>JAAKBD010000004.1:1166988-1194488 GCA_012656105.1 Phytophthora syringae
AACCACGCCCTGATGCTGAACCCCGGAACCATCTGATCCAGCTTGCGCTTGTCTACGTGCTGAATGACAATGCCCAGTTTTTTGGCTTCCGCAATAATGGGCAGCGTCAAATGCTTCTGCGCATTCTCGGCAATCCATATTTTATTGATCGTACGTCCTGATTTGAGCGCTTCCGTTACGGAATGCTTACCAGCCACTACTTCCTCTTCTTGCAACATATATGTCTCCTCCTGCATATCAGCCAGCTGCCCAATTTCGGGAAATACCTACTGTATCGTTTCATTGCTGGTATTTGATGTCTTTCGATCTATTTAGCAGACCCTCGATAAACTCTATGCTCTTTCCAATGAGCTCACGCAGACGGTCTTGCTCTCCCGTATAATATAAATACCCAACAAGCGTCTCAAATGCCGTTGCATGCCGATATTCCAGCACATCGGCATTTTTCGGTATGCTGCCTGATTTGGCATTGCGTCCCTGCCGGACCACATCGCGCTCCTCCTCCGTCAGCTCCGGATCAAGAAATGCCAATATCCGGCTCTGAGCTTTCGCCGACACGAATCCTGTCGCTGTGCGGTGCAGGTGATGAGGCCGAAGATTCGCCTTCGATATCAAGAACTGCCGCACAGCCACCTCGTAAATGGCATCTCCGATGTAGGCAAGCACGATCGGCGGAATCAGACGTGCTTACTTCGACGGCGGAAAGTCAAACCAACCGGCTGCGGGGTCATGAAACTCGGCCCCGCTCATTTACGCCGCCAGCGCATGCCTTGCGCCGTATCTTCTAGCACGATGCCTTCGTCCGCCAGCTTGTCGCGAATTTCATCGGCTCTCGCCCAGTTTTTATTTTTCCGGGCTTCAATACGTTCAGCAATCAAGGCTTCAATCTCCTCGTCCAGCAAATCGCCCGTAATATTGACAATGCGAAGAACGCCGTTCATTTCGTTGAAAGCACGCAGCACTTCATGTAGGTCGGCTGCAGGAATCGAAGCTTCCTTCAGCAGCTGATTCGCCTCGCTAGCCCACTGGAACATCGCTGTGATTGCATCCGGCGTATTGAAATCATCTTGCATTTTTTGATGAAATTCGCCAAGAACCGCAGATATTTTACCCGCAACCTCCTGGCTCACTTCGTCGTCTTTGGAACCGATGGCCGTGCTCAAGCGATGTTCAATATTAGCTGCCGCATTAGCCAGACGCTCTACGCTGTTCTGTGCCTGGTCCATCACTTCATCGCTATAATTCAGCGGGTTGCGGTAATGGGTAGACAGCATGAAATAACGCACAGCTTCCTTCGTATATTGTTCGCGAAGCTCCTTAACCAATACGCCATTACCCAGCGACTTCGACATTTTTCGTTATTGATACGGATATATCCATTATGCATCCAATAGTTCGCGAGCGGTTTACCCGTCAATGCCTCGGACTGCGCAACTTCGCATTCATGATGCGGGAACTGCAAATCCTGCCCACCGCCATGAATATCCAGCGTATCCCCAAGATAACGGCGTGCCATCGCCGAGCACTCAATATGCCAGCCTGGACGACCGTCTCCCCATGGGCTGCTCCAGTAGATTTCTCCCGGCTTGGCTGCTTTCCATAGAACAAAATCCTCGGGGTTTTCTTTCCGCTTATCGACCTCAATCCGAATACCGAACTGCAGCTCATCCAGATTTTGCTGGGACAACTTGCCGTAATCATCAAACTTGCGAGTGCGATAGAATACGTCTCCCCGTTCTCATACGCAAAATCGCGATCCACAAGCTCCTGGATAAATTCGATTATATTCTCCATATTGTCCGTTACCCGCGGATTTAACGTGGCTCTCGGTATGCCAAGACCGTCCAAATCCTCGTAATACGCCTGGATAAACTTATCCGCTACCTCCGGAACGGTGGTGCTTAGGTCTGTTCGGCTTTGCGGATCATTTTGTCATCTACGTCCGTAAAGTTCACCACATAACTCACGTCATTGCCCTGATTCTCGAAGTAAGCGCGAACCACGTCGAAAAAATCATCGGGCGCGCATTCCCAATATGGATATAATCGTACACGGTAGGACCACACACATAGATCTTGACCTTCCCAGATTCCTGAGCGACAAACGTTTCTTTCATACGGGTTAGCGTGTTATAGATTTGCAGTGCCATATTGTATCATCCCAGTCCTTTCATTCCATCACTTATTGTTCCTTCACGTACATTGCTGCTTATTCCAAAAAACTCATTCCTCTTTGACCGACGAGATTACGGCCTCGGAGACCCTGGTTTTATTGTTGTTCTGTTTGCCCTCATTCAATTCCGCCCGAAGCTGATCGATCTCCATCTGCATCGAACGCAGTGTATCCACAATCGGATCCGGAAGATTGGTGTGATCGAGTAGGTCACGCACACGCTCACCATTCTGCTTCACGACTTTACCCGGATTGCCCACAACGGTGCTGTTCGGCGGAACCTATCGTAATACGACTGCATTGGAACCAATATTACAGTTATCTCCAATCGTAAAGGAACCTAGCACTTTCGCTCCTGATCCGATGACCACATTGTTGCCGATGGTCGGATGACGCTTGCCCTTTTCCTTCCCGGTGCCGCCAAGGGTAACCCCTTGATAGATCACCACGTCATCCCCGATCTCACAGGTCTCTCCAATAACAACCCCCATGCCATGGTCTATAAACAGTCTATTCCCGATGCGGGCTCCCGGGTGAATCTCGATCCCTGTCATGAACCGGCTGATCTGAGATATGATCCGGGCCAGCGTATACCATCGCCGCTTGAATAATGCATGAGCTACCCGATGAGACCACAAGGCGTGAAGTCCCGAGTAGGTGAATACCACTTCAAAAAGTCCCCGGGCAGCCGGGTCATTCTCGAACACTGTCCGAATATCCGATTTCATCTGTTTAAACATGAACGCTCCCTCTTTCCCCTCTTCCAATCGCGCATGCAACTTGCTCTCCATCGTTATTCCTGAAAATAAAACACCCCTGCAGCTTATCGCTGCAGAGGCGCTAGACCGCGGTTCCACTCTGCTTAGAACCTAAGCACAAGCATCCTCCCTTGGTCCGGGACGGATTCTACCGATTCACTTCATGTCATTAACGGCAGACGACCATGATCTAACGATTGTGTTCGCTTCAACCATGCAGCTCACAGGTGCATTTCCGCTTCAGGCAACGGGACAACTCTCAGCCGCAGATTCAAGTGGTCCTTGTCTTCTTCCGATTGTCCTCTCTGGAACGTGCCTGTTTTACGCGTACTTCTCCTGATCGTAGCTTTTATACGTTTATCTTTGTTGATCAATGCTTCATAAATGACCGCGTTGCTCACTAGTGACGCTGCGCTGACGGATCGTGCTTCCGATCGCTGCTGTTTTCAGATTTCTTGAACGTAAATCTACATAGTTGAAATCCGAAAACAAAGGCGAACGCTTCGCTTCTACAACACGATTCCGTCCTCTCCGCTACTTCCCTGTATGAGTAAATGCCCCATTTAATAAAACCCTAGATCAAAGAATATTTCACTTATAGTTTGGTGTAATTATAACTGATGAGATACAGGCTGACAAGGAACGTTTATCAAGATTGCCGTGCCCTGGGTTATGCGCCTTTGATTTGGGAACGCAGTAGGTCAAGCACACGATCCTTGCCAAGAAGCCAGATCGTCTGGTTCAGATCGCGGCCATGGGTTTGTCCAGTCAGAGCAACGCGGATCGGCATGAAGAGCTGCTTGCCCTTAAATCCCGTCTCCTTCTGTACTTCCTTAATCAGAGCAGCAATCTTCGGAGCGTTAAACTCATCGGATTGCTCGATCTTCGCAAGGAATGCGGACAATACGGCAGGCACCTGCTCGCCGCCCATCACTTCGATGCCCTCTGCATCGAGCTCCAGATGCGTCCGGAAGAATACTTCCGACAGATCCACGATGTCTGAGGCCGCGTTCATCTGCTCCTGATACAGCGCCACGAGCGCACGTGCCCATTCCTCCTGCTCGGAGTTAAGCTCGAACGGCAAGCGGCTCGCTTTCTGCAGATGCGGAATGGCCAAATCAGCAATCCGATCAGGATCCGCATTCTTGATGTAGGTGTTGTTCATATGAGCCAACTTGTTGGTGTCAAATACCGCAGGGCTCTTGGACAACCGATGCTCATCAAAGATCGAGATCAACTGCTCTTGCGAGTATACTTCCTCTTCCCCTTCCGGAGACCAGCCGAGCAGCGAGATGAAGTTAAACAGTGCTTCAGGCAAATAGCCGAGCTGATCGTACTGCTCAATAAATTGAATGATCGATTCGTTGCGCTTGCTCAGCTTCTTGTGATCGTCGCCCACAATCAGGGTCATATGCCCGAATTGCGGCGGCTCCCAGCCGAAGGCTTCATAGATCATCAACTGACGCGGCGTGTTGGAGATATGATCCTCTCCGCGGAGCACGTGACTGATCTTCATCAGGTGATCATCGAGTGCTACCGCGAAATTGTAGGTAGGAATGCCATCCTTTTTGACAATGACGAAGTCGCCCGTCTCTTTGCTGTTAAAAGATATCGTACCCTTCACCATATCATCGAAGGTGTAGATACGTTCCTCTGGAACGCGAAAACGAATGCTTGCTACACGCCCTTCAGCCTCAAGCGCCTGACGCTGCTCTTCCGTCAAATCCCGGTGTTTCCCAGAGTAACGAGGCGTCTCCCCACGAGCCATCTGCTCTTCCCGCTCCTGCTCAAGTTCTTCCTCTGTGCAGTAGCAGCGGTAAGCTAGCCCACGATCCAAAAGGTCCTGCCAATATTCCTTATAAATATCAAGACGTTCGGTTTGGCGATACGGTCCATACTCGCCTCCGACATCCACGCTTTCATCCCAATCCATGCCCAGCCACTTCAAATATTTCAACTGGCTTTGCTCTCCGCCTTCTACGTTGCGCTTTACGTCTGTATCCTCGATGCGAATAATAAATTTCCCGTTATTCTTGCGGGCGAATAAATAATTGAATAATGCCGTTCTGGCATTGCCGATATGTAAATGTCCCGTTGGACTCGGTGCATAACGCACGCGGACTTCTCCGGTCATTGTAACCCCTCCGCTTCCCTAATTCTTCAAAGATTTCCTTCAAGCATTCGTTCCATATCTGCTCTGATTTGAACGCGTCCTTTAAGAGGATAGCATACCTTTCACAAGGCAGACAACCGATTGTGCCGCGATTCCCTCACCCCTGCTAAGTAAACCCGAGCTGCTCGGTTGTGGTGGCCTTCACATTTACCTGATCCACCTCAGCATCCAGCGCTTTGGCGATCACTTCCGCCATTTGCGGGATGTAAGGTGCCATTTTCGGCTTCTGGGCAATAATCGTGGAATCGATATTTCCCAGCGTATAACCGCGCTCTTTGGCCATGGCCCATACCTGCTCCAAAAGCTTCAGGCTGTCCGCGTCTTTAAAAGCCGGATCATTATCGGGAAAATGGCGCCCAATGTCGCCAAGCCCAAGCGCTCCCAAAATCGCGTCCGTCACCGCATGCAGCAGTACGTCTGCGTCGGAGTGTCCCAGCAGCCCTTTCTCATAAGGAATGGTGACCCCCGATAATACACGGTCTTCCTTCCACCAGTTGATGCACGTCAAACCCTGTCCTACTCGAATCATTCCTTGTCCTCTCCCTTGCGTTTCTGTAAAAAGCCGCATACTCCAGATCCTCCGGTGTGGTGATCTTGATATTGCTGTATTTCCCCTCTACCACGATGACCGAATGTCCTGCACGCTCCATCAGCATGGCGTCGTCGGTCCCTGTAAACTCTTCCTTGGCTGCAGCCTCATGGGCTGACAGCAGGTCGGAAAGACGAAAAGCCTGTGGGGTCTGGACGGCCCACAGACTTTGACGGTCCGGGGTACCTGTTATCAGCCCCTGACCGTTCACCTGCTTAATCGTATCCTTCACAGGCACCCCAAGTACCGAGGCGCCTTCACGGATTGCCGCATCGCGGCAGGATTCAATTTCCTCTAGTGTTACAAACGGCCTGACGCCGTCATGTATCATTACCCACTCTGACGAGATTTGCTTGATACCTTGGTATACCGATTGCTGCCTCTCGCTACCGCCAGGAATTACAGCGGACACCTTGTCCAGTCCGTACTCATGAACCCAGGATTGGCAGCGCGAAACATCCTCCGGTCCCGTAACAAGCACGATCTCCTGCAGCCAGGGTATCCGGCTGAATACTTCCAGTGTATGAACGATGATGGGCTTTCCACCCAGTGCCAGGTATTGCTTGCTCTCCCGGGTTCCCATTCTCGTTCCCTTACCCGCCGCCACAATAACGGCGCCGAAGTCGTTCAACATGCACAAAACTCCTGTCTTCACCCTTCACGTCAGACTGACGGAGAACGGATATGTATATCCCCATCATACCCCGTTTACTGGGCTTTTTCCAACAGTTTCGGTTTAGCGAAGATCATCCGGCCCGCTGAGGTTTGCAGTACACTGGTGACAAGCACTTCCATCATTGTGCCGATATACTCACGTCCGCCTTCCACAACGATCATCGTGCCATCATCCAAATAAGCAACGCCTTGACCATGCTCCTTGCCGTCCTTGATAATCTGGACCAGAATTTCCTCCCCGGGCAGAACCATACTTGACTGCATTGGCCAAATCATTTATGTTCAGCACCGACACGCCCTGCAGCTCACAAACCTTATTCAAGTTGAAATCATTCGTGACTACTTTGCCCTGAAGCACCTTGGCGAGCTTAACCAGCTTGCTGTCGACTTCGGATATCTCCTCAAAGTCGCCTTCATAAATGAGCACCTTTACATCCAGCTCTTTCTGGATTTTGTTCAAAATATCAAGTCCACGCTTACCGCGGTTGCGTTTAAGAAGGTCCGAGGAATCCGCAATATGCTGAAGCTCCTCCAGAACAAACTCAGGAATCACAATGGTCCCTTCGATAAATCCGGTTTTGCATATATCTGCGATTCTCCCGTCGATGATGACACTTGTATCCAATATCTTGTGCTCCTCAACGCGTCTTCCTTCCGGCTCAGGGGCTTGGCTCCACTTGCCCGACATCCATAAGGAAGCCAGTTCATCCTTCTTCTCCAGTCCAATCCGCAGTCCGATGTACCCGCCGAGCAGTGTAATCCCGACCTGCAGCAGCTGCCCAGCTTCTCCTAGCAGGGACAACCCGGGTGAGAGCAATAGGGACAACAGTAAGCCGCCCAGCAATCCAGCCGTTCCAGCGGCCAGTTCATTCATCGGAATCCGGGAGAACGAGGAGATCAGGCTGTGCAGCCATCTCGATACCCGATCAGCCGAAAGAACACCGATCATGCCAAACAATAATCCACCAAGCACCGCGAAGGCTCCGCTTCCCGCTGCCAGTATTCCTTGTCCAAAAATAGGCGAGAGCCCTGGAAAAGACCGTTCCATTGTATGATATAACGTATACCCGCCCCACGCACCGCATAATACCGTAAATGCTAAAATAGCTTTTTTAACATGAGCTTCCGCACACCTCCTTTTTATACCTGAATATCGTTGCTTCTATTTTCCAGTATGGTCCAATTTATAAAGTCGTAATCGTGCCAGGTCATCTTTTTTAAGAAAAACTTCCGCTGTATGCGATCTAACTTCCCTGAAAGTGCCTCGTTTAATATTTTTATTGATGGAGTTTTCACCTCACCTGTTGTACGGTCCAGCCTACCCCCGTCAGGCTTTGATGTATGCTAACACCAACCTCACAATTGGAATTGACTGCCTTCGGGCACCTGAAATTGGTTGAAATCGGCTGAAGTAGTGGAATATAATGAACTCAATTCATAATATCGAGGTGGATGTATAAATGAGTGCTCCCAGTCTACAGGCTTTTCAGGATCAAGTTTCCGAATTGTTGCTCCGTCACCGCAGTCTCTTGGATGTTCTGTCTAAAAATGGTCAAAGCAATGCTTCTGTCAACCGTGCCGTCACCAAAGCCATCACAGAGTGCGGATGCATCGAGCTTCATGCCACGAAGCAAAGCTTCGATATCGGCTCTGATCTCGAATCGGCCCGGGAATTGGCAGGCACCCACGTCGAAGGTCATCTGTGCGAGAACTGCCGTGAAGCGGTGAGCTCCGAGCTTGGCCGCAACATATTTTATATGTCTGCCCTTGCGAATCTTCTGGACATCCAGCTGGATGAGGTTGTTGTTAAGGAGTCTCAGAAATGTTCCACATTGGGTCTGTTTAACCTGTCGTAAAGCCGTTGGCATTCCAAACGGTTATGGCGGCAAGGTCATACATGGATACAAAAAAGCATTTATCTCGCTGCCTAAGCAGGGAAATAAATGCTTTTTATTTTGGGTTTATGTCAGCCCGTGAGTTATGCTGCTTATCGGTCAGAGGACTGATAAGCCTCATCCGATTTGTGGTCATCCTTCTTGCGTCGTCGGTTTTTGCGAGTCAATCTGCGGAAATTCTGCTGCAAACCATACCCTGCATATAGTACCAAGGGTACGAATATGAGCATGGAGGTTTGTTCCGGAAAGAACACGGCAACCATGACTGCACCTACGATAACAAAGGGTGTAAATTTAATTGCTGTTTTCGGAATGCCAATCTTCTTGAAGTTCGGGTACTTGACTGCGCTAACCATGAGATAGGAAAGAAGTAAAATGGCAAATATCATATAAGGAGCTGTAATCTCTTCATGGAATAAAGCCAGTGTTGCAAGCACGCCTCCCGCTGCGGGGATTGGCAGGCCGATAAAATATCCCGGTATTCCTGGACGAACGTTGAACCGTGCAAGCCGTAATGCGCCGCACATCGGAAATATCGCGGTTACTGTCCAAGCCAGAGCTGTATTGATATCCGTAAACGCTACGGTATACATGATAAGTGCTGGAGCTACGCCAAAGGAAATTACATCTGATAATGAGTCAAGTTCTTTACCGAATTCACTCTGGGCATTCAATGCTCGAGCTACCCGACCGTCCAGTCCGTCAAGGAGCATGGCAATGATAATCATAATGGCGGCCATACTCGTTCGACCTTCTGTCGCCAAGATGATACCAATCATTCCGAGAAACAGATTACCTAAAGTAAACATGTTCGGAATTGATTTCGTCATTTTTATATTCACCTCGTTAATTGTACGTTCGAACATCGATTGTAGGGCTTTTAGATTTGTCTGTCAATGAATACTTGTTCCTGCAATCTTTTCAAGCCCTCTTTATGGTGCGTGCACGTACTTCACCAATCCCGTCCACTTCATCAAGCTCGTGAATCGATGCCGACATAATGCTGGATAAGTCATGGAACTGATCCACCAAATTGCGAATGATCACGTTCGGAAGGCGTGGGATTTTGTTCAAAATGCGGTAACCGCGCGGCAGGATCTCTTCTTCGGAAGCAGCGGCAGAAGCCGGGTATCCCAAAAGCCTCACAATATGGTGAATGTCCAGCAGCTCCTCATCCGTCGAACGCTTGAGCGCCAGTATGATCTCGCGGATTTTCTCCTCGCTGTACTCCCGGGCGTAGTCTGCATATAGCAGCCAAGCCTCTTCCTCCATATTGCTCACAAGCTCATCCATCTGCATGCTAATCAAACGCCCTTCGTTGCCGAGCTCGTTAATATAACGCTTGATTTCCTTCTTGATGCGAAGCACCATCTCCACGCGCTGGATGACATTAACAACTTCCGGAATGGTCACCAGCTCTTCAAATTCGGAGGCAGAGAGGTTCGTGAGCGATTGATTAAGCACCACTCTGTATCGCTCCAATGTCTGTATCGCTTGATTGGCTTTGGTTAATATTACGCCGATTTCCTTCAGCGCATACCTCAAAGATCCTTGGTACAGCGTAATAATGTTACGGCGCTGGGAAATGGACACCACCAGCTTACCCGTCTGTTTCGCTACCCGCTCTGCCGTTCTGTGCCGTATCCCTGTCTCGATGGAAGAGATCGAGGAATCAGGGATCAGCTGGGTATTGGCATACAAAATCCGTTTCAGGTCTTCGCTTAAGATGATGGCGCCATCCATCTTGGCCAGCTCGTATAAATAGTTTGGCGAAAAATCGCAGTTTATGGAGAAGCCGCCGTCGACAACTTCCATTACTTCCGGGCTGTAACCCACAACGATCAGGGCGCCCGTCTTTGCCCGAAGCACGTTCTCCAGCCCGTCGCGAAACGGCGTTCCCGGTGCTACCAGCTTCAGCAAATCATTCATTTTGTCCAGTTGGCTCGTTTCTTTCACCTTCGTATGCCCCCTAATCTAACGCAACCGCTAATGCATCTGCAACAGTGTTTACTCCTATGATTTGTATTCCTTTGGGATGCTTCCATCCCTTCAAACTTTTCTCAGGCATGAGTACGCGCTTGAAACCCAGCTTCTCCGCTTCTCTTACCCTTTGTTCTGCTCTTGAAACGGCACGAACTTCGGTCAGGCCAACCTCGCCAAAAATGACATCATACGGCTTGGTCGGAATATCACGGAAGCTGGATGCAATGCTGACCGCTATTGCCAAGTCCACCGCAGGTTCATCGAGCTTAACGCCATAAGCGACATTCAGGTAGGCATCCTGTGTTTGCAGGAACATGCCCATCCTTTTTCAAGCACAGCAATGATTAAATTCATTCGGTGATGATCCACACCTATGCCCATTCGACGTGGTGATGGAAAATGGGTCGTAGAAATGAGTGCCTGCAGTTCGACAAGAACCGGGCGGGTTCCCTCCATGCTTGCAACAACTGTCGAACCGGCTACGCCTAATGGTCGTTCAGATAAAAATAGTTCCGATGGATTGCCGACTTCGCGCAGCCCATCCTCACCCATCTCAAATATGCCAATTTCATTCGTCGAACCGAAACGATTCTTCACCGCACGAAGCAAACGGTAAGTATGGTGACGCTCTCCTTCAAAATAAAGCACACAGTCCACCATGTGCTCCAGCATCCTAGGACCTGCAATGGCGCCTTCCTTGGTCACATGACCAACAAGAACCGTAGCGATGCCCTTCACCTTAGCCAGCCGCATAAAGCGGGCGGTGCACTCCCGAACTTGGGAGACGCTGCCCGGCGCGCTTGTTACCTCCGGCAAATACACGGTTTGAATGGAATCGATGACAACAAAACCGGGCTGTACGCTCTCAATGGCCTCCTCAATCGATTCCAGATTGGTTTCGCAGAGGACAAACAGCTCTGGAGACAATGCGCCGAGTAGGTCAGCGCGAAGCTTCGTCTGACGTACCGATTCTTCACCGGAAATATACAGAACGCGGACGCCGTTCTGAGCCAATCGGTTGGAGGCTTGCAGAAGCAGCGTGGATTTGCCGATGCCGGGATCGCCGCCAACCAACACGAGCGAGCCCGGGACAAGCCCGCCGCCCAGCACACGGTTCAATTCCGCAATGCCCGTCTGGATTCTGGGTTCTTTGCCGCTTTCTATATTTATGATCGAAAGGGGTTTTTCTTTACTATGAAAAAGAGGGAATTCATCCCCTGCGTCTTGATTACCGTCTCGGTCTCTTCTACCATGGAATTCCATGATTGGCAGCCCGGACATTTTCCGAACCATTTGGGCGCTTCATAGCCGCATTCGGTACAGAAAAATTTCGTCTTAGTTTTTGCCATGTGAGTCTCCTTTATGTCGCACATCTTTTGTCGGATTCCGTAAAACCCTGCAAAATCAGGCATTACTCAAAGTTTACCATTTCTTATAATTCAACGTAAAGGCTAATCAGAAACTTTACGCGGCTTGAGATGGATTTGTTTCAAATTTGAAGGGTTGAAGGAAAATCAGCGTTATTTTTGCTGCAATTTAATAACAAACATAAGTACATGTAAACCATACATGTCCTCTTCGCTGCCGGATCGTTCTTACGATCGCTGTCGCTTCTACAGAACGATTCCGTTCTCTACGCTGGGTTGATACACGAGGCCAGCTTCCTTCGCGATATGTCTTATTGCCGCCGATATAAAACAACCCCAGTCCATTGCATTCGATGACTTCCAGGCATTCATGTATCTTCCCCTGTATAAACCTCTCGCTTATAATTCTCTCATCTTCCATTAACATTAAAAACAAAATCCCCGCTGGATTTAATCCAACGGGGTTGAAGTTAACACTTATTCGGTTTCGGCTGATGCGGCCGTAACGCTCTCGTTCTTGTTCACAACCAGTTCGCCGTTCGCCTCATCAATGATGAGCGAATCACCTTTGGTAATGTTGCCTCTCAGCAGCTCTTCGGAGAGACGATCCTCGATATGCTTCTGGATAGCCCGGCGTAATGGACGGGCACCGAAGGCAGGATCGTAGCCTTCCTTCGCAATGAAGGTCTTCGCTTTGTCTGTAAGCTCGAATTGAACCTCGAACTCAAGCAGACGCTTGCGCAGCTCATCGGACATCAATGTCACGATTTCGGCAATGTGTTTCTCTTCCAGAGAGTGGAACACAATGATCTCATCGATCCGGTTCAGGAATTCTGGACGGAAGCTCTTCTTGAGCTCATCCATCACTTTGCCCTTCATGTTGTTATAATCGCGGCCTGAATCACTCACAGCGGTAAAGCCCAGCGTCGAGTTCTTCTTAATCGCTTCTGCACCCACGTTGGACGTCAGGATGATCAGCGTGTTCCGGAAGTCCACCACACGGCCTTTCGAATCAGTCAGACGACCATCTTCCAGTACCTGAAGCAGAATGTTAAATACCTCAGGATGCGCCTTCTCGATTTCGTCGAGAAGAACAACGGAATACGGCTTGCGGCGAACCTTCTCGGTCAACTGGCCGCCCTCTTCATAGCCGACATATCCCGGAGGCGCCCCGACGAGACGTGACGTGGAGTGTTTCTCCATATACTCGGACATATCGATCCGCACGACCGCATTCTCATCACCGAACATCGCTTCTGCAAGCGCGCGTGCCAGCTCGGTTTTACCTACCCCGGTAGGACCGAGGAAGATGAAGGAGCCCATTGGGCGCTTCGGATCTTTCAGTCCTGCACGTGCCCGGCGAACCGCACGGCTGACTGCTTTTACAGCTTCCTCTTGGCCGATGACACGGCTGTGCAGGATTTCTTCCAGATTCAGAAGACGCTCGGTCTCTTCTTCCTTCAGTTTATTCACAGGAATACTGGTCCAGTTGGCCACCACATCGGCGATATCCTCTGGAGTCACTTCGGAATCGGTACGGCCTTGCTTCTCTTTCCATTGGTTCTTCGTGATTTCGAGTTCTTCACGCAGCTTTTGCTCCGTATCGCGCAGTGCGGCTGCTTTCTCGAATTCCTGGCTTTGGACTGCTGCGTCCTTCTCTTTGCGGATATCCTCCAGATGTGCTTCCTGATCCTTCAGATTTGGCGGTATAGTATACGTATGAAGGCGAACTTTCGAACCCTCATCGATCAGATCAATTGCTTTATCCGGCAGGAAACGGTCGGTGATATAGCGGTCGGACAATTTCACTGCCTGCTCTATCGCTTCATCCGTAATCTTCACACGGTGATGCGCTTCGTAACGGTCACGCAGTCCATACAGAATCTGAATGGCTTCCTCAGGCGATGGTTGGTCAACCGTAATCGGCTGGAACCAAGCGCTCAAGGGCAGCATCTTTTTCAATATATTTACGGTATTCGTCCAGTGTGGTTGCCCCGATGCACTGAAGCTCACCGCGTGCCAATGAAGGCTTAAGGATGTTGGAAGCGTCAATCGCTCCTTCTGCTCCGCCTGCACCAATCAGGGTATGCAGCTCATCAATGAACAGAACGATGTTGCTTACTTGGCGAATCTCATCCATGATTTTCTTCAGACGATCCTCAAACTCGCCGCGGTATTTCGTACCCGCTACAACAGAACCCATATCGAGCGTCATAACGCGCTTATCGCGCAGCGTCTCCGGAATCTCATTGTTAATGATGCGCTGTGCTAAACCTTCGGCAATGGCTGTTTTACCTACTCCAGGCTCACCAATCAATACGGGGTTGTTCTTCGTACGACGGCTCAGCACCTGGATGACGCGCTCAATTTCCTTGCTGCGGCCAATGACCGGATCGAGGTTGCCTTCTTTGGCAATGGCGGTCAGGTCACGAGCAAGACTGTCCAGCGTAGGCGTGCTCACGTTTTGCGGCGTACCGTGATGGCTGGATACCGCCTCGCTGCTGCCAAGAAGCTGCAGAACCTGCTGACGGGCTTTGTTCAGGCTGATGCCCAGGTTGTTCAGCACGCGTGCTGCAACCCCTTCACCCTCACGAATCAGTCCCAGTAAAATGTGCTCCGTACCCACATACGTGTGACCGAGCTTTCGGGCTTCGTCCATGGAGAGCTCAATTACTTTTTCGCTCTAGGCGTATAAGCAATGTTAGTTGGCTGCTCCTGTCCGCGTCCGATTAAAGTCTCCACTTCGTCCTGGATTTTCTCCAGACCCAGTCCAAGTCCGATCAGCGCTTTGGCTGCAATGCCGTCTCCTTCACGAATAAGTCCAAGCAGGATATGTTCTGTACCGATATTGTTGTGACCCAGACGTACCGCTTCTTCCTGAGCCAATGCAAGCACCTTTTGTGCACGTTCCGTAAATCTGCCAAACATCATAGTATTGCACCTCCACGTTTCAATTAATATATTTAACCTCGCGGATTTCGGTGTATCGCCAGTTATTGCGACGTTTCCGTTCATCCATTAGTAAAACGAGAATCAATCCTTAATGGTTACCTAATGTTTCTCTGATGAGTTTAGCCCTATACATATCTCGTTCGGAAGGATGCATGCCCTCTCCAAAGGTTTTTGCAGAAAACCCGGCTGTGTCTTCACATTCAGCTCATTCATTACCGGAATTTCCGGACCTTCCAGGAGGCCGAGATCCACCCCAAGTCGAACGTCGGACAAGCGTTGGGCTGCTTCCTTGGAATCCATTACTGCCGCGTAGGACAGTATGCCGTAAGAACGCATCACCCGGTCCGTAATACGGAGCTTGGAGTCACCCAAGAGCCGTGCTCTGGCATTCTTCTCATGCTCGATGATCTGCAAGGCGACGCTGTGAAGATTCTCGATGATCTCCGCCTCGGTTTGACCGAGCGTTATCTGATTCGAGATTTGAAACAGGTTGCCTAATGCTTCGCTGCCTTCACCATAAATTCCTCTTACGGTCAGACCCACCTGCGATACAGCCGAAAGAATTCGATTGATCTGCTGCGTCATAACGAGAGCCAGCAGATGCATCATGACAGAGGCCCGGAGACCGTACCGACATTCGTCGGACAGCTTGTGAGATACCCCGTTTGTCATCAAACGCATAATCGATTTCGGATTCAAAAACATCATCCAGCGCAGTGGCACGTTCCCATGCCTCCCGAACCTGAAATCCGGGATATAAGCACTGTATGCGTAGATGATCCTCTTCATTGATCATAATGCTGACGGACTCATCTTCGGTAAGGATGACTGCACCATTCCGGGATTCATTCGCCAGATTGGGACTGATCAGATGCTTCTCAACGAGAACCTTCTTATCCAGCTCATCAATCTCACTTAATTTAATTACATGCAAATCCCCAAAATCCTGCAAATCTTCCTTATCATTTAACACACGGGTCAGGCGCTCTAGCACTTCTCCTGACTGCTGATCCGTTGCCAGCAGCGGGAAAGGAAGATGCTGCAGATTGCGCGCCACCCTGACACGGGTGCTGATGACAATGTCGGAATCCTGACCGGTTCCGCGCATCCACTCGCTGAGCGCCGTATCGGTAAACCGGAGATTAGACATCACGCATTCCTCCTACTAAAGTGCATACTCATTAAATCTTATCCCTGAGCGATATTCTTCTCCAGCTCACGGATCTGGTCCCGGATCTCGGCGGCGGTTTCGAACTCCTCCTGCACAATCCGGAATTGAAGTTCTTTCTTAAGCTCGTCGATTTGGCGTTTGATCTGAATACGACCCCTGTGCGCTTCGGCACCTTGCCAACATGGGATGTACCGCCATGAACTCGCTTGAACAACGGATCCAATCGATCCGAGAAATATTTATAACACGAGCTGCAGCCGAATCGGCCAAGCTTGCTGAACTGCGAATACGTCATACCGCATTCTTCACATTGCAGCGTCTGAGCCATTTTGGCACCGGGAGTCTGGCCCTTGCCTGAAGGATCCAGATCCAGGAGACCCGACAGCAAACTGTGTATAGAAAAACCATTCGACGTACCGGGGATCAATTCCCTTTTTCGCGGGCACAAGTTTCGCAAAAATGAAACTCTGTTTTTCCCCGTTCACAATTTTGGTGAAATGAAGTGTCGCTGGCCGTTTACCGCATTCTTGGCATACCATATCCAATGCCTCCTTACACAGACTCACTTACCTAATAAAGAAATAAGCATCGCCTTCATAATCCTTGCACGCAGCTCATCCCGATAAGGAAGCTTCACATTCAGGCATTCCCTTGAAATGGCGGCCCGCATCAGACTGGCCTCCCGCCTCGTCAAAAACCGGGATTCCTCCAGCTGATAGATCAGCCCTTCCGCTACCGTCTGATCAATCATGCTGCCGATTGTATGATGAAGATGCTGCTGGAGTGCAGTATGCTGAGGAAGCTCAATTCGCTGGATGCGTATGTAACCGCCTCCGCCGCGCTTGCTTTCCACGAGAAAGCCCTTCTCCAAGGTAAACCGTGTACTGATGACGTAATTAATCTGGGAAGGAACGCAAGAAAATTGCTCTGCCAGATCGTTACGCTGAATTTCAACGGTGCCTTCCGGACTTTCCTGCAGTATGCTCTTCAGGTATTGTTCGATAATATCAGAGATATTACGCATGGTCTGTTCATCCTCCACTGTTTGAAACGTTAAGACGGATAGTGATCTTACACGTCCGCACAGAGCCTTGCTTATACTTGGTTTAACCATAATCAAAATCAGCGAACCCTCTCGTTGACTTTGACTTTCTTTGACTTTAATCTCATTATAGCACATTTTTTCATTTTGCCAAGAGGGTCTTAGCGAATTCATCCTGCAGTCCATTTATTCTTATTGTACCCACTAATTCGAACCCTTATAGCCTTTTTCTGAAGATCCATTCAATATGGCGGCAAAAAAGAAGCAGCCTCCATTTCCGATAAATATGGTTTAAGGGCCACTTCTTCATCACCATCTATAAATTCACGCCATCAAACATCATAACTAATCAAATAATGCTGTAATTCCGTATTATAATAACCGATGCTGTATTCAATCATGCTGCCCGCTCCGTCGTACGAGGATCTCAACCGCTTGAGCAGCGGTGCGCCTGCACTTACTTCAAGCAGTGGTGCAATCTCATCATCGGCTACGGTCGCCAGAAAGCGATCCCGGAAATTCTCCAACGTAATTTGACTCTCCTCGATACGGTCATACAGGGATAGCAGTTCGTTGGAATCGAACTCCTCTCCCATATCCACTTGGGCTGACACATAATGTGTATAGTAAATATAAGGGTTCCCGTCGAGCAAATACAACCGTTCAATAAGCAGGCACCGTTCGCCGAATTTCAAGTATAATTCACTATCCGGCTCGTTATGCACCCATTCCGTCTTCAGGTGGCGCTTCCGAATCTGGTGTCCTTCTTCAACCAAAATCTCCGTAAACAGCTTGCCCTTGGAAAGTTTGGAAAAGGAGGTGTTCCGGGTCACAATCGTTCCCACTCCGCTCCGTTTCTCTACATATCCCTCCTGATACAACTCCTGGATGGCATTACGAACTGTCATTTTGCTGACATTGAATTCCTGCTCCAGCTGCGGCTCGGAAGGAATATGGGCACCAAGTGGGTAAACCCCATGCAGAATCCGATCTTTAATGATCTTCTTGATTTGCAGATATAATGGACCGTTCTTCCGCGTGATCGACATACTTCCTCCTACCTTTCCACATCAGACATATGCTGACTCATCGCCTGAAGGACTTCGCGTTCATTCGCCGTCGGCGTATCTCCCGTTACGGTATGGGCAAGCATCGCGGCTGCGGCGGCAAAATCAACCGTCCGTCCCGGTTCATATCCCTCTGAAATTCCGTGAAGCACACCACTGGCATAGGCGTCGCCTGCTCCGATACGGTCATGAACGGAGAACGTCAATGTTTGGGAAAAATAAAAGACTCCGTCCGTGTATAGATATCCTCGCAGGGAATGGGTATTATCCCCGTTGATCTTGCGGTGGGTCCCCGACGCAACCGTAATATTATACTTCGCGGCTACCTGTGGAATCAACTCCTGCAGCTGCTCGTTCCGGTCTTCACGCGTCGTCTCCATGCCGAGAATATAGAGAGCGTCTTTCTCGTTCATAAAAACAATGTCCGCCAATGACAGCATTTCCTCATAATGCGGCTTGGCAAAGTCGTAGCGGTCCGCACCCCATAAAGAGGGACGATAGTTGCAATCGAACACAACCGTACCGCCTCTTGCCTTAACTTCCTTGGCCAACGTCTTCATCTGCCCCCGCACCGTGTCGTTCATCGAGAGGGTAATGCCGCAAAAGTGTATCATATCCACGCTTTCGGCAATCGCCCCGAAATCGTACATCTCATCCGCTGCCGTATTAAAACTGCTGCCCAGCCGATCCGTGTACGTGACACGTCCGGGCCGCACACCGAAGCCGTTCTCCAGGAAATACATGCCTACGTATTTGCCTCCCCGGCTAATCAGCGATGTGCCAATACCAAGCTTGCGCAGGTATGAGATCGCCGCTTCACCAAGCGGGTTATCCGGCAGCGTGCTGACCAGATATCCGGTATGACCGAATCTGGCGATGGCCGATGCGATATTGACATGCCCGAGAAGGAGTAATTCAAATGGCTCTCCTGAGCCAAAGATGCATACCCTGGTACTTGCAGCCGCATCATCACTTCGCCATAGGCAGCGATTCTCTTAGGCATATTGGTCAACCAGCGCTTTTAACTTTTGATGCAGTTCCCGAACATCACTGATGATGGTATCGCCGCTGGTTGAATCGATGATGGAGGAATATACGTGAGGAATAACCTGCTGTACTCCCGCTTCCAAAGCAATCCGTACAATCGCTTCAAAATTCTCTTTATCGATGCCGCCAGTCGGCTCGAGCGCAAAACCTTCCTCTGCACATGCCTTCGCTACCGCGCGGTATTCATCCTCTAGCTTCAGCCCCTGCATCGGGAAATATTTCAGTGCATTGCCTCCCATATCGCGCACAAGCGCAATAGCGGCTTTAATAGGAACGATGGCCGCATCCGTTCCGGCAGCGCTCACCGGGTAGATATGTTCACGTAGCCCACCTGACCCGAAGGGGACACAAGGCTGTTTATCCAGCTTTCCTCTCCCCCAAGTTAGCACGGGTAGCGCCAACGGCAGGGAATACCTGATTGATATGCGTGCCTGGATAGCCCTTCACGATCTCTGCTACGACTGCCGCTTGTAGGTTATCCCCTGCTCCAAGTCCGATAGACACGGCATCTTCAATAACAGCACCGTACTCCTTCATCGCGATAATGGCCTCTTGCACGTTCGGATAGTTCTTCGACAACACACCGACCACCACATGTCCTTCCGCTGCTTCGAATATTTCCTTTGCATTCTGGATGCTGCCTGCAAGCACATTCAGTGCTGCGCGGTTTCTGTAAAGACGTTTCTCCATATTGGCCATTTTAGTTTCCCCTGCAATCTGCTGTATTCTTGTTATAATGACTTGCAAATCATCGCCGGAAAGCGAGCGTGGATCGATGTCAAAATACCCCTGCCGCACACCGTAATCCCTTGTGTATACGGCGATATCGCCCTCGCGAAGTTGATCGTTCATCGATTTGGCGCTGACTCCCGCAGCTTCTTCGCCTACTTTCACACGTCCCCGGAAGATGGAGCGGCCTGCCTCATCCTGCACGATGGTAACCTCAATGCCCGGCAAATCCGATAAGGACTGCATTTCCTCGAGTGCAGCCTTCTCCTGTTCACTCTTGTCTTCCTTCACCATGTACTCATCCAGCGCCTGGAGCAATCCAAACGTGGTTTCCTTGCCTACCTTCATGCTTCGCCCAATGCCGTGCAGCTGCGCCTTCACCCACTCCACGTATTGCCGCTTGCCGCCTACGATGCCGGAGGTTGGACCCTCAATGGCTTTGGAGCCGCTGTATATAGCCAGATCACCGTATTTCACATACTTCTGGATATCCTCTTCAGCCGCCGCATCCACGATCAGCGGAAGGCCGTGTGCCTTGGCCACTTCAGCTGCCTCTTCAACCGAAATCATATTTTTCTGCACGCAGTGATGTGATTTCACATACAAAATAGCAGCGGTGCGCTCATGAATCGCTTCGACGATATGTTCCTTGCGCCCTTCGTTGGCATAACCCACCTCAACAACCTTACCTCCTCCGAGGTAAACCATCGTTTCAACAGGAGCTCCATACTGCACATTGTGTCCCTTGAACATGATGATTTCGTTCTTGGCAATCGGCTCCTGATGCAGCCGATCACTGCGTCTGCGATTGCCCTCGGTTACAATGGCTGCTACGGATAATGCGATACCGCTGGAAGCGGAATTGACAACAACCGCTGCCTCCGAACCGAGTATGCGCGCCATGTAATCGCTTGCTTTGTCTACCAGATCTGCGATCTCCACGTAACTCTGACCACCGATCCGCATCGCTTCCATCACGGTATCCGTTGGTGCAGATACTCCGAGAATGCTCATGCGGCCACTGGCATTAACCACTCGTTTCAATCCATACTTAGCATGTAATGAATGATCCATTGACTACCACTCCCTTGGCTTCGATATATCGGTCGGCGATTCTTGTCTCCCCTTCGGAATCCGTTAAACTCAGCGGCCCCTGCTGCACCGTAAACAGCGTCAGGTGTGCTGCATCACCCACTTGGATTCTCCCCAGCTCCGGCCGTCGCAGCCAAGCAGCAGCATGGTCCGTTACGGCTGAGACCACCTCCTGCAAGCTGTAGCCCAAATAAAGGAACTTGGTCATCACGCTGGCCAGACTGTACACCGGACCGTTCATACGATTACCGCGATAAATATCCGTGCTGATTGTATTGGGCTTAATCCCTGGTTCTTTGCATATTCCGCTACCAGGAACGAAAAGCTTGCTGTTCCATGACCCACATCCAGATGGACGCCGCGGGCTATCGCCTCTACCAGTGCCGGGATCGGCTTACCGTCCGAATCAAATAAATTGTTGGCTTTTCCGTTTAAATAATGAGTAATAATGTCGTCCTTCGAAAGCAGCTCCAATACCTCTTCAATAGGCGGGGGTCCCGATCCGATATGTACCATCAGCGGAAGCGATGTTTTCTCGGACAGTTTCCTTGCGAGACGAAGCGGCTCTACCCCATTATCCTTCACGACGCTTTTGCTGATTCTTGCCTTAAGTCCAATGATCAGATCCGGATAGGTGCGTATCGCTTTTATTGCCTTGTCGGCGTCAACCCAATCCAGACTGGAAAGCTCATCGATTCGTTGCAGACCAATATGGGATATATTCAAAAAAGCAAACACATTGGTCTTGGACCGGGCTACCTCGTCTGCCAGCTCCCCAATCCCGTCCGCACCGCAGCTGCCTGCGTCGATAATAGTGGCAACCCCTTGCTTAACGCCAATCTCATCAATGACATCCCCGTAGGGCTCAAGCTTGGCAACCGCATGGACATGCATATCAATCCAGCCGCTGGAGACATAGAGGCCCGTGCAATCAAACTGATCAGCACCTATGGCCGTATTCGCAGCCGTTATTTCGGTAATAAATCCGTTCTCCATAACCATGTCAAAAGGTTGATCATCAAACACCGTCTGTACATTGCGCAACACAAAGCGCTGTTCCAAAATCTTCATAATCCCACCCCTTTAGCCTTGCCGATCCAGCCGTTATCCTCGTTATTTCGCCGATTTATATGGTGTGTAATCTGTGTATCGTGCTTATAGCATAGCATAGAACAATCGATACGTGAATATAACGTTATAATGTTTAGCATATTCCTACATATTATCTCCTTGCTATAACTTCATATGATGAGTTATTTCGATCATGAAGTATACTGATAGGTTCGGCTTGGCAAGGGTAATCTCCTTCCATACCAAAAGAAACTGCCCTGTTCCGGGCAGCTTCTTCGTCTCTTACTATATATACTTGCCTTCTTCATCTCCATGACAGTGTTATCTCTATGGTTAAACTAAACTTCCACTTTCCGATCAATCAGATAGACCGTTGCGTATAGGATCAAGGCAGCAAGCACGACTTCAAACGCAAGGGCTCCCCATGCCAGCGTATACTCTCCGGCAGATACGGCAAAGTCTGTCTCATTCCCAAAAGAGATGGTAGCCATCGGCCCGACCCACGCCACCTTTTCACCAAAGATTACATGGCTGAGCCAGCCAAGAATATTTTGCAGTGCGAAGAATACCAGAATGCCGATCCAAACGCTCCCCTTTTTCGTAATGCTTCTGCCAACCGTAATGGAGAAAAATATTGTGATCATCAAGTAGATCAACTTCCAAGCCATCATCAGCGCCAGCCCAATTGCATACGTAATGGGAAATTCAGATAAATGGATGTCTTGCAGCGGTATGCTAACCGAGTTCCAATAATACCACATATGCAAAGCCGCCAGTATGCCAAGCACAAGCAGACTCACACATGCCATTATAAGCGAGGAAGCTACGCTCCAAACCGAACGAACAGGAAGCAGGCGACGGTGGTACGCCTTGATATTAAAGTCGAATGTCTTGCTAGCGACAACCACCAGTAGGACACTTACAGAGCCGTAGGCCAGCATGCTTAACCCAAGCATGATTCCAAGCTCCCAGTCTCTGATGGAGCCCGCCACCGTGATCGCAATCTGTACGATCAGAAGTATCGCGAATGCGCCAAGCAGCGTTGTCGAGTTTCTCTTCCAGTCGTATTTCAACAGTTTCATCATTCCGCATACACCTCTTTAAACATCTCATCCACGCTTTTTCCGTGCTTCAGGCGGATGTTCTCTACTTCGTCATGCATGACAACTTCGCCGTTGCGAATAAAAATCACTTCATCAAATATCCGCTCAATATCCCGGACCAGATGGGTCGAAATGATAATGCTGCTGTCCTCGTTGTAGAATTCAACAATCGCATCCAAAATCTTGCCCCTTGCTACCGGATCCACTCCACCAATGGGTTCATCCAGCATATACAGCTGGGCTTCACGGGACAAAGCCAGTGTTAACTGCAGGCGCTCGTTCATTCCTTTGGACAAGGAACTGATGCGATCATTCGCCTTCAAATTCATAAATTCCAGCATATTGCGGGCTTTCTCAACATTAAAGTCCTCATAAAAATCCTTGAAGTATGCCACCGCATCCGATACCTTCATCCAGGGCTCCGTCACAGGACGGTCGGGCATGAAGGATACGATAGCTTTGGTCTCCAGTCCGACGGCTTGCCGTTCACTTCAACACCATCGGTCGAAGGCTGGATCAAGCCTGCCGCAATCTTCATAAGCGTACTCTTTCCGCTTCCGTTGGTACCCAGCAAACCAATGATTTTTCCACCATGAATATTCAGGTTTATGTCATGTAATGCTCTCCGGCCGTAGCGTAGGTCTTGTTTACGCTGCGGACCTGCAACAAGTTCTCCACCATGGTTTCACCTCCGCTATTGATCATGACTGCTTCACTGCATCTTCCACGATCGATATGATATCCTGATCTTTAAAGCCCAGCTCCTGCATTCCGCGAATAAACCGCTCCAGCAGATCGCCTGCCATTTCTTTTTTATCGCCATAATCTTCGATTCCTCGCTTGTCACATATCGGCCCAATCCCCGCCGTGTCTCCACAATACCCTCACGCTCCAATTCTTGAAATGTTCGCTGCACCGTGTTTGGATTTATTTGAAGCTCACTTGCTAATTCTCGGACCGATGGGATTTTATCACCGGGCTGAAGTTTACCGATTATAATTTCTTTCTTTAAATACGTCATGATCTGTAAATAGATCGGCAGATTATTGTCGAATTCTATACTCACTGTCGGGTTGCTCCTTTCCGCCGCTCTACCTCTCTCGAGGTTCCTTATGCGACATCCCGTTTTTTAAACGTAACAAAGCCTGCCGTAAGAAACAAGAGAAGATATACAGCGAGCACAATAATTGAAAATGTCAGGCTCATTCCCGGTATCGGGGAACTGCCTCCCCGCTGTACATGGAAAGATCCACGTTCGTGAACAGCAGGTATTTGGACCAGGAATAACGTGCAAGCAGCTGTACAGCCATGCTTTCCATAATAACCATGAACATCCCGATGCCGATGGCAGGATAGGTGGATTTCGTCAATATGCCTACCATAAAGGTTAACGTTACATAGACGATCGTATACACCAGATTATTGATTGCTTCCCTCAGCACATCACCGATTGCAACCGTGCCGGATTCCATGCCGAACGTGATCTGACCCGTCAGCACGGAGACAACAAACATGAAAGCTGCCAGGGTCAGGATGTAAATCAGAATGGCAACATATTTCGAAGCCAAAATCTTGGTACGGCTCTGCGCGCGTATAAGCAGCAGTTTGACGGTGCCCATACTGTGCTCCTTTGCTACCGCTCCCGCCGTAACTACGATCGCAAGCAGGGTCAGCATTTGTCCCATCCCCTTGGTGGTTACAGCCAATTGAGCGAACTCATAACCAGTGCTGCTGCCACCGCTGAATTTATAGAGCATAAACGCCATGAATAGCACCATTCCAGCCAACAGCACGTACGGCAGGAAAAACTCCGTTTTTAAACATTTTGAGCCACTCGTTCCAGACGAGATTTCCAAAGCTATGCAATGCGATTGCCTCCTGTCCATTTCAAAATTCTTCTTCCAGTGAAGATTTAATCTCTTCCACCCGATAGATTCGTACCCGCGCATCGCACAGCGACTGGATCAATGCAGGTATGTCTTCTTCCGTCAGTTGAACCGTAACGATGCCCTCCTCGATCTGGGTGGCAAGAAGCGTGATGTCTTTCATATGCCTAA
This sequence comes from Phytophthora syringae, assembly GCA_012656105.1. Taxonomy (NCBI): domain Eukaryota; phylum Oomycota; class Peronosporomycetes; order Peronosporales; family Peronosporaceae; genus Phytophthora; species Phytophthora syringae. Next base: position 1,191,932 of record JAAKBD010000004.1, read on the forward strand.
TGGTCTGTTCCGCCATGGCCGCATCGTTTACGCGGAAGGTTACCGTGGTCAACTCTTCATCAACGACTGGGCCTCCGATAGAACGCTCGGTTACGAGTTTACCTTCCTGGATAACAACCACACGGCTGCACATCAATTCCATTTCCGACAGCAGGTGGCTGGACACGAGTATGGCAATCCCCTCATCCTTGGCGATTTGTTTCAAGTAATCCCGCATCTCTCGGATACCTGCTGGATCGAGTCCATTCGTCGGCTCATCAAGGATGAGGATGGATGGATTATGCAGCAAAGCCTGGGCAATCCCTAACCGTTGGCGCATACCCAGTGAATAAGCACGAACCTTCTTGTGTATGGCATCCTGCAGCCCGACAAGCTTCACAACCTCCATAATTCTGGTGATGGTCACGCCCTCGGACATCCGCTGGTATTGTCTCAAGTTGTCATAGCCGCTCATGTAAGGGTAGAACTCAGGATTTTCAATAATGCCCCCGATATGGCGGATGGCTTGAACGAAATCTCTCTTGATGCTGTGCCCCTTAACATGCACATCCCCTTGAGTCATCTCGATCAGTCCGACTATCATGCGGATGGTTGTCGTTTTGCCTGCACCGTTCGGTCCAAGCAATCCCACAATTTCACCACGATAAATGTCAAAGAAAGTCCGTCCACGATGTTCTTCTTTCCAATGGTTTTGGTAACCTGCTGGACTGTAAGAACGACTGGACTATTCTGAGCATTTGTCGAGGGTATCACTGATGAATGCATTCCATCCCCTAGATCATCTGATGCGTTCGATTTATTGGATGAATGGAGATGGGGATGTGCATTCGTTGTGCCGGATTTGCTTATAGCGTTAACAGCTTGGGAAGCACTGCTCCCCATGGCTGTGTTGTCTGCTGTGAGTTCTTTTGAACCGTTTCCGTTCATGTATGTGTTCCACTCCTTTTTGTATTGGTGTTATAGTTAAATAGTACACTAGTGTTTTGGTTATGTAAAGCCTAATTTTCAATTTAACCATTTATATTGACATCCAATTGATGGGAACCTATACTGAATGCATACATATAACCAAAAGGTTATCTGAATGAGATGTGGAGGGATTTCAATCATGAGCGATATGTACCGTGCGATTTCAGATCCCATCCGAAGGAAAATATTAAACATGGTAGCACATCAAGAGCTCCCTCAGCTAGAGATCGTGAGAGCATTTCATATTTCGCAGTTACCATTAAAAACATCTGGCGATTTTGCTCGAAGAAGAACTGCTGCTTGAGCGCAGAGAAGGCAAGTACTGCTTCTACCGACTGAACGTCCCAATCTTTCAGAACGGGTATGAGCAGCTTCAGCATGAGCTTGGCCATATTCTGGAGAACAAACTGACTAAGCTCAAACAATACCTAGAGGAGGACTTATGAATGACAGCTATTTTCAAGAACGTGAAGAGAGAAATTGTAATCCGCACAACACCGGAACGGGCATGGAAGGCATTGACCGAACCGCAGGAACGAAACCGCTGGGAAACCCGTCATTGTGAGATCGACCTGAAGGTCGGCGGTCAAGTCGCTCTTGATTACGGCTGGGGCGTATCCTATATCGGCACGATTGAAGAGCTTATCCCTAACCGTAGACTTACGCTCAGAGGTGAAGACAACGAGCTTACCATTTGGACAATGGAACCTCATCTCGATGGGACACTGGTTGGCATTGAGTACACTGGGCTATGGTCTAATGAGCAAGAGTATATGATGATGGATAACATGGCATTTGGTACATATCGTTTTATGCGTAATATGAAGAGTGTCCTGGAAGATGAGGCGGACATGCGATCCACCTTCTGGTCAAGCTGGATCGGCATGAATCATTATACTTACCGCGGTGACAGCTTAGAGGGCGTCAAGGTCGTTGAGGTGTTACCCGGTACGTCTGCGGACGGGAGCTTAGAGGCAGGCGATATCATCACAGGCGCGGACGGGCAGGTCATCCGCAGCTATGATGAGCTGGAGGATAAAGTCACATCCATGGAGCCTGGTGAGAAGGTTGAGATCGGATTCGTTAGAGGTGGTGAACCCTTAAGTGTTACTCTTACGGTTCTGCCATATGGGCAGAGGAATGTTACCCAAGCATAAACGTAGTCATCCCTCAGACACGATCCCCGATGGGAACGATCAGAGATGGGACGTTACGTAGATATAATGGTGATAATGAAGGCGTCTTTTCTAGGACGTCTTCAATTATGAAGGAGCGTCTTTGGTGGATGAGCGGATTAGTTCCCTGTTCTGGTGCTGTTTCAGTGCTTCCGACTACCCTACCTTATGACTAGACATATAGAACCCTAATGACGACATACGCAAATTATTCTGACTACTTGTAAAGAAGCTTAAGGATACTCTACATGTAGTTAAGGATCCTGATGTCTACCAATTTGACTGCATACAGGTTAGCTTTAAAGAATATCTACAAACAATCGACTTCACTCCGCCTTCGAAGTGTGTTTATCCCCTGAGTGCATTTGGTCATCCTTGATTTCATCTCAAGCCTGACAAAAATGTTCATCTCA
>JAAKBD010000004.1:1199488-1710266 GCA_012656105.1 Phytophthora syringae
ACACTCATCAACTGCACAGTACGTGCATGGTGAGTGTCTTTTATTTGATTTTTCTAACGAGTTTGACGAACCAGTACAGAAATATCCATGGCAGTACGTACTTCGTCAGCCATTCGATGCTCATGCGAAGATCTTCCGCTTCCCTCCCGGGCTGAGTCAATCCCCTTAAACCAAAATGATTATAAACAACGGGAATAAGAGTATGGCCAGATAGCCGAATGTTTTTTTACTCTTCATGTCTATCCCTTCCGATTAAAGATTGACTAATCCATATAAAATATACCATGACACAATGAGAATATATAACCATATTTTACAGTTTAAAAGAAAGGAGCTGGCCCGGTTCTTTTAAGACCCAGGACAACTCCCGTCGATTCTACCCTATCTTACTGCATATAATCACTAGCTCGTAGATCATCAGATTTTATTCAAATAATCCAGCAAGCGGTACACAATCACGGATACCTGCGCCCGAGTGGAGGTTTCGTCTGGAGCAAAGCGGTTGCCGCTTACGCCCTTAACCAGACCTTCCTTCACAGCAAAGGCTACAGCCGCACGTGCATCCTCCGAAATCAGATTCGCATCGTTAAATGACAAGGAGCCTGCTTCAGAATCAATCTTCAATGCTTCAGCAATCATGACTACCATATCCTCACGGGTTAGCGGATTCTTCGCACCCGCTTCTGTGCTGCGTGTCTCCCAATCAATGCCTGTCTCAAAATACGATCAAGCAGCGTCGCAAATTCGGCGCGGGTCACTGCATTGTTCGGAGAGAATCGGCCTGCAGTACCGTTCGTAATATGCTGTGAAGCCGCAACTTCGATCTCATCTTTAGCCCAGTGGCCTATGATGTCGCTGAAGGTTGCGTTATTCTCAGCCGCTGCATAAGATCCCGGTCCGTTGATACGGAACGTAATTGATCCGCGTGACGCCGATTGCAGCAATCCTGCGGATTGCAGGTCTCCTTTTTCTGACTGAACGTAAGCTCCAACCTTACGAGTATCTTTCACTTTGGCCGGGTCATAGTTCAAGGTCAACAGAAGCGGATGTTTGAACTTGGCGGCGTGTTTAACCGTAACAATGGAAGATACAGCGCTCAAGCTGTTTCCGGATCCTGCTTTGCTCGCAGCTGCCGAGACCGTTAAGCTGAATCCGCTGGTCGTTGTGAAATCATCCAAGGCATCGGCAGGCACTGTCAGGGTAAAGCCGTTACCAGTTATAACAAGAGGCTTGCCCGATGCTTTCAGTTTATCAACGGTTGCCTTGCCCAGTGTAAGAGCTACATCGCTATATTTACTGAAATCAAGCTTGGATACGTCCAGCTTCACTTCTTTGCTGTCACCAGCAATTCCAGCTGTAACCGCTGCTTCGGACAGGGCTGCTGTTGCAGACTCGGTGCCGTCCGCATTTTTCTTCGTAGTTACTTTGGCATCACCCGAAACTTCAGGAGCTGGAGTGGATGGTGTGCCTGTGGATCCGCCACCGGATGATGAGCCGCCGCCAGGATTACCTGGATCTGGAGTGCTTGGTACATTAACAGATACCGCAGCTTTTCCTTCCAATCCTTGATGGTCCTTAACCGAAAGCTCAACGTTGTATTTACCTGAGGACAGTCCATCTAACGCAATGTTAAATGCGCCATCCTGTTCGACGTCGAAGCTGCCTTGCTTGGCAACGGTCTTGTCGGCTTTTTGACAACATAAGTGGCATCCAGCCATTCGCTGACATCAAAATCAATCGTCCATTCGTCCATTAAAGCCGGAACAGCCGTAACATAAAGATCGTTGATGGTTCCAGTTAATGCGAGAGGGGAACCACTGGAAGCCTGCACATCAGATTTTGTGTTAATGATAGGTGCTTTGGTTTTGACAAAGAACGGAATGGTTGCGTAATCGCCGTAAACGACTTTATTGGTACCGAGGGACTTAAGATCTACCGAGTACAGACCGTCTTTAATCAATTCAATTTCTTCGGTTGTGTAATTGAAGTACTCCCCATCAAATTCGAGCGTATATTCCGTGTTGGCTTCGAAAAGAAACTTATCCGAGCCAAAAATCTGCCCAATCAACCCGTCACCATCTGGTCCTGATTCAGGATTCAGGCTATCGTACAAATCAATGATGACAACTTGCATAGGATTATAAAATTCGAAACCTACAGACACTTCACCAAGCTCCCCTGTTCATTCAAAGGAAAATGCGGCAGGTAGGTTTCCGTGTCGTTATAGACCTTCGTATATTTGACACCCGTCATTTCAAGATTAAAGTATGCTACAAAAGGTACAGAATAAGTGCGGGTACCGTTTACAAAGTTAATATAGCCCTGCTGTTCCGAAACTCCGGTAATACTGGCTGGTACTTCTAGCGTTACGATCAATTCTTTCTCCCCGCTTAAGTCAAAGGAGGATTGATCCACCATAACCGCTACTCCCGGGGTCGATTGTGTTGTATGAACCTCAACCTCAAACGCTCCGCCAATACCACCAATCTGTTCAACCTTTATTTTCTTCTGAACGGTTTGAGCCGTTGCTCCCGTAAAATTACCGAAGTTAATGCTTCCGGTAATGTTGTCCTGCTCTTTACTTGTTCCGTTTTCCAGATAAGAGGTCTTATCCAGAACCTTGACCAGAGCTTCGGCCTGAATGGTATCAACTGCCTGAATACGTCCGGCTCCTTGATCCGTGACATCATAGGAATCCGTATCCAGCACTTTGGCATTGTTCATCAGTGCGACTTTCACATCAAACGGAGTCCAGTCACTGTGTTTCTCCAAGACGAGTGCGGCAAGCCCCGCTACGTGTGGAGCAGCCATGCTTGTACCCGTTAAACGGTCATAGGATTGACTGTAATCCGCGTCTGGATCGTTCTTCCCGTAAGCCGGAACGGATGATAGAATGCTTGTTCCCGGTGCTACAACGTCAGGTTTAATATCCAGCGTCTTTTTAGCCGGACCGCGGGAACTTGAGTCATTGATCTCGTCTCCGGCCGACTTGTTTCTCATAAAATCGGAAAAACTTACTTTGAGATCGGGGTTGGCGTCGAGCAGAGATTTGATGGCATCCCCATCTTCTTTACTCATACTAAGCGTCGGAATAAAGTTAAAGCTGTCACCAAGCAGGACGCCGATCGGTCCCGGATTTTGATTAAATACGATCGCTCCGATGGCACCTGCTGCCTTGGCATTGGCAATTTTATCTACGAATGCGAGTTCTCCGCGTTTAATCAACGCGATTTTGCCCGCCACGTCTTTGCCTGCAAAGTCCTCAGGTTTACCCAGATCCGCATAAACGAGGCCAAACTCTCCGTTAAGGACTACTTCCGGATCCTCGGCGAGATTCAAGCCATCAGTTCAAGTTTATACGTAGCGTCTACTACGCTCAAAGGTGCATTTGTGTCTGCTGCAGGAACAGCTTCTTCTTCGGCAGATTCAACAGGGACCGCATCCGCTGCCGGAGCTTCTTCGCCTGCTGCATTCGACGGGTTCTCATCCGTCACTGCCAGTTGGGCTATATCATCTGCTTGTACACCAGGCGGTTCTTCAGGAACAGTCGGTTGTTCAGGCTGAGCCCCAGTATCTACTGCGCTCTCATCCACGCCGATTGGCGCCGCAGGCGGTACAGCATCCGTGTAAAAATGCGTGGTTGCCGAAATTTCATCACTTGGCCCTGTAGAGTTACCTACGGTAATGGCAAATGCTGATGCCCCCGGGGATCCTACGGTCCACCGGTTCGGCCCCGAGTTGCCGCTGGAAACGACTGGCGTAACACCAGCCAGCGCAGCATTATTAATAGCTACGGACGTGACGTAGTCCGGATCATTGCGGGCATTGCCAAGCGAGAGGTTAATGACATCCAGTCCATCCTGAACTGCACGGTCGATACCTCCCAGTACCCAGCTGGACTTACCACTTCCATAAGGTCCAAGAACACGATAGGCGTATATATCCGCTTCCGGAGCGATACCCACAACGCCGAATTCACCCGCATCCCGGGCTGCGATGGTGCCCGCCACATGCGTTCCGTGTTCGGTCCAGTACGTGCTTCCTCTATCATCCACCTCTGGCGGATTGGTAGGATCGTTCTCCCAATCAAGCGGTGTCGTTTCATAAGGATCATTATCGTTATCCACGAAGTCATACCCACCCTTATAAGCATCCTTCAGTATAGGGTGAACGTAATCGATTCCCGTGTCGATTACACCAACTTTAACCCCTTTACCCGTATATCCCAGATCCCATACCTCCGGAGCGCCAATGAACGGGCCTGTATCCTTCATATGCGGGCTAACTTCACCTTTTGGTCCTGCCGTTACTTCCAGATCGGGATATACCCCGAGCACCCCGGGATCTTGAGAATGTCTTCAAGTTTATTGCTGTCCATCTCCAATGCTACCCCGTTAAAAGCATAGCTATATTGGTTTGAAACCTCATGATTGATATGGTTGGTGCTCAGATTGTCAATGAAGGTCTGCTGCTGCAGTTCTACCTTCTGCTCAACCCTTGCCTTCATGGAAGAACTAAATGATTTGCCCGCTATCGAGGAAATCCCCTTCGCCAGTGCAACTCACCAGCAGACAATTCAACGATGACATCAACTTGACCCGTCCCCAAACTTTCCAATTGTTCATCAAGCACAGGCGTCTTGGCAAGCTCAGCCCGATCCTGCAGAATCTGCTTTAATTGCAAAGCATCTTCCGCACTTAACGGGTTGTTCAGCAGTTGCTTGACTCCGATGGAGCAGCAGCTGCCGGAATAACCAATGAAAGCATTAATATCAAACTTAATAATATGGACAACACTCGTTTACTCAAGACTTTGCTCCTCCCTACAACTCAATTTTCTGTTATAACAACAGGGTCCTAAAACTAGCAGTAAACGACTTCACTACCACCTCTTTCTATTGGATGACTGACCCATGGTAAATAACTTCTAGACCACAAAATTAGATTCCTCCATCCTTTTCTGTATGTTTTTAGTAAAAAAGTCGATTTCATAGGAGGTTTTGACGAATGAGAGAAAACGCAATAGATTCAAGAAAAATCAAGCTTACAAGGGAAGTAAGAGAGGTCGAATCGAGCGAGTGAAAAGAAAACCGAGGCTATTGATAGCCTCGGTTTATATAGGGTTTTATCTACTTCTGCAAGATATATCCAGATTAAGATGTTATTCGTTCAGCAAGCGCACGAACTCTTCTTCATCCTCCAGGATGTCGATGCCGAGCTGCTGGGCTTTGGCCAGCTTGCTGCTTACTTTTTCGCCTGCGATGAGGAGATCGGTTTTCTTGGACACGCTGTTGGTGACTTTGGCACCGAGAGCTTCCAAGCGTTCCGTCGCCTCTTCACGGGTCAGCAGATGAAGCGTGCCTGTCAGCACAACGGTTTTGCCGCTGAAATAGGAATCGCTGCTGACCGCTTCGGTGCTTCCGGCGCTTGTGCTTGAACGCCCAATGAAAGCATCTTCTCGATACTCGCCTGCGCAAAAGGGTCGGCAAAGTATCCGGCGATACTGTCGGCCACGATGCCTCCTACGTCCGGAAGCTCGACGAGCTCTTCTGCGGTCGCTGCCATCACTCGATGCAGATCACGGTAGTGATCGGCCAGCATCTTGGTCGTGGATTTGCTTATTCGGAATACCCAGGGCGAAGAGGAACGATGCAAGATCCCGCTCCTTACTCTTCTCGATGGCGTCCAGCAGGTTCTGTGCTTTTTCTCGCCGAATCGCTCCAGCTTCACCAAGCTGTCAAAAGAGAGGGTATACAGATCCGCAGGCTCCCGAACGCCGAGCTCCTCATACAGCTGAATGGCGGTTTTGTCGCTGAATGTTTCTATGTCCATGGCGTCCCTGGAAGCAAAGTGCGTAATTCTCGCCACGATCTGCGGTTTGCAGCTTGGTCTTGTTGTTGCAGAACAGATGCGCCCCGCGCTGCTCCAACGGGAATCCGCATGACGGACACTCCACCGGGAACAAAATCTCTTCGCCGTCGTTCTCTTCCGTTACTTTTCCAAGAATTTCGGGAATGACGTCATTCGAACGGCGGATGAAGACACGTGAGCCCAGCGCGAACTTGAGGTTCTTGCGCTCAATATCCCCGATATTGTTCAACGTGCAATTTTGCACGGTAACATAAGCAAGCTCAACAGGCTCCACGCGCGCGAGCGGCGTGATTTTACCCGTCCGTCCCACGTTCCAGGTGACCGACTGCAGTACGGTCGTAGTTTCTTCCGCTTCGAATTTATAAGCGACCGCCCAGCGAGGGAACTTGTCGGTGTATCCCAGCGCCTCGCGGATGCGGAAATCGGTCACCTTCACAACCGCTCCATCGATGAGATAGTCCAGCTCGGAACGGCGTTTCTCGATATCGGCCAGCTGCTCCATCACATCATCAAACTGCTCAAAGTAGAAAATGTAAGGATTGACCTTAAGGCGGTTCTCACGCAGGAAATCCATCATTTCCTTGTGGTCGGCAAAAGTGATTCCATCCGAGTAGCCTACATTATAGAAGTAAGCGTTCAGCTTGCGCTCGGCCGTCACCTTCGGACTGAGATTGCGAAGCGCCCCTGCCGCCGCATTGCGCGCATTCTTGAGCGGCTCGGCTGCGGTTTGATTGTATTTTTCCAGCACGGACAGGTTCATGATACCTTCGCCCTGTACTTCAATCGTGCCTTCATCATAAGGAATCGTCAGCGGGACCGATTTGATGGTCTTCACCTGGGGCAGTATGCCTTCGCCTACTGCACCGTTGCCCCGTGTCGAAGCTTGAACCAGTTTGCCGTCCTGATAGGTCAGGTTCAGCGTTAACCCGTCAAACTTCAGCTCCAGCGCGTAACAAGGATTCGGCAGAGGATTGCCGGGATTCTTCGTATTGTAGTCATTGACCAGCCTGACCACCCGATCATGCCAGGTACGGAGCTGCTCGATGTTCTGAGCCTTATCGAGACTCCATAACGGAGCCAAATGACGGTGCGGGGCAAAACCCTTCAGAATCTCCTCCCACCCGCTGGGTCGGAGAATCCGGAAGCGTCGCTCCGGTCTCTGCCTCCAACGCTACCAGCTGATCGTACAGGGCATCATACTCCTTGTCGCTCACCAGCGGCTGATCCAGCGTATAGTAGTGGTAATTATAATTGTTCAGCTCCGTGATGAGCTTCCCCATCTTTTCCTTGAAATCCATACAGGGGCAATCCTCCTTCAATAATATAAGGGCATAACAGGTTGCGTTTCGTTCATGCTGATGCTCCTAGTTCTTCCCTTATTCCACCTTCGTAATCGGCGCGAAACCAAGAAGAAGACGTTTTACGCCAACCGGTGCCGGAAAAGCAATCTGCAGCTCCATGTCATTGCCGCTTCCCTTCACCGCCACAATGGTGCTTACCCCATTTGCCATGGGCTACTTTGTCGCCAGCTTTAAATTCCCCGCTGCCCGAAGCAGACGCTGGTCGGGATGCGGCACCGGTTGTCATGGTCACCCGGCTCTTCGGTGCGGCTTGAGCGGAAGCCGTCGATCCACTTAGGGAGAGGTCCACGCTGCGTCCACCGCCAAAGTTGCTGCCTCCGCCTCCGCCGAAGCCACGTCCTGCATAAGATCCGCCTACACTTCCGCTTCCACCGCGGCGGTAGCGGTCATGCGCCATCTGCGTGTCCTCCTTCAGCTCCTCCGGGATTTCCTCCAGGAAGCGTGAAGGCGGGTTCGCCGTCGTGCGGCCAAAGAGTGTACGCATACGCGCACAGGACAGGAACAGCTGCTTCTCGGCACGCGTAATGCCGACATAAGCAAGGCGGCGCTCCTCTTCCAGCTCTTCGTTATCCATGAAGGCACGGCTGTGCGGGAATACCCCTTCTTCCATGCCGATAATGAACACCACCGGGAACTCCAGACCTTTGGCGCTATGCATGGTCATGAGCACGACAGCGTCGTCACGGTCTTCTTCGTCATCGTTCATCGAATCGATGTCCGCGATCAACGCAAGATCCGTAAGGAAGGAGATGAGGGACTTATCCTCATTATTCTTCTCAAACTCTTGCGTAACCGACAGGAACTCGTCAATGTTCTCAAGGCGGGATCTGGATTCGATCGTATTCTCATTTTGCAGCTCGAGGTATTCGGACATCTCCAGTATTTTTTCCGTAAGCTCGGTGACCGAGAGAAACTCGACCATTCGACTGAGGGCGGCAATCATGTCGTAAAAGCCCACCAGCGCATTGCGCGTCCGTCCGGCAAAACCGAGGTCGTCCACGATTTCCAGCACGCGGAAGATCGAGATGCCCCGCTCTCCGGCTGCTGCAGCCAGCTTCGCGACGGTGGTGTCACCGATGCTTCGTTTGGGCACGTTGATGATCCGCGTCAAACTGATATCGTCATCCGGATTCGAAATCAGGCGCAGGTAGGCGAGCATGTCCTTGATCTCTTTGCGATCATAGAACTTGATACCCCCGACGATCTGGTACGGAATGTCCGACTTGATCAGAATTTCCTCGATAACCCGGGACTGCGCATTGGTCCGGTACAGGATCGCATGATCCTGATAGTTCTTGCCTGCATTGATGTTCTTGCTGATTTCCGAGGTAACAAAATATCCCTCATCATGCTCCGTATCCCCCGGAACACCTTGATCTTCGGTCCTTCCCCTTGCTCGGTCCACAGATTCTTCGGCTTGCGGCCCGTGTTCAGGCCAATCACATTGTTGGCAGCGTTCAAAATGTTCGCTGTAGAACGGTAATTCTGCTCCAGCAGAATCGTCCGCGCCTCGGGATAATCCTGCTCAAAATTCAGGATGTTCGTGATGTCCGCACCGCGCCAGCGGTAGATGGACTGATCGCTGTCCCCGACCACGCATATGCGGTGATGGCTGTCCGCCAGCATGCGGCAGAGCATGTACTGCGCCCGGTTGGTATCCTGGTATTCATCTACATGAATGTACTGGAATTTGCGCTGGTAGAAGTCGAGGACCTCCGGCACTTCCTTAAACAGCTGGATCGTGGTCATGATCAGATCGTCGAAATCAAGCGAGTTGTTGCTCTTTAAGCGCTTCTGGTATTCGGTGTACACCTTGGCTACAAGGGATTCAAAATAGTCCCCGGCTTTCTGTTCATACTGCTGCGGGGAGATCAGCTCATTCTTGGCCGCGCTCATGGCCGCTTGAACCGCCTTCGGCTCGAATTTCTTCGGATCGATGTTATGATGCTTCATCACATTCCGAATGACCGACAATTGGTCCGTTGAATCCAGAATGCTGAAATTGGAGGTAAAACCAATCCGCTCAATGTCTTTGCGCAGAATGCGCACGCACATCGAGTGGAATGTCGATACCCAGATATCCTGGCCTTCGCGGCCGACCAGCTTGGATACCCGCTCCTGCATCTCGCGGGCTGCTTTATTCGTAAAGGTAATCGCAAGAATGCTCCATGGTGCGGCTTTACGGGTGGCGATCAGGTAACCAATCCGGTGCGTCAGCACCCTCGTCTTGCCTGAGCTCCTGCCATAATGAGCAGAGGTCCGTCCGTAGCTTCAACGGCCTTCCGCTGCTCGGGGTTGAGACGCTTGACCGCCTCGTGTATGTCAATGGGCTGCATATTATTTTGCCTCCTAGATTTGTAGATTTAATAAAAGAGAAATGATTGCAAACAGAAAAGATAGCCGATCCGGTCAGCCCTTCACAGCCTTAACCGTCTCAAGCGCCTGCTCGAGATCATCGTACACTACGTTGCCTACAATGATCGTATCTGAAGTAGAGGCAGCTTCCAGCGCTTGCTGGGCGTTGGTTATTCCGCCACCGTAGAACAAACGGGCATTATCCAGCGATCTTCGAACCGTACGAACGGTCTCCATATCTCCAAAGGCTCCGCTGTATTCCAGGTAAACAATCGGTAAATTCATCAGCTTGTCCGCGATCTGCGCATAGGCGGCGGCCGTGCCTGCTTCAATCGAAGTCTCTGCTCCGGTCAGCTTCGCCACCGCCGCATTCTCGTTTAATACGATATACCCTTCGGTCACAACCAAGTCCCACGGAATCATATAACCATAGCGTTCGATTCCTTCACGATGCCGCCCCATGATCCAGGTCGGATCCTGTGTGTTCAAAACCATCGGGATCATGTACAGATCAAATCCGGGTACAACGGCTTCCAGATCGGATACTTCCTGTACGCACGGCAGCTCATAGCGCCTTACACGGGACAGAAGATCCACGGTATTTTCATAAGTGACTCCGGTTGAACCCCCAACCATAATGGCATCGGTTCCTGACATGCATACCACATCAAGGCTGTCGTCACTGATCTCCTTGTCGGGATCCAGCTTAAACACATGCTTCCAGGATTGTATCATCTCTTTCAAGCGTCATTCCTCCACGTTCACGGGTTACTATTATACTAAAATAAGTCTATGCTAGCACGGTAATCAAGTCAATTTATGTTCGTATAAAATGCGAACATTTTTTGGTAATTGTGATGTGTGTCCTAATGGCCGCGGTACTTACTGCTGTGAAGGGAATGAAAAGCCCGTCCGAATTCACTAGAGTGAATCCGACGGGCGGAGGAGATTATATTGGCCTCATGTTTAGAGCAGGTTAATTAGTAGTCCCGCCAGCTGTTTAAGAGACGCTATTTTAACATCGTTTTGGCTGCCAACTCTTGCTTGCATCGCAGCATCACGAGCAGAAATCAGCTCCGTCAAGCCAGGATCATCATGAATTAGCTCATCGGCATCTTCAACAGCCTCTTCAATCAGGATATCCAGCGTTGGGACAATAATGGAGATGGTTTGTGCGATTGTCTGCTGCGACCCACGGACCAGCTTAACCTTTGCTTGATAAGTAACGTATTGATTTCCGTCATTGTAATTCTCAAGAAGGATAGCACCTTGATCTTGCTTGAGATATACGCTGCCAATCACGGTTGCTGGAGTTGTCATTTCCAGATCCTCAATGATAACTAAAGTATCATCCAATAGAGGATTATTTCGATCTGTAAGATAAACAGCCTCCCCAACCGTTGTAAGATAGGAAACTCTCGACTCTAACGATAGTTTGGCCTTCTCTTCGTTGAGAAGTTCAAGCTCTCCGTCTTTAATGTCCAGCGTATCGTAAGTCGTATCCAAAACTTGATTACTGCTTACATCAATAAACTCAGTTTTAAGTGTATATCTTCCCGCTTGCTTGAATTTCAGCTCATACTGGAGTTCAAGATTGGACACATCATATCCGTTATCATTTGAACCGTGGTAAGCCTCAATCGAATTATTCAATGAATTGGTCTGGAACGGTAACAAAGCTCCTTCACTTGACTTGAGTTCAATAAGAGCTGGGTTCAGCGGACCCTCAACAGAAAAACGAAGGAAGACCTTATCTTGCGTTGGATAATACCCTGTACCCAATGTAAGCTGTAAAGCGTTATCTACTAACTGATTTCCTTCAATGGATGAGTAAAAATTATAATCGATGGCTGGCTGAAGATCGGATTGAGGCTCATCCACAACAAGTTTGTTATGATCCGTGAAATTCAGTTCCGCACCGTTAACTTCCATATCGAATACATACCAGTATAACTCGTCTCCGCTTCCACTCGGGATATGATATGTTTTCACAGGCTGACCGCTATTCCCGCTGTATATCTCAACCTTAGCAGATGAATTACGCAGCGTTTCCGATCCGTCATATCCGTTTCTGGAGTAGTTGTGAATATAGAACTGATACTTGCCGTCTACGCGCTTGCGGATTGTCGTTGTCTCTGGGCCATAGGAGTCTGTATCATCATGATCCAGATCCGCGTACTTTTCTCCTTGATAATAATATTCCCGGTCACCAAAATAAGTGTGGAATGATCTTCCATCAGGTGTTGGTCCAAGTAGATGGGAGTCTTCATCCCGCGGCTTCTCTCCCCATGTCAACACGATGCGAATCTCATCGTTTGCCGGGATTTTGATTGCAGTCGCATCTTCATTCCGGTTAAAGCTGTCACTTAGTGAGACGCCTACTACATAAGTCGTAATAAAGTGGCTTTTGTGAGTTGTCCAGTATATACCCCGGCTGGCAAATTAGCGGTATATCGTCCATCTGCATTCGTAAGCGTCGACGTCGCAATGCTGCCCGTTGTATTGCCTAATCCTCTGCGGAAATCAATTCTCATACCTTCCACAGGGAGTTCGTTAACATCGGTTATTGTCCCTTCAAAGCCTTCGAGTTTAATGCTGCCAGTTAAACTTGTTGTGAATTTGGAGCTACCTGCTGCAGGAGTAACATTAAGAACCAATGTATCACCATAGTGTTCATCCAGCGAAATCGGTGTAAATGTCAGTATCTTAGTCGCGTTATTAAACGCAATGTCCTCCAACTGATAAACAGCACCTGCAACCGTTGCGCTGATGTTAAAATCAATTAGTTCCAGAGACGGAACTGCATTCACAAACTGCAGTACTGCCTGTCCGTTACTCAATTGAATACGGTCCGTAACCATGGCTGGGTAGGATTAGGATTCGTTGTATTCCCGCTCTCTCCGGTTCCAGCGTTAGATCCAGAAGTAGAACCTCCGCTACCAACGCTTACGGTAACGTTATCCGCTAACACCAGACTGCCCGGGCGCTGAGTGAAGGATACGCCAGCAGCATTAACTTGAGCACTGCCAATGCTTCCCTGACCACTCACAGACGCTGCTGCATTAAGAATCAGGGATAGAACAGATGCGGAAGATCCAACATTCAGACTCGTGCCGGAGGCATTCGCCGCAACATTTAGCTGAGCTACAGAGCCTGAAGTAAGATTCACATTCAGCGAAGCTGCTGTAACATCCACTGTTTCAAACTGCCCTGCCAAAGTCACGTTGGAGCCAGATGGAATAAGATTGGACAATAACAGATCTTTAAACCCTTCACCTGTCAAACCTGTTTCTTCCAGAATCGCACCGGATTGCAGTGTAACCTGTGACACAGAGCTGCCACCTTCGGTAACGATACGGACACTGCCGTCCTTTTTGTTCACAATAACGGTAATAAGCACGGAGTCAACCACATGAATACTGTTTTTGCCTCCGCCTTTTATGGTTGTACTTCCCTTAACCGTTACCCCTTTAAGCGTGACGTCCCCTTCACCAACGCCTTCGCCAATGACAAGATTACCTTCTATGGTCATATTTTGAAGCGTGATATCCGAGGCATTAATATGTACGGATCCCGGAACGTTCTTGGTTCCTGTAACAGGACCGTATGTACCTGCCGTATCGTAACTCGTAACTTCCTGAGATTTAATCTCTTCAAGAGCACGATCGAGTACAGTAACGACTTCAGCACGGGATGCGCTTGCTGTCGGTCTGAACTTGCCATTGCTCCCATTCATGATACCGCTAGAAGCAACGGCTCCGATCGCTCCTTTGCTCCATGCCGGACTACGATCCGTGTCTGTAAATTTATTAGCTGCATCACTTGGCTTGAGCTCCATTAGTGAACTCAAGATGACAGCCAGTTCCTGACGTGTTACCTTGTTGTCTGGTTTGAAGGTTCCATTGCTGTAACCCTTCATATACCCCTGCGAAGCTGCCACCGACAAGTCATTATAGTACCATGAT
Organism: Phytophthora syringae; assembly: GCA_012656105.1. Lineage (NCBI taxonomy): Eukaryota > Oomycota > Peronosporomycetes > Peronosporales > Peronosporaceae > Phytophthora > Phytophthora syringae. The sequence goes on from JAAKBD010000004.1 coordinate 1,213,040, forward strand.
GTACTTTTGACATCGCTGTATGAAATGCCAGCCTTGGTCTCGAACTGAAACGATCGATTAACGACCGCTGCCAGTTGAGCTCTAGTTATTGGAGCATCCGGATTAATCTTTCCGGTTTGATCCCCGTTAAGATAACCTTGTTCATTCCATTTCTGAAGTGTCTTGCTCGCCCAGTGTCCTTCAATATCACTAGCACTGGAAGTGGTTTTTGTTTCATTCTTTGCTGTTGCAGCGTAGGCTCCACCTAACGGAGACAGTATGAGGGTTATCCCTAATACTGCACTTAAAGCCTTCTGGTAAAATCCTAGTCTGTTACCCAAGTTGAATTCCTCTCTCTCACCTAATAATTTATTCATACTATAAGACTATTTGACTAAAAATCTATCAATTTATATCATTAGACCCAAATCATAATAGTCTTTAAGTTCTAATAACATTACCACTTCCAGTAAATAACACAAGCCAATTACTGGTATAAATAAAAAAATATGTCCTTTTATAGACATATTTTTTCAAATTCTGATATATGGTTATTGGCTAATACAAGTATCTCAAGCTGTTCTGCTCTATTTCCGGCTCGGTCAGCAAATCTGAGTATACACCATAAACACCCCATTTTTCATAATTGTTAACGGTATTGGTGTCGTTGATCGTATGCACATAAGTTACGGCCCCGGCTGCCTTCAGCTTTGCCACAAAATTCGGGCTGACTTTATACTCTGGCATGGTTACGGCGTCGATCTTGTTCTCCTGAACAAAGGCCGTGATCTCGGCAGGCGAATCCTGCGTGGCATAAAGCGTATAGATAATGGATTCAAAAGGATAGATCTCGTGGACCATATCAAGCATCGGTTCATTATAAATTTGGATAACGACTCGATCCAATAGTTCCGGGTCTCGCTGCTCGGCAGCATTCACGATCTCTGTCAGCAGGTGCTCAATATCCTTATCCTCCTGCTCCTTCGTATCCGTCACAATGTACATATCTGAATAGTGCTGCATCATGTCCATAATGGCCTCTATATCCATCGGTTGATATTGCTCCAGTATCGGCGTATTGATAAATTCCTCATGGGTTAGGCGGGCAGCTTGCTTATGATCCGGAAGTTTATCCTGCTGACCGAGCTGTTGGGTCATGCTCTCCGTCCACTCATGACGCGCAACAACTTTACGATCCTCCGTCAGCATCAAGTCAATCTCGAAGACACGAGTGCCCTTCTCGTAATTGGCAAGCATCGCTTCATAAGCATTGGTATACGGCTGCTCGCCGATACTTCCCATGGCATGCGCAATCAAGCGATAGGCCGTGAATCCCTGCGGTTCTTCTTCGTTCTCATGATAAGTGAGCAACAGAATACTGATGGCGGAAATTAAAATAAGGACAGCAATGATCCGTTTCATGGTATGCCCACCTTTTGCATAGTTGTTGCTAGTTAACTACCCTTTTGAATGGTTGGCAAAACAAAAAGCGCCATTCGGCGGCTGCCAAATGACGGAATGTTCTTTATGGATGCGGTAGTTATAGTACGCTAGCCCTTAGCCTTCAAAAGATGAATATACCATTTCAATCCTGCATTGTGATTAAACACACTCACTTTATCCAAGACGTCAAACCATCCGCAGCTTTCGATCTCTTCGATTTTATGTTCTACCATCGTATAATCCGGATCCTGGGTGTTCTTATGAGAATAAAGAGAAGATATGATGACCCCGTCCGGGGTTAGATAACGGGCATATTCAAGCAGCTTGCTTGGTGTGTTCGGCACGTATTGCAACGATTCGTTAAATACAATGACATCATAGCGTTTGTGTGGAACATAATGATTAATGTCTGCACAATAGAAAATGTGCCTCGAAGTTTTGCTGGATGCGATTTTGACAGCCTCTTCGGATAAATCCACGCTTATGTAATTAGATTTTTCGCCCTCCAGGAGCATATCGTACAATATTCCGGCCCCGCATCCCATATCCAGGATTCCCTCGTCCGCAATATACTTTCTTATATAACCATACACGACCGAGTATCTGGCATATTCCGTGATGTCCGATAAATAATCCCACATGCGGGATCGGTACTCCTCGTCCCATTGCTGCTGGTTGCTTTCGATGAAATCCTGAACCTTCGCATTTTCCATTGGGATTCCCTCCTAGTATTGGATCTTTAGCTTCCACTTGCTAATACAATGACTGGATTGAAAACACGACAAATCGAAAAAATTTAGCGAACTCAAGAAATTCCTCTTCAGGCACGCGGTATAATGATGGCTGCTGCATGAGGTACGGAGTCAACGCTTGGACAAAGACGTTGGGTCATAGGCTGCACGGGCACCCTACGAAGAAACATATTCTCAGTGCGGTACCGCAGTAAGCCGACATTTCATTATAATAGTATTAAAGTTATATATTGTAAATATATCCGAGTAACTATTATCTGATGGGTGTGTTGCATTTCCAGCTTTTAAAAAATGAACCCATCGTCCTCTGGTATGTCATATTTTCACATGAAGCGACAGTATTCGATATCTTTTCCTGTGATTCGTGCTTGGGATGTATTTATCTTGGCTACGTATCCGCTTCGTGGGACACAAGTAAAAACGCCATTTGGCCCATGCCAATGACGTCTTCATTGATTACAATCAGTATGCGTTCTTGAACCCGTTGCGGATCGTGCGCAGAATGATTTTGATATCAAACAGGATTGACCAATTCTCGATATAGAAAATATCGTGTTTGATCCGCTCCTCAATCGAGGTGTCACCGCGTAGGCCGTTGCTCTGCGCCCACCCTGTGATGCCAGGGCGTACGTGGTGTTTCACCATGTACTTCGGAATCTCCTCTTTGAACTGCTCCACATAATAAGGACGCTCCGGCCTAGGACCCACCACGCTCATATGTCCGAACAGGACATTGAAGAACTGCGGCAGTTCATCCAGACTGGTCTTCCGGAGAAACGAGCCGAACTTGGTTCGGCGGGGGTCATTCTCCACGGTCCAGCCCGTATCCGTTGCCCCTTCCGGCAGCGGCTTCATGGAGCGGAATTTATACATATAGAAGTTCCTGCGGTTAAGCCCGACCCGCTCCTGCTTGAAGATGACGGGGCCGCGGGAGGTCAACCGGATTCGAGGTAAATCCCGATCATTACTGGCAGGGTCAGGATAATCGCCACTAAGGAGAATACGATATCAAACGCACGCTTAAACAGTCTGTTTGCCGCAAGATCCAGCGGAATATCGCGTACGTTGATCATCGGCATACCCGCAAAGTTATCAAATACCCTTGCCGGGAGGTAATCAAAAAGTCGGGAATGATGAGCGTACGCACACGGCTTTTTCACAAGCAGCAATGATTTCAGGATACAAGTGGTGTGCATTTAATGGAAGAGCCAGCACGACTTCATCCACAAGTTTCTCGTTTAACACCTTATGTAGATCGCCGACTGAACCTAGAATGGGTTTGAGCCTTCTGGCTTCGATCTCATCCCACTGCTGGTAATCATCCAGGAAACCGATGACTTCATAACCAAGCTCCGGGTATTGCTTTAGATTTTTGAAGAAGCGTTTGCCCAGCGTACCTGCACCCACGATGAGCACAAATTGGCGATTGTAGCCTTTTTCCCGAAAATGCTTGAGGGATTTCTTTAGGAAATAACGGTACAAGATGATAAAAGCGACGTTAAAGATCATGTAAATGGCGAGATACCATCGTGATATATCTACCTCTTTAACAAAAACATGATACTTAAGAGAATGAACATACCGATGAAATGCATCTGGAAGATCTTTAAGAACTCGTCGGCAAAGCGCTTTTTCCGTTTCGGTGAGTACAAGGTAATCATGATGCCGACGACAACCGCAACCGCACCATAAACCAAGCTCCACATCCCGTAAGATTGGATGGGCAGCGGTTTTTCATACGGAAACCAACCACTCTCGAATTTCACCCACCATGCAAGCAGAAACGCCAGCTGGATAAATGCAAAGTCGGTAATCATATACAATTTAGTCAGAAAGCCTTGATTCTGCCGGATCATGATTTTACCTCCACTCCACCTGAAGCTTGCGTTATGGTTGCTGGACGAACGGGCTTGAGTCGGTTCGTAAGCAGGGACAGGAGCAATTTTAAACCAACGCCCGCATACACGGCTCCATTAACGAATATGTTGTATTTCTGCTTAATGCTTCCGATGAAAAAGAATCATCGCCCGATGGAACTCATAAATGATCTTGAACGGCCGACGCCGAGCGCTGCCGCCTTTATGATGGATAATCGTCGTCCGGGGTAATAGTGAATTCCCCATCCCGCCTGTTTGATGCGATAGCACCAGTCAATGTCTTCCCCGTACATAAAAACGTCTCGTCCAGTCCGCCCACCTGCTCGATCGTCTCGCGGCGCACCAGCATGAATGCCCCCACCAAGCAATCCACCGGGTACTCTACGTCCGGGTTCAAATATCCCAGCTGATACTGGTTAAACTCCGGTTTGTTCGGGAACAGCTTGCTCAATCCGAAGGCATAGTAAAAGGACGCCGAAGGCGTTGGGAACCCTCTTTACAGGCCTTATCCAGCGAACCGTCCGGGAGGACGATTTTGCAGCCGGAAGCACCGATGATCGGATTATAGTCCATAAAAGCTACCATCGTCTGGATCGTATCCTGCTGGATAATCGTGTCGGAATTAAGCAGCAGCATATAGCGACCTTCCGCCACTTCCATCCCCTGATTGTTGGCTTTGGCAAAGCCAGATTCTCCGTGTTCTCGATCAGCTTGACCTGCGGGAATAACTCTCGGATGGTCTGAACGGACTCGTCCTTCGAGTTGTTATCTATGAGGATGATTTCGTATGTAAATTCGGTCTCCGATGCGTATACCGATCGCAAACAATCCACCGTCAGCTGACAGGTGTTGTAGTTCACGATTAAAATGCTTAAATCCATTGCATAACGTCTCCTGACAAATATAGTAATCTATCGACATTATAGCATAAAGACGCAGAACGGGCAGGAATAAAGAACTTCTATTGCTAAAATCTAGTTATTGATGACTCTTTATATATAGCCCACAAGAATTAAAAAGCGAAAGAGTAACTGCTCTACAATGGATTGACGATATAATTTTGATTTTTGAAGAAAATCGATTTTTCTCTAAGCCGTTCCCTGGGGGCAATAAAAGTTCGAGCTGTTCTCTCTTACTGTCCTCCATTAAATGACCGTACACTCGATAAAACTCACTTGCTTGTTTGACAAGAAGATGCTCTCCTTTATGTTTTATGTAACTGCGATATTTCTGTTTTAGTTTGTTGAATAATGAGTTACTCCCACCTACAACATTATTCTCATGCTGGCGATACAGCATCGAAGGGTTCTTATCATACATTACATTGCCGAAACCAGATACCAAAAGGTAAAACCACCAGTCGTGCATGATGATCTTGGTGGGATCTATCTGATTACCCTCCATAAACTTATTCCTCGCTGCCTTATTTAACGTAATGGTTGCTCCGACAGCAATATTTTGCACCAAAGCATTGTAAAATGAAGCTTCCCTCAAAGGGAGCTTAGGCCAAGTACCGAGAGAATTTAAATCTTTATCGGCAAGCTCCGTAGATGTGAATACCATCCCTGGAACATGATCCGCTTGAGAACTTAACATAGTTACAGCACGCTCAATTTTTGCTCCAGCCATACATCATCCTGATCGCAGAAACAGTAATAATCCGCATGGGGATCGGATTGCTGAACCAGCTCAAAAAAACTGGAAACAACCCCTAAATTACTTCCGACAATCACTTGGATTCGGTCAGGATAGGCTTTAACATATTCCTTTAATAATACTAGCGTTTGATCGGATGATCCATCATCTCGTACAAGAACAGAGATATGAGGATAACTTTGCCTTAAAATACTTTGTAGCTGGTTGGATATATAATGTTCTCCATTATAGGTAGACAGCAACACCTGAACCTGCTTCATTTTTTTATAACCTCCAAATAACTGCTAAATATAATATAAGGCCTGATCATACAGATCAGGCCGACAATTGCTATATTCACTTCAAGTATAGATCAGGGTGCTGCTTCATATCCACCATAAACTGCTTCAGTCCTTCGCCCCAATTCGGTAAATCATCTATTTGGTTTAGGCGGATAGCCAGGTGATCCATTGTTGAATTGGCTGGACGCGGAGCGGGACGCGGAAACTCAGTCGTCGTGCATGGCTGCAGCTCAGCCATGATCTCTAGTCCCAATTGTTCTCGTGCTTCTTCAAAAATAGCCTGAGTGAATTCATACCATGTACAAGAGCCGCTGTTGGAGGCATGGTATAAGCCGTATTTTTCGGTGGAAATTAAGTTTACCAAGAACTGCGCCAGATCTACGGTGTAGGTGGGCGAACCTTTTGGTCATTAACCACCTTCAGCTTAGGTTTTTCCTGACCTAGCCGGAGCATCGTTTTCACAAAGTTATTCCCGTGTAACCCGAATACCCAAGAGGTTCTTACGATAAACCACTTGGAACAGAAGTCCCGAATCATATCCTCACCTGCCAGTTTGGAGCGACCATAAATCGTTTGCGGGTCGGTGTCGTCGTACTCAACATAAGCCCTCTCACTAGTACCATTAAAAACATAATCCGTGCTGATATAGACTACGGCGGCACCTATCTTTTCGGCGGATACTGCGATATTTCGCGTACCTATCGCATTCACAAGATAAGCACCGTCTGTATCGGTTTCGGCTGCGTCTACAGCCGTATATGCTGCGCAATGAATGATGATATCCGGATTATGAGATGAAACAACCTGTTTGCATAGCTCCATATTCGTAATATCCAGTTCTGCTCTTCCACAGCCGATAACCTGATACCCAGCTTCAGCAAGAACATGCGTTACATCCTGGCCCAACTGACCGTTGGCTCCGGTTACGAGTACCTTCATTCAGCTTCACCCAACCGCTTCCCGTACTGCTGGGTCATATAATCCCGGTAAGCTCCAGACTGGATACGTGTCCACCAATCCTTATGGTTCAAATACCACTGAATCGTTTCCTTAATGCCTGTCTCGAAGTTATGCTTGGGCTTCCAGCCCAGCTCATTCATGATTTTTGTGGGATCAATGCCATAACGACGGTCATGGCCTGGGCGATCAGCAACATAAGTGATCAAGGATTCCGGCTTGCCGAGCTCTTCCAGAATCGTTTTGACGATATGCAGATTGGTCCGCTCGTTGTTCCCCCGATATTATAAACCTCACCTATTTTCCCCTGATGAATAACCAGGTCGATCGCACTGCAATGATCCTCGACATACAGCCAATCGCGGATGTTGAGGCCATCGCCATAGACTGGCAAAGATTCATCATTTAGGGCACGAGAAATAATCAGAGGGATCAGCTTCTCAGGGAATTGATATGGACCATAATTATTCGAGCAACGGGTAATGTTAACCGGGAGACCAAAAGTCTCATGATAAGCCCTTACGAGCAGATCCCCGCCTGCTTTGCTAGCTGAGTAAGGACTGTTAGGAGCAAGTGGTGTCGTTTCAGAGAATAATCCCGTATCCCCGAGAGAACCGTATACTTCGTCAGTGGATACTTGAACAAACTTGGTCACGCCATATTTTTTGGCTGCATCCAGAAGAACCTGTGTGCCCATGACATTGGTGTTTACAAAGATCTCCGGTTCCAGGATGCTGCGATCCACGTGGGATTCTGCTGCGAAATTAACTACGACGTCAATGCCTTGTTGGAAAATCGCGTCTACTGCTGGTTTATCAGCGATATCTGCCTGTACGAATGAGTAGTTAGGATGGTGTTGAACGGATTTTAAATTTTCAAGGTTGCCCGCATACGTAAGAGCATCCATGTTGATGATCTGGTAATCGGGATACTGCTGAATCATATATAAAATAAAGTTACTGCCTATAAAACCCCGCTTAACAAGTAGTTTCATCCAAACTGCCCCCTAGTCAAAATTCATCTCTGCGTCTTTCAGCAGCGGGTGCTGCTGGTCTTTATCCGATAAAATCGGATTTGATGTTGGCCAATCGATCCCCAAAGCCGGATCCTTCCATAGTATGCCGCGGTCATTTTCGGGGAATAATATTCGTCCACTTTATAAAGCACTTGAGTGTTAGGAACGAGCGTACAGAAACCATGTGCGAACCCCTTTGGCACTAAAAGTTGTCGCTTGTTGTGTTCGCTTAATATAACGCCAACCCATTGCCCGAAAGTAGGAGAGCTTTTGCAAATGTCTACGACTACATCATAAATAGCACCCGTTAACACACGAATGAGTTTCGTCTGAGCCTTGGGATTAAGTTGATAATGAAGGCCTCGTAACACGCCAGGTTCAGATGAAAGGGAGTGATTATCTTGAATGAAGTTATATCGAATACCGTGTTCTTGAAATAACCGTTCATTATAGCTTTCCATAAAAACCCCGGTTGTCTCCATGGCATTTTGGTTCAAGAACGATGGCTCCGTTTATTTGTAAAGGAGTTAACTTCATAATACTTTGTTCTCCAATCTATAATTTCAAATTTCCAAATTCATCCCCAAAAACAATGTCTTTAGCAAACTCATTCGCTCGCGCTAATGAAGCATGGGTCCCGGCATCCGTCCACCACCCCTGAAGAATGTCAAATGAGAGCTCTCCATTAGCAATATATGCGTTATTTACATCCGTGATTTCCAGTTCTCCACGGGCTGAGGGTTTCAATGTTTTTACAATATCAAACACTTTGTTATCATACATATAGATACCAGTTACTGCGTAATCACTCTTAGGTTCTTGAGGCTTTTCCTCGATTGAAACAATCTGCTTCTCTTTGATCTCAGGCACCCCAAATCGTTTAGGATCGGGCACATGCTGAATAAGAATCTTAGCTCCATCTTTCTGTTGACGAAAATTATTCACGAATGGGGAAAGATCATCTTCGAACACATTATCACCAAGAATAACCACCATTTGATCAATTCCAACAAAAGTTTCAGCTAAATTTAGAGCCTGAGCAATACCATACTTCATCCTGAACTTTGTAGGTAAAGCTAACTCCCATATCTCTTCCACTTCCAAGTAAATTGACCACATCACCCATATGTTCCTTGCCTGTAACGATAAGAATATCATGAATATCCGATTGTTTCAGTTTTTGTACAGCATGAAAAATCATAGGATATTTACCTACCGTAAGAGATGCTTATTTGTTACTTTTGTTAATGGATAAAGGCGTGACCCAGTGCCGCCTGCCAAGATGATACCCTTCATTAAAATTCCTCCTAAGAATTCTTAAATAAAAGCAGTTGAATTTCAGTTCATACTTTATCTCTTCCATCAAACGTGGAAATGATTTGATTTATTATTTTCTGTACTCTCTTTTACTAAATAGATTGGACGCCTCTTAGTTTCCATATATGTCTTAGAAAGGTATTGCCCTACAATACCCATGCAGAAAAGTTGTATTCCACCAATAAAAAAATGATACAAACTAGTGATGGATAACCTGCAACTGGATCACCAAATAGAAGCGTTTTTGTGACTATCACTAAAATCATAATAAAAGAAACTAGACAAAAAGCAAACCCTACTATCGAGGAAATTGCTAGAGGGGTTGTTGTGAAGGCAACAACTCCTTCTAATGCATAAATAAAAAGCTTCCAAAATGACCATTTAGTTTGTCCGGCAGCACGTTCAACATTTTCATATTCTAACCATTTTGTTTTATACCCTACCCATGAAAAGATCCCTTTTGAAAATCTGTTGTATTCTGCCATTTCCAATATAGAGTCTACCATTTGTCTTGTCATAAGCCTATAGTCTCTTGCACCATCAACAATTTCTATTTTAGATATTTTATTAATGATTTTATAGAAGGTTTGTGCAAAAAAGGATCTTAATTTCGGTTCTCCTATTCTAGTACTCCTTCTAGTTGCTACGCAATCAAAACCCTCATGTGTAATGCCCTCATACATCTCGATTAAAAGTGACGGAGGATCTTGTAAATCAACATCCATAATTGCTATAAGACCATCCTTTGAATAAAATGCATTTTTAAGTCCTGCATAAATAGCTGCTTCTTTTCCGAAATTCCTTGAAAAGGATATATATCGTACTCTATGATCACTAATACTCAATGATTTTAAAATATTAATTGTATTATCTTTAGAACCGTCATCAATGAATAAAAATTCGAATTCGTGTTCATACATTATTTCCGCAATTTTTGATATTTCATCATAAAACAGCGGTAGTGATTCTTGTTCATTATAACAAGGAACAATAATCGATATTAAGCTCATTTTTGTCATTTCTCCTCATGTTAAAAACAATTAGTTTACTAAAAATATAATTAAACATAATGACAACCAAATTTATGATTACTTTCGATGTAAAGTTATCTGAATTAAAAAAATCAATAAACACAAACATTAATGCCATATCAAGGACACCTGATAACAATCTACTTATGATAAAAAGGTAAATTCTCTAGTGACAGAAGCATTACTTTTAAAGACATATAATCTATTAGAAACATAAGCAAAAAGGACAGATACTATCCAAGCTAAAGCATTACTTATTAAATAATCAATATAAAGATGTAACATATAATATGTAGCAATATTTATAATTGTCGTTAAGACACCAATTATAAGGTACATAATTATTTCTTTATATTTTACAAATAAAGAAATTAACCAAGACATTATAGAATTATTCCTCTCAACAAATATACATTTACTTCACTCTGTCATGCATGATAGCTCCTAGTTTGTTTACCCCTATTATTATTTATTTCGGCGTTATTTCAGCGAGGTAATCTCCACTAAAAATCATATTGAATTTTTATTTTGTTTTCAGTCATCAATAATATCACTTCTTATTTATTGTAGCTTCAAAATTATAAATAATTATGTATTTGAAATTTCAGATTCCTTGAATATATCCAGCACTTAATAATTATGATATAATTTGAAATTTTTATTTCGATATTATAAAGCACCGTTCTGGCCATATTAGTTTTTTGAAAATACACTATATTTTCTAGATGATAGTATCCAAAATACTGGTTATTACCCATAATATAATCTTCTCTTGTATTTAGGATTCTAGATGTTTGAGTTTTATATGGCTCTACTTTTACCAATTCGGATTTTTCAGACAAATATAGAATTTGTGATTCTCGATAAATAGCCTCTCTATTAAATTCATAATAAGCAGTATAGATTTGATATCCTTTATATATAGAGATACAAATCAATACACTTAGAATAAACAAGTCATAAATTTTCTTTAAGCTTATTGATAAGTCTTTATATATTGTAGAAAGTATGTTAGTACTTGCTATAATAATGGTAGTAATGGGTAACAAGAAAGCTCTCTTCTCAACATACGGTACCATTACAAGTACTATAACAGAGGCAAAGGATAGTAATACAATTAACAACAGTAAATATATATTTTTATGTGATATGTTTTGTCCTTTTAGGGATTTAACTTTAGACCAAATAAAATATAACACTAACAATAATGAAAAAATATTAGAATATTAAAGTTTGTATCAACAAAACTAATTATAGTTTTTTGAAATCGAATAAAATACGTACTAAAATTAATTTCAGTTATACCATAAGCCTTTTTATAATATTCCGACCTAATTCTTGTGGAGGGTGAGGTTAGTAAATATATAATACCTAGCAAATATAAAGCTGAGCTTATATACATCCATAAATATATCTTTTGTTTTTTAATTTTTTCACAAGAAAAACGATAAAAATAAAACCAACAAAGGCAACTATAGTGTTTTCATTGGTCATACCACTCAAGAAACTTATTATATAATAGAGAATTAATAATTTTGGGCAATTGGTGAAAACATTTTCATTTTGCGCAAGCATTCTTCTAAAGGGATAACCAAATAAAAGCAATATAACAAGACTCCACAGATAATTTGCAGATCCCGTTTCCCAAAAATATTTCACCAAGTGCAGGCATGAACAAAACAACTAAAACAAATATTACTAGAATCGAGAAAGTATCTTGTTTATTTTTCAGGATTAATTTTCTATTAAACGCATATAGAAAAATCAAGTATCCATAAATCATCGTTAATATACTGTTACAAATATTAAATATATCTTTGTTAAAGGTCAGAAACACAATAGCCAATTGCTCACCAATTCTAGCATTCCAAGTTGTGGATTGAATATAAACCCTATCCACTATCCAATGAATAGAGTTTAAAAAGAGAAGTTCTCTTTAGAATAAAATGACGGTGATAATGCAAAATCCTCACCAATCATCGGAGTATTATAGTTTATAACAAGCAAGAAAACAAATATTGCCAATGCAATAAAAACAGGAAACATTTTTTTGTTTCATTTAGCATAAAGTGCCCCCTACTCCCTAAAGCTCAAATGAATTGTTGATATTATTTATGAATTTTAATATATACATCTAATCCTTTATCTAGTTGATATCTCGGTTGATACTTCAGTTCTGCTTTAGCTTTTTCAATTGATAAAACATTTTGTTGAACATCTATTCTCCTTGCATCTTTATACTCAATGATTGCTTTCTTGCCTAATTTATTCTCGATTGAGGATACTAATTCTATTAGTGAAGTTCCCTGACCAGTTCCTATATTAAAGACCTCTTCCTTTCCTGTGTAGCCTATTGTCCTAATAAAAGCATCAATTACATCGTCTATATAAACATAGTCCCTTACTGTATCTCCTGACCCATAGATAGTAATTGGTTCACCTCTTTTTATCTTATTCATCAAAATAGTTACTGCCCCCACACTTTTATCTTCTCTTTGTTTTAAACCGTAAGGGTTTGAAATTCTTAATATAACATTGTCCATATTGTGAAGCTTATTGTACATTATCAAAACTTTTTCGATAGTTAGTTTAATAACGCCATAGTTATTAATAGGTTCGGTTTTATGTTCTTCATCAATAGGGATATACCTTTGGCCGTATACTGTCCCACCAGAAGATGAATAAACTATTCTGTTGATCCCTTTCTTTCTTGAAATTTCAATTAATTTCAATGTTTGTATTAAGTCCACCTGATAAGCTTCTAAATAATCCAATTGTGATTCAGCAGGACTCGTTGAACTAATTAAATGAATAACAGTATCTATATTTTCAAGCGAGTTTTCTAAATCCGAGTCATTTCTAAAGTCACCAATAATATATCTCACATTTTTGATATCTCCTATTTCTTTTGCAAAAACCGATATCTCAAAATCATTTGACAAAGCTAGACTCTTTGTAAGGTTATACCCTATAAAACCGTTGCCCCCAAAATTAAACATCTGGTTCTTCTCAATAAATTCAAACCCCACTATTAATTAAATGTTTCCCTTGCTTTCTCACTCGTTCTGAGATTTTCGAACGTCATCATTCCCAGAGAAGGTGAAGTTATCAAATTGACATCGATGAGTAGGTGACTGGATAGAGGAACGGATACTTCTCCCCATTAGTAGAGAATCTATAAGTGTAATTGGATATCATATACACCCTTCGCTACTTCGTACTTCATTTATCGTTGGTTTATTTTAAGTTCCCTGTAAGTATTATAAAAATATAAATGGGCCTACTATCTGTAACTAGGCCTCGTAACGGGCTAGAACTTCGTTTGCATGGAGCCATATGCAATTAGCGCTCACTGTATATAGTATAGAAATCATTTTAAACTTCGCTTCATAATATAAACTAAGCGTTACAACACTACTTGCCACACAGCTCGAAACCAGTTAAAACGCGAAGCTTGTTGGTTACTCTTTTCTTATCAGAGTTGCCCTAGACAGTGCGCCGAAACAGTCAGTTGGTCCTAACCACCCTGGCCCCCGACCTGGCAGAGCAAAAGGATGGTCAGTATCCTCTTGTCAAGGAAATTTGAGCTACACTAGCTCAAATTCCGTCACAATGATGTTGAACATTTCCAAAAGTATCCTAAGCTTAATTTTCAGTAATCCATTCAGTGAACCAACCCGATGAAAGTTATCACTGGATTCCAAGCACTTCGCAGCTCGTTTGGATTCACTAGCACGCTTTAAATCTTCCTTTCAATTAATCACCACTTCGCTGATACCTATTTAGCACAATCTCCTTTAGGGGTGGGAACATACATAGCCTAATCAGCCAAACTTTATCTTCAAGTCTAAAATTCATACTCCAAATAGATCGTTCAAACCATTTCTGTATCACGCGTTGGATTAGCCCGGGTTCACAATACCTTCTAGCGAAGATTCATCAGGATTTGAATGTCGGCACGTTAATCATAATTTCAGCTCACTGCATCCCTTACACCACTATTTTCTCGGCTGTAGTCGTTCTTAGATAACGAGATCCCCTAAAACTCTTGACTTTTTTACATAATAAGTAGTTACAAGGAAGATTCTAACATCTATTCGATCCAGAAATTTCGCCATTGGCCATTTATAAATCATTATAGAATTTTTATATCTCTAAGTACTCACGCAAGTGTGCTTGATAAGAATTCACTTTTGATTTTACTTCACTTTCAATAGCATAAGTATTGTTTATATATTCTTGAACTCTAAGAACTTCGTTATAATGAATTAAATTGTTCTCACTCTTAGTAACACTATTAGTGTGTCGTCTATGATAATTTAATGATTTATCCGAGAAAGAAATTTTCCCTTTCTCAAGTAACCAAATATAAAACACCCAATCTCCTGCAATCTTATATTCTAATAAAGAATCTATTATTTCAGAGATATCAAATTTTAAAAACCACACCAGATACATTTGGAATAGTATTTTTAATAGATAAAGCTTCAATTATTTCTAGTTGACCCTCTTGAATATAAGACTCTTTCCATTTCTTCTGGTCAATATCCTTGGTGTAGTCTAAATAATCATTTGCTAATATTTTTCCTTTTTGGTCTATTTGCTTAGATTGGGAATAGCTTATTACAACTTCATCGTCATATTCAAATCCTTTCATGACTTCTTCCAAAAAAGAGGATCTGATAAATCGTCAGCTTCCGCAATCCAAATATACTCACCTTCAACTACTGACAATCCTCTTGCCCACTGCTTAAATACTGACCCTGAATTCATCTCATTATATATTTTTTTAATCTGATACTTTTTCTGTATAAAATTCTTCAATCACTTCCTTACTACTATCTGTTGAACAATCATCTAATATAATCAGTTCATATATGGGATAAGTTTGATTAACAATAGTTTTAAGTCTTTCAGACAAATAGTTAGCATAATTATAGTTTGGAACAATAACACTAAGTTTATTATAATGATGACCTAGTAAGTCAAGCAGTTTATAAATATAGTTCGTAAAATAAAAATCCTTTTCAATTAATAACCTTGCAGCTCTCCCCTTAGAGATTCTTGAACTTTCATCCCCAATTAGAGTAGTAACAGCCTCTGCCATTTGTTTAGTTTCTAAGTAATCAACTAGCAGGCCTGTTTCCTCTGTTACAATATCCGAAAAACCCCCAGCGTCTCTAAAGCCAATAACGGGTACACCTACATTCATAGAATCCATTACTACAGAAGGAAAAGGATCTTCACGAGAAGTCATTAAATATATGTCAGCACCTGCATAATAAATATCTATTTCGTTTGTAGCTTCTAAAAATATTACATTTCGTTTCAATTCTTCACTTATAGCAGTTACAAAATTCGGTTCGTGATTACCAACCCAAACAAAATAAATATTGGAACTGTCATTTCTAACAAAGGAGGCAACTTCTGAGAATAAATCTATCCCTTTTCTTTTATCTGCATATCCAACCCCTAACACAATAAATGCATCTGTTGGCAGATCGATTTTTTCTAAGTTGTTCCCTTGCACTTTTTATATCATCCTTAAAAACATTTGATTTATATAATCCTTGCGGTGAAATGACTTGTTTATTTTCATCTACCCTAACAACATTATTAAATTGATCACATACATACTGAGAAGGAAATACTACTTTCTCAGCAAAGAGAGCTATTTTTTAGCCTTATCATTTGCAGAATATTGCTTAATAACACCTGGTAATTCATGAATAAGTGAAATAAACTTAATCCCGGAGTTATGCAATTCCTCACCGATTTCACCAGTGATTACAGTGTTACAAATTGCACTTCTAAAATTCCGCTTGAGCAATTGTTTATAAACGTCTTGTCTCTCTTGTACTGTTATACCGTTTGATAAGACATGTACATTCCCATATTTTCTAAATTCCTCTAGTAAAACCCCACCACTTATAAAAATCACTTCAATCTCATAACCAAAATCTAAACTTAATGATTTAATTATGTTTAGGGAAAGTATCTGGGCTCCATTAAAATGAGCATCATGAGAGACATATATTAATTTTTTTCTGATTTTGTTTTTTCTTCTACCATCGCACTTCTAGTAGCCTCGAGATATGCGTATCCATATTTACGGTCTGGTTCTAAATGTGCACCTTCCGCCCATTCATTCCAAGCATTGATAAATACAAATTTATCATCTTTAAAAGTAGATCTTGTATGTTGAATAACTTTTTTAGCCATCTTTTATAAAGATCAGGAGATGAATTATGATAAATCGTTGAATTATTAGGCTTCCTTGCCGTATTGTCCCAGCTTGGACACACACCTTTATATAACTCATAATCTACTTCTAATAAGTATTTTTCTTCTTCTACGAATTTCTTATAGTCGAAAATTAATCCGTTATATTCTGGATTTAGTATATTATATCTCTCATTTATAAGTTCACTTCCATATTCATGAATAGAATGAGGTGGAAATTCAACTAATCCATCCAAATCAAACTGAGTTGGATGCTTAATTCCCACGAAACTCCCATGATATATATTTCACCAATACCAACAGAGATGCAATAATCCCTCCATACTTTTGAAGTTTCTTTAAAATCCGGGAATAATGTTAGGTCTATACACAAGTATTAATGGTTTCCCGTTTATCTTAATATACCGATCATCTCTTAAATATATCAAAAGGTCTTCAATAAAAGCTAAATTGTCCTCCTTTGTATATTTCTGCTCCATTAAGATATCACTTTCTTCTCCATCCCATCTTCTTGACCAATTTTCATTAGCCCAGCATAAACAAAAAGGCATATCGATATGCTTGTTCTCAAGCAGTTGATCTACAGGTCTTTCCAGCAATCTTTTTCCTGAAAACCAATAATGATAAAAACAAAATCCAAAGATTCCATAATGTTTGGCCAATTCAACTTGTCGCTCCATTACATCGATTAGCCTAAGATCATAATAACCGAGCTCCCCGGTAAATGGGGCTGATAATGCCCAACAAACTGTGGTACAGCTTTTGAGACATTAGTCCATTCGGTAAAACCCTTACCCCACCATTCATCATTTTCTTTGATTGGATGAAACTGTGGGAGATAAAATGCTACTAATTTAATATCGTCCTCTTGAAAATCATATTTCGTATGATTAAATGGAACATATTCTGTAAGAGCTTGTTTTGGAATATCATAAATCTGGTTAACAAATTGGGTCACATCATCCTTATCTTTTAAGTCTATTTCCTGATGATTCACCTCTTTAGTGATGTTTCCTGATGATTCCCAAACTTTATACATTTGGGTATTACCAATAATGAATCTGAGATTACTATACACAAAATTCTTGGCCTTTTGTTTATACGCATTTGGTACAAGCAGATAAATTGATCTAACTACACGTTTTATGATGCTTTTCAATGTTTGTTTACCCTTTCTTAAAGGACTTGTTATCTTCCAGGACTTCGAATTCATTATTTCCTCCAATTGCACATGAAGCTCTTCGTTGAAATTGTTAATGCTACCAATATGCGACAATAAATGGTTGTTATGAGCTTCGATACTGATATTTTTGTTCTGCAGAGCAGAATTTTTTGGTGTAAAAGTTCATGTTGTTTTTTAAGATCTTCAAAATCATTTCCAAGAATTTTTATATAGTCTTTTTCTTTGTGATGTTTTCTTCTAATTCAATTATCTTATACTCTTGTTGTGAAATACATTCATTAAGCGTTATAATATTTTCTTTCAAAAAATCAATTTTATCTTTTTGCTGATCCCGTATTTTAAATGCAATTTCAAGATCATTTTTCAACTTAAAATTATCAATACTTAAATGGTTAAGAAAATTATCTATTTCAGTTTCTAATACATCTAAAAACATACCCTCAAATTCAATATATTGAATTCCTTCGGGTATTTCCTAATCAAAAAAAGGGATCGGTAGTATAAAAAGTAAATGTGTTTAGACCGCTCAGTAATCCATTTGACTCCAACGCATCTATACTCATTAGATTTTCATTTTTTCATTTGTACGATACTTAACTGATAAAAGCTGAACACGCTTGATTTTCCCTTCTAAGGGATCCCATCTCAACTCATTTTTTTCGTAGAAGGCAGTTCATATCCTGCTTTGAAACTATTTTCAGAAAACTCAAAAAAGAAGGTTTGATTTTTTCTTCTTCTGAAAAACCTTCACCGCTATTTATATAAAGATATTGATGTGGAAATGATAGTTTGTTAATAAAAGAGTATAGTTCAATATCATTTTGAACATAATAATTCTGTAAATTTAACTTAACGGTATTCATTGAAATCTGGACTCTATCTTGCAAATCCGAACATACAGCAATTAAATATCTTGATTCTAGTTGTTCACTCTCAAATTTGATGAGTTCAATTGGATTTAAAAATCAGTTATTGTAGAAGCGAGATGAAAACCTTGGTCATAGGTTTTCACATAAGAAAAATAATTATTCAAAAAACTATAAAACTCTTCCTTGTAAAATTCTCTAATATGAAATTCGTTTCGATAATTTCTTATGTCCGAATAAACCTTTTTATTGGGTGTAGAAATAATTAATGTTCCTGAATCCTTAAGAATTCGCTTAACTTCAGTTAAAAACTTATTTTGATTAACCTCATCAATATGTTCAATAGTTTCAAAAGAAACTATAACATCCACACTTTTATCTGGAAGATTAATATTCTCTACTGTACTTTTAAAGAATTCTATATTATTAGTTGAATATTGCTCGTTTGCATAATTAATTGCTTCTTCAGACAAATCTATTCCGTATACAAACTTTGCTTTTCTAGCCATTAAAGCAGAACCGTAACCTACCCCACAAGCAGCATCCAATACCACTTTATCCTTAATTAAGGGTTCCACATTAAGGTATCTGTGATAATGTTCCATTTCCATCTCTATACCTAAATTTGAATTACCAATAAACCTTTCGCCAGTAAATTCCAAATTTATCACCTGCTTATTAAATTGATTTGATTCTCAGAATACTTAGTAATACTCCACTCGTTCTCAAGTTCTATTAAAGCAAGATTATATCCAGAATTCTCAATGAATATTTCAACTGCATTTTGATATAGTGCAAGATAACTGTGACTATCCTGTGTACCGTGAGCAATAGCTGGACTAACTAAATACTTTCCTCTCTGTAACTTGGGTAATTTTAAGGTGAATATACATTCATAAATTGTATTTTCAGTGACCGCTTTGATAACTTCTTCATTTATATAGTTATTTGTGGAATATACTACTGTTCCCTTTTCTGTTTCCATAGTAATTCCAAATAGCACATTTTTAAACACTCCATGAAATTTCCCATACATATGAATATCATAACTTTTCTCCGCTTCTAAAACAGATGTCTGCATGCCGTTTTCATCTGTAATAAAAAAGGACACAATTTCTGCTTTACCACTACCTCCTACTTCGTACCTATAATTTAATTTAGGAATATCTAAGGTAATAGACCTATTTTCGCTGTCAACTGTTGCATACTTTTGATTGCTGTATATTGAGGTATTGTAATCTTGCAGCAAATTATATTGCTCATTATAATATCTAATACAAACTTCATCTTTTTCTCCGTAAGCAATCTGTTCACCATTCGAAATCCATAATACTCTATTGCAAAGTTTTTAATGGAGCTAATATCATGGGATACAAATAGAATTGTTATTCCCCGTTGTTGTAACTCCTCCAATTTCTTGAAACATTTATTTTGAAAAAACATATCACCTACTGACAAAGCTTCGTCAATAATTAATATTTCGGGATCTACATTAATCGCGACTGCAAAGGCTAACCTCGCATACATTCCACTTGAGTAATTTTTAACAGGTTGATTTATGAAATCTCCAATATCTGCAAAATCAATAACATCCTGCATTTTAACGTTCATTTCCTGTTCGCTGTAACCCATTATAGTCCCACTCAGGTGAACATTCTGAACTCCAGTATACTCAGGATTAAACCCGGCTCCCAGCTCTAACAATGAGAAAATTTTCCCATCGGTAAATAATTCCCCGCTTGTCGGAGTCAAAACGCCTGTTATTATCTTAAGTAAAGTGGACTTTCCAGAACCATTTTTTCCAATTATGCCCACAGTCTCACCTTTATTTACATCAAAAGAAATATCACTTAATGCATAGAAATCTTTATGATATTTTTTTGAAAGGATTTAAAACTTCCTTTAATCTATCGCTTTGTTTGTCATATAGCTTATAGCTCTTCGATAATCCACTTACTTTAATAGATTTCTCAATCATATCATTCATGCCCCAATCTTATTAAATAACATCTGCAAAATGAGGTTTTGACCTTTTAAAAACAGTCCATCCAACAATGAGTAATCCTAGTGTTATAAACCAGAATAAAAAGAATTATATGAAGGTAAAAATTCTCCATCAAAAAGTAAAGTACGGTACCCTTCTGTTACATAAAACAAAGGATTAATTTCAAACAGGAATTTTAAATTGTTTGGTATTAATTCTGTAGACCACATAATAGGGGTCAACCACATTCCAAATTGCAAGACTATTGCTACAACTTGATTTATATCTTTAACGAAAACAGATATCGATGACGTTATAAAGACTATTCCAATAATCAAAAGGATATTGCAGAAAGTGTAGTATAAAAGCCCAAGATTTTTATTATATCTAAGCTACCGCCATAGGAATAATAAATTAATATAAAAAGAATTATGAAAGCAACGTGAACAAAAAACGCAGAAAATATCTTCACAATCGGTAAAATCCCAATATTAAACTGTATCTTTTTACCAAATAGTTATACTCATAAAAACAACTAGTAGCGCTATTTACTGCATCAGAGAAGAAAAACCAAGGAACTAATCCTAAAATAAGCCACAATGCAAAAGGAACATCATTTGACACAGCCCCAACCCTAAGTCCCACCTGAAATACAAACCAAAACACAAAAGTAGTCGCAATTGGTTGGACGAATGCCCAAATAATTCCTAAGTATGAACCTACATATTTTGATTTGAAATCGTTAATTGCTAATTTAAAGATTAATCTTCTATTGTTGTAAAGCTTACTAAACAGATTCAAGTCAATACCTCCCTAATCAATTTCTATCAAAATAAATGAGCCAGGCTTAGGCGCTGACCCTAACGTTTTTTCTAATATAATTTTAGAACAACAAAGTTTTTGAACTGATAAAAGTATGCTAGAATATTGTCGTATCTACAAGAAAAGGAGCTAAATACGTTGTCGAATCCAGTATACGGTAAAAAAGCCGCCGCGTCGAGGAACGGTGAGACGAGATCGGCTTTGTTTTGGGTGTTAATATCAGGAATTATTCTGTTTCTAGCTTGGACTCCTTTCCAAACGGCTCTATTTAACGGTCCAGAGCTACAATTCGAGAAACCTATATTCTGGGCTGCTATTCTAGCAACTCTACTATTATTTCTTTGGATTGCACAATTTTATAAGAGTATTCAACTCAAGGATGAAAGAGATTGGCTTGCTGTGGGTGTGTTATTACTACCTCTAACTTACATACTTTCACTCATCAGCGCTGCTTCCCATAGTCTCGCCATGAATATGATTATCATAAATTGTATTTATGCCATTATGTTTATCATTGGATTGTATGTACTCCGAGACAAATTAGGGAACCGAATCATTCAAAGTGCAATTATGGCTGTAGCATATCTTATTGTTGGTTTTGGTCTACTCCATTGGTTTGGCCAGGGCAAGACAGCGGGAGCCATTGCGAAATGGTTTTCCAATACCGTTTTTAACGGCACTTACACCCATGCGGTCATGACAGATTCTAACGGTCTTCGTCTGACTTCCGTATTCCAATATGCTAATACTTATGCAGCTTTTCTAATGGCTTTCTTGTTTGCAGCAGTCTTTTACGCTACGACATCAAAAATGGTACGGCCAAGCCTTTCATAGCTTTATGCTGGTGCCCATCATACTATCGCTGTTGCTAACCTTGTCTCGTGGCGGTCTGGTTATGCTACTGTAGTATTTGTCCTGCTGCTCCTTTTCCTAAAACCTACTAAACAATTATTGTGGATCTTGTACTGTGGTATAGCAGGTGTGACTTCACTGATCATTTCCAAACCTAGTAACAGAACTGGGGTTGAGTTTAAATGAGGTCTTCAGCGGCAGTGGTGCCCTTAAGGGCTGGGCAATTTTGTTCGGTTCGTCCGCTATTGTAGGTCTCCTCGGATGGGTTATTCAAAGTTTTATCGCTCCTAAACTTGAACAAGTTTTAGGCAGTTGGTCCTCGAAAAGACGTCCAACCTATGGATTCCGCTTGGTTCCGTTATAATTGGGGGCCTGCTGATATTCCTATTCAGTGGTACTGGTTTGAAAAATATACTGCCACAAAGCATTAGCATCAGACTCGAGAATATTAACTTTAATCAGCACAGTGTACTGGAACGTTTTACATTCTATAAGGATGCCATGAAGGTGCTAGCAGACTACCCGGTCATCGGAGCTGGTGGTGGTGCGTGGGCTTCACTTTATGAGCAGTACCAGAACAACCCGTATACAAGCCGTCAAGCGCACAACTTCTTTTTACAGTACTTGATCGAGGTCGGAATTGTCGGATTCGTGATCTTCATGTCGTTTATTCTGTATACTTTCTATAAGTATATTAGAGGTTATATTAAAAGCAGTGAAGAAGAACGCAATAGTCACTTCCTTTATCTCATCATCGTCCTTTCCATTTTGATTCATAGTATCTTGGATTTTAACTTGAGTTACGTGTTCATGGGAATTCTTGTATTCCTGGGACTTGGCGGAATGGCTGCGGTAATGGATAATAAACCAGTGAAAAAGTGGAGCCTTAAAGATTCAACTGCTAGAGGTGTATATAGTGCACTTGTCGGGCTTTGCGCTATCCTCGTCATGATTACATCTATCCGGTATGTACAAGCCGCAGACTCAGGAATGGAGGCACGCAGAGTCGTTCAGGTCAGCACTTCCTTTGAGGAAATTAAAGCTCCCTTGATAAAGACCTGAGCATACGCCCGAGCCATCCCGACTCGGTACTGTTAACCGCATCACTCTATCAGACCGTATATAAGCAAAATCAAGATGAGAATTTTTATAACGCATCGGTTGCACTGCTTAACAAAGCATTAAAAGATGAGCCTTATAACAAATCCATGCTCAAGAGCCTAATCGAAAGTTATGAAATGAAACAGGAACCCGAACGGGCTTATGAAGTACTTATTAACAACGCTCACAAATTTAAATGGGACATTACCTGGTCCGAACAAATTATCAATAAAGGTTATGATCTAGGCACGAAGGCCCTTGGCACTGGTGACACAGCAACGAAAGACAAGTACTTTAAACAAGCAACAGAAGCATTTGCCGAGGTTCAGACAGGTATTCAGCACTTAGCTACATTACCGGAAGGGCAACTGCAAGGACGCCCTTTGAAAATACTCCCGACATGATTCTCCATGCAGGCAAAATGTACTTCATGATGAATCAGCCGGAACAGTCGGAAAATGCGCTTAAGAAAGGTATCCAGGATGACCTGTCTCCGACATCTGCGCAAGAGATCGTCAGATGGTACCTCGCTGCGCTCCAGAAGCAAGGCCAGAACGATGAAGTGTTGCTTGAGAAGTTAAAGCAAGTTGATCCGAATGCCGAGCAAAACGTCAAACAACTGTCAGATATTCAATTCTAAGTAAAATAGCGGGTGTGTTCGGTAGGTCAACATCTACCAAACACACCCGCTATTTTTCCTCCTATAAGACTATCTCACTTTCTCCATTACTTTACCCATATAAGCTAGTAAGTCCTCTCGTAATTCCTCTCGCTGTAGCGCATAGTGAATACTGGTCTGAATAAAGCCCATTTTCTCCCCAACATCATGACGTATACCTTCAAAATTGTAGGCTAATATCGGACTCCGACGGGCTAGCACAGACAGAGCATCAGTCAGTTGGATCTCCCCGTTCTTCCCAACCTCCTGATTCTCCAGCAAGTCAAAGATCTCCGGTGGCAAAATATAACGGCCCATGATGGCCAGGTTGGATGGTGCCTCTGCACGGGACGGCTTCTCTACCAGCCTTGACGTTTCATAGATTCGTTCTGATTTCTGCTGGCCATCTATGATCCCGTACCGATCGACTTCGTCCCACTCGACAGGCTGAACGCCTACAATGGCGGATTGGTAGGTGTCGTACACCTTCATCATCTGCTTCAGGCAAGGCACCTCCGACTCCACGATATCGTCACCGAGCAATACCGCAAACGGCTCGTCTCCAATGAATTTGCGCGCACACCAAATCGCATGCCCAAGACCCTTGGGCTCCTTTTGCCTAATATAATGAATGTCTGCCATCTCTGAGGGTTTTCGGACTTCCTCAAGAAGGCCCCATTTCCCTTTCTCAGCCAAATTATGTTCAAGTTCAAATGAGGAATCAAAATGGTCCTCGATCGCCCGCTTTCCTTTACCCGTCACGATGATAATGTCCTCAATACCGGAAGCCACAGCTTCCTCGATGATGTACTGAATGGTCGGCTTGTCCACTATGGGGAGCATCTCTTTCGGCATCGCTTTCGTGGTAGGTAGGAAGCGCGTGCCGAGTCCCGCTGCTTGTATGATCGCTTTACGAATATTCATTTCTAACTATCGTCTCCATTTCCTTCATTTTCCCGAATGATGCTATTTTAACATGTTCTGAACGGTCATTCGACATTAAAACCGATTTTTATCAAAGACTGGCAGCTTCAGCGTAAAGGCCGAGAACGACTCCTTGGAGTCGGGGAGCACGACGGTCACTACCCCGTCATCAAAAACATGGCTCGGCAAGGCTGAGGTCGTCGCCTGGTACTTATCTTTCATATCGACCGGAAGCTCCATGAGCACCTTGCCATAATCCCTGCTAGTGATGATAACAGGAATTATCTCTCCGTATTCACGGTTAGTCTGCATGCGGATGCTCAAGCTCCGGTCATGATTAAGCACAACTTGCACATTCCCTAATACAGCGCGATCCGCCTCGGTCATCTCCCAAGCAAGATCACCCACAAAACCACCGGATCCATCACCCGCCCGCTGAAGCCGCTTCACGACAGCCTGAAAGGCTTGAGGCTTCGTCTTCATAGCCGCCTCCGTCTTACGCAGCTCATCGCTGATTTGCAGTGTAGTGTTCATGACGTGTCTATTGGCCAAGGCAACCTTTAATCCCAGTTCCTTATTCCACTGTCCGAGCGGCAGGAACACCTTTCCGTCGACGACCACTTGCTTGTTCTGGCTGGCTGCAAGTTTGCTCGTTCGACTTTCCCGCTGGAACAGCAGTTCCTTACCCTTCACCTCATATTGGATATGGAATGCATCGGCGAACTCCTTCAGTGGAACGTAATACAGGCCGTTCATGTGGAATGCGGGCTGCCCTTCATAAGAAAGCACACCGTTACCGGATGTCACCGCGACCGGAAGCGTCAAATAGAATAGGCCCTCATACGAGAAGGAGTCCCAGTAGTTGACCCAATCCCGGTACTGGTCGTACTCGATTTTGAAATGTTTCCCTTCCGGGACGTAATAGAAGGACGGCGGATAGGCGCCCGGATTAGAAAAATAGTATTCGATGACATAGAGCTCATCCGATGCCCACCGAATCCCGGTAACATACGCTTTATATAAGGCGTCGTATTGCTGTACCAGCTTCAAGGTTTTAAGATCATACATGTACACTTTGCCGTTCTGCGTCTTGTTGACGCCTCCTGAAGGATCCGCAATGATCACCAAGTACTTGCCGCCGGGGAAACAAAGGTTTTACTTCCTTGACCAGCCCCTTATAGAGAGAGACGGTTTTGCCGCCGCTGCGACTTCCCTCCACGGTCCATTGGTAGGTACCGTTTTGGTAACTGTTCTTCCATTTAATCCTGGTCCCTCCGGCCATAAAACTCTTCGTGGACGTGGATTGCTTGGAATCATATGCCACCCGGTTCTCCGTGACTTTGACCGCGCTGCCCTTCCCTCCGCCGAATGTAACGTTATAACAGTATCAGTTGGCTATTGGGGCAATATACACCAAAATTCTGTGAAGCCGGAGTAACGAGAGGCTGTAATCGGTTTCCGTCACATCCTCCGAAGTGATTAACCGCCCCCGGACAGCTTTCGCTTGTTGTCCACCAGTGAGTAATACTGGATTCCGGTTTTTCCGAATATAAGGAGTACAGGCCGAGCTGGGCTTCAAGCCCGACTCTTGGCCCCGGCTGGATCTCCTTCACTTTTCGCAGCGACAAGGTGGTGTAATCAAATTCATAAATAATAGTAACTTCATCTTTTCCTTGGACAGGGCTCTGTACCGCTACCGTATAGGCTTTGAGTCCTTGAGGCGTGTCCGCGACAACCCCATCCTGCATATTGAAACCGTTCGTGGACCAAAACCGAGAGTGCGACGGCAACAATGCCTTATCGGTAAAATCATATTCACTCACCTTTTTCATCCCGGTATCAAAGCTGATCCGGGTTGTACGGACCGTGACTTGATTCTGGGTTCCATCAAAAATGTAGGTTGCCCGGTGCCTTACCTTTTCCTTCCCATCGGCAGCGGCTGCCGACGTAATCCCCTTCGCTGGCAAAACGATCAGCAGGGCACATAGCAGCAGAAAAGCAATGCACCTTCTTCTTCTTGTGTTCGTGATCATGCTAAAGTCTCTCTCCCATCTCAAATCGTATATGAAGTAGCCAAGAAATGACTCCCTTGGACCTTTATCGGTTCTTGGTGCGACTTTGGAAAGCCAAGGCCGATATCTTGAGATAGAGATTTCGAGCATTTACCCATGGAACGGGCAGCCCATCACTTGTACAAAACTTCATTCGACAAAAAGCCAAAAAGCTGATTGCTGATGATAGAAAGAAACGTCTACATCAATAATCTCGAAATTCACACTGATCCTGTTGGTGGACGTAGGGAACGCTAATCTCGCCGCGCAAAGCGCAGTTATAGAGATCGGTGGTCTCAAATTTGGGCGCAGTGCAGCTAAATATAATCCTGTTAAAAGTACACCTGCGATCGTGAGACCAGTGAGTGTACCGGAGTAAAGTGTATTTTCAAAGACGGTTTCATATATGGATTGCATCCCATACTTGACTACCACCATCACTAACACAAATTCAAGGACCAGCAACAACACCAGCTCCCGCCATGTCCAAGGGTCCTTCTGCTTCCAAGTCTCCGTTCTACTCATCATCCATTCCTCCAGATTCTCTGTGATATAATTCCACTATAGAGAGTGACGTGACGTCACCTGCAAGTTTTATGTTCAGGAGGAACGGCATGAATCGATGGACAACCGGGCAAGTAGCCAAACAGTGGAACATCTCGGTCCGAACGCTGCGCTACTATGATCAGATCGGTCTCTTAAAGCCAAGCGAGAAAGAGGATAACGGACGCCGTTACTATTCGGAAGACGACCTGTTTACGCTGGAAAAAATCACGCTCCTTAAATCGTTGGCGCTGCCGCTGGAGGAGATCCAAAATGTGCTGGACAAGTTATCCTACCGCGATATTTTGACTGCGCATCACAATCATCTGCAGGAACAGCTGTCTTTGTTACAGACCCATATTTCCAACACCACCTCCCTGATCCATATGACCGATCTGGAGGGTTCGCTCTCCTGGGAGCGAGTATCCCACCTTGTACAGAACGCACAAGCGAGCGCGAAAAATGGACGGATTATTTCGAGGAAGAAGAGCGCGTCTTTCTACAGCAGGCACTCCCGAACCTCAGCCACAATGACCGGATGACACAGCAGTACGTCTCACTGCTCCGAAGAATAGAGTGGTGCGTACAGCAGGCTATCCTGCCGGAATCCGATGAGGGCTATAATATAGCCAGCGAATTAATGGCGCTGTCCAATGAAACTTTTGGCGGAGATGAAGACTTGATGGACAAGTTCTGGGAAGTGCGAAAGCGTCCGGCAGAAGAATCCGGGCTGTATCCTGTCTCGGAAGAGGTGCTGGAATTTGTGGAGCGGAGCATTGCATATGTGGAAGAACGGAAAAACATTAAAGAGTTGAGATAGGATAGAAGTTATATTCATATTCTCCAGACAAAGCACATGCCAGCCCAATCGCTGGCATGTGCTTATATTTCATAAAAATATCTATTCCTTACTTCACCAACTGCCCCCGCGTTACCCCAAGCTGGTTGGTTGCCTTCAGCTTCTTCCATACCTGGGTACCGTTGATCTCGCCGCGCAGAGCGCGGTTGTAGAGATCGATGACTTCGTGGACTTGCTCCGGCGTCTCTTCGAGAAACTCCACGCGGTAGCTGGATACGCCCAGCT
Organism: Phytophthora syringae; assembly: GCA_012656105.1. Classification (NCBI taxonomy): domain Eukaryota; phylum Oomycota; class Peronosporomycetes; order Peronosporales; family Peronosporaceae; genus Phytophthora; species Phytophthora syringae. The sequence continues at coordinate 1,241,659 of JAAKBD010000004.1, forward strand.
CCATGAAGTTCGCGAGATACTCGGCGCCGGACTGCTCGATGGCATTGTATACCGTGTTACGGCAGCCTTCGTCTACCCGAACCGGGTGGGACATGCCGATCCGGTCCTGCAGGGACACGCGGCTCTCTTCGCACGGACGACCGCAGTTCGTAAAGTCCGTTCCTTCGCTGAGGAACGTGCAGTACACGCAGTGCTCCGTATGGAACATCGGAAGATGCTGATGGATGACAATCTCCATTTTGGACGTGTCGGCCTTACCGAGAAGATCCACCATCTGCTGGATGTTCAGGTCATAGGAAGGCGTGACAGCATCGCATCCGGCTTCGACGAACAGGTCAACCGCCTTATGGTTGGCGATGTTCAAGGAGAAGTCGCCGATCAGCCGGGGATGCTTCGCCCCGGGTTCTCCATCCGGTGGCGCAGGTAGAAATACAGCGCACGGTGTTGCGCACCAGCACGGCGTCCGGCTGGAGGCGCAGGATGTTGTTGTGGTAGCCGTTCTCGCCCGGCATGTGAATGCGCGGCGTTGCCAGCGCAATCTGTTTGCTTACTGCACGCACGGCTTCCACCGCTGCCGGGAACTGCTTGATGAACTCGAAGTCGGCGTAGATCATCTCAACGCCGGCCTCGAGTGCAGCCTGCACCTGCGGCAGGCTGCGGCACAGCGCGGTGAGCTTCGCCTCACCGCGGCCCACGGGCGCTGCGGGCACAGCCGCATCGCCATACACCGCCACCGCCCGTTTCACGTACACGGGCGGTTTAGGCCGCTCGTTTGGCGAGCAGCTCCACCGCACGGCGGCGGATGCTGTTGAGCTCGCGAATCGGCACGATGACGTCGCCGTACAGGTCGACGTCCAGTGCCTCAAGCTGGAACACCGTTCCGCCCAGGCGGCCAAGCTGCTCCTCCAGAATTTCCTGGCTGAGCGGACGCTTCTGGGCAATCTCCAGTTCCAGCTCCGAATCCACCTGGACCGTCGTGCCCTTCTGCACATCGGTCCACCAGGTCGACAGCAGCTGTCCGGGACGGCCGCTGACACGCACATGTACCGGGAATACCCGGTACGGCTTCTCCGTCTCGTACGTCTGACGGAGGCGCTTGTCCAGTGCCGGATCATTGGTCTTCCAGATCCGGTCGCCGACATGCAGCTTGCGCAGGTCCACGTCGCTCCGGCCGGGAACAATATCAATGATCCAGCCTTCCTCCGCTTCGCCCTCCAGCTTCACGCCCTTGCGCCGTAGGTCGTAGACGCGTCCGCCTTCTTCTTTTTCGTAGGATCTCCAGCATCGAACACGATGCCGTCCCCGCGTTTGAGCGGCGCATCCAGCTTGCAGACAACACCGTCGCGCAGAATCTGCTCTACCCGGCCGAGATACACGCCGCGGCTTTTTGGAAACGTACCCTCAACCAGCTTTTTATTGTTCGTTCCATCCAGGAAGCCATGCGTGAAGCCGCGCGAGAAACTCTGCTGCAGCTCACGCACCTCTTCCTTGCTCGGTCTCGCATCTTCCCCGTCGAAATACTGGTCAATGGCCTTCCGGTACTTGCTCACGACGTTGGCCACATACTCAGGGCTCTTTAAACGGCCCTCAATCTTAAACGAAGTCACGCCCGCTTCGATCAGCTCCGGCATCAGATCAATGGCGGCCAGATCCTTTGGCGAGAGCAAGTAGGCGACGTCGCCCATCGGCTTCTGCTCGCCATCCACGATCAGATCATACGGCAGACGGCAGGCCTGCGCGCACTCGCCGCGGTTCGCGGAACGACCTCCCCACATTTCGGAAGTCAGGCACTGACCCGAGTACGATACGCATAGCGCACCATGCACGAATACTTCCATCGGCAGTTTTGCCTGCTCCCCTATCTTCTGGATTTGCTTCAGATTGTTCTCGCGTCCCAGCACGACGCGCTCCATATTAAACGGCTTTGTGAACTCGACAGCCTCCGGCGAAGTGATTGTCATCTGCGTAGAGCCATGGATCGGGAAGTCCGGCGAGATTTCGCGAATCATTTTCACCAGACCCAGATCCTGCACAATCACCGCGTCCACCCCGGCATCCACGCAAGCATCAATCAGTTCCTTGGCATCCTCCAGCTCGTTCTCAAACACCAGAATATTGAAGGTCAGAAATCCCTTAACCCCGTAACTGTGCAGGAAGGCCATAATTTCGGACAGCTCATCCATCCGGAAATTGTTCGCCCGTGCACGGGCATTAAACTTTTCGACTCCAAAAAGATCGCGTCCGCCCCATTCGCCACGGCAGCCCGCATACAATCCCAATCCCTGCCGCCAGCAATTCCACGTCTTCTCTTTGTATTGCTTTCGTGTCCATCTATATCCTCCCAGACCGGTTCATGCTTGGTATACTGTGTACTACTATTCTTTCATTGAAACCAACAAGCCATACTCTATTTTCATAGAACAGGGCGTTTCACATCTATATCAATTGGTTGTTAACACTTGAATAGCTCTTCAACTTATCTAGTGTACCAAAAGTCCGGCTTCTCTTCTACCTGCTAGCTTGATTTCCACACATTTGATAGTGCTGCCATAATCCGCATGGCGCTCAGTTTTGCACAAAACAAAAACAAGCCCTCCCCTTGGAAGGCTTGCCTCACATGACCTGCTACGACCGCTGCCTGGCATGATCACCGTGCGGGGCTAGTATTATCATCTCTTTCTTTTGCATACGGGGATTACTTCCTCTTTCCTCAACCAGGGATCTGGAATACTGCATGTTGATCTCCGTATCCTTTAGTCAGAGCCTTCTTAACATCTCGGCGGTCGACAGCCATCCAAGCATGCCCCGGACCACGCACCGTGCCGTGCGCCAGGGAGCAGTCGCACACGATGTACAAAACTTTGGAACGGAACTCTCCCGTACCGTCAACCCGGTCCGGGATTCCTTTGCCACAGGTTTGCAGTGCAACGTCCTGCACCCAGGGTTTGTCGGTATACGTCCTGCACAAGTCCCCTACGCTTACTCCGCGCCCTCCAGCACAAAGTCCATGCTGGCCAATCGCTTGCCGTTCACCACAATGTGAAGGCGGTGATCACCGGAGTAGAAGCGGCGCGTCGAGATCGGCTTAAAGGATTGCTTTTTCTCGACCTTCCAGCTTCCCGGTGAATAGATCTTGTCCGAGCATTTATAGCGTTTCGGCGCAAGCTTGCCGTTCGCCTTCATATAATCAATCTCATAATCGATGCGCAGTGCCATCGGATTACCCGTTTCATTGACCACCTGAAAAACAAACTCCAGGTCGTCGCCCATCGCGATCACAGACCGCTTGATGCGAAGCTCGCGGACTTCAAGTCCCTCAAGCTCTTCCAGCTCCACATATCCGAAAATAGCCAATGCCCGGATGTCCCCTTTTCGCAGCAGAGAACGCAGCGCATGACGCACGATCCAATCCGTGAGAGGATGCTGGCCATACCACTTCGCGGCAATCTCAAGCACAAGCTCCGGGTGGTCCTTAGAGATATCGTTCAGGTGATTTGCCACGCTTTTTCTTACATAGAGGGAAGAGTCCTCTTTCAGCTGCTCCAGGATCGGCAGAGCCGGACGCGGATCCTTAATCAGCGCCAAGCAGCTGCGGGGCCCAGGGCAGGCGCGGTCTGCAGCCCTCGCTCGCCAATCTGCGCAGATGCTCATCCTCAGACCGAGCCCATGTCATCATCTGAGTCAGCATCCGTTCCTGATCCTGCATAATAAAGGGGCGCACGGCAAACTCCGCCGTAGAAGAATGCGTGAATACCGCCAAAGCCTCCATCGAGGTCTCCAGGTCTTCCATGCCATTAACCTCAACATAATCCGGAAAAAACACATATTCAACGCCTCTAAAATGCGGTGCCACCTGTTTAAGGATCTGCACAGCATCGGGGTAGGAAGCGGGCAGCGTGTCCGTTAAGGCCATCGTAATATGACGAATGCGCTGCTTGAACTCCTCCCGCTCCCAAGCTTCATCATGAACAAGCCCCATGAACCGGTTCACATCGAATGCCGGATAGGCTTCCTTTAACCTATCGGTCACATGTTGGAACAATGTATTCGAATATAGATCCTTCAGCGTTTCTCTCATATCAGTTCTCCCCAAAAAATAATTTTACGATATTATGTCAACGTCTTATCGATTCCTGAAAACCCTTTATTTATGCGATGACCAGGGGATTCCAAGCCATCCTGAAATGAGCCCTTAGCCTCCATCCACCCGTACCCAGCCTCTTCCCATTCCATATCATGTGGTGTAGGATGAAGTTGCACGCCTTTCGCTTTAGTGCGGTAGTCTGGGTGATTCCAGTTTACCGAATTTGGGGGCGTTTTGCTTTATCCGAATTGTGATATCCCTTTTATGGGAATGACCGAAGTTAAGATTTCGATATTTATAAATAACCCAAGAGACCGTGAACAACTAATACATACACCATTATCTATCTAAAGATTGGAGGGGAAGCCCGAAGGATTACAACAAATCGCACATCAGGAGATGAAGAAGACATGGAAAGTTGGAAAAAGAATTTATGGATACTATGGTTCGGCTCCTTTATTGTTTCATCAAGCTTCTCAATGGTCATACCATTTCTCCCGCTTTTTCTGATTGAACTCGGCGTTACCAAGAATACGGAAATGTGGTCGGGACTGCTGTTCAGTTCCGCTTTTTTGCGGGCGCCTTGTCCTCTCCCTTCTGGGGAGCTGTAGGGGACAAATACGGGCGCAAGCCGATGATTATCCGTGCAGGGCTCGTGCTCTTTGTCATCTATGTTCTGATGGCGTTTGTAACGAATGAGTACCAGGTATTGATTCTCCGCCTGCTGCAAGGCCTTCTCTCCGGCTTTATCCCGGGCGCTATCGCAATCGTCGGTACCAATACCCCTGAGAAAAAGGTCGGTTATGCCCTCTCGATGATGTCCACGGCAACCGCCATAAGCGGCATCATGGGTCCCATGATCGGCGGCACGCTGGCCTCCCTGTTCAGCAACCGAATGGCATTCGGATTGGCAGGGATGCTCTGCTTCGCAGCTACGCTGCTCGTCATATTCTGGGTCAAAGAAGAGAAATTCGTACCCAGCAAGGAGCGCGTCTCCGTCATGAACACCTTCAAAGTCGCCGGACACAACAAAGCGCTCATGACCGTGCTCATGCTCACCGTTCTGACGCAGTTCTCCGTCATGACAATCGAGCCCGTACTGCCACTCTATATCGCTCAGATTGGCGGCTCTTCATCACATACTTCGATGATTGCTTACTTCGTCTTCTCCATCGTCGGGATCGCGAGCATCTTGTTTGCAGCTAGGTGGGGGCGCTTGGCCGATAAAATCGGATTCCAGAAGGTGCTCCTGATCGGCCTGCTGGTAAGCGGAATCGGATCGCTCGCTCAAATCCTGTTCAGCAATATTTGGGCGTTCTCAGCCATCCGCTTTGCCTACGGTGCGTTCTTCTGTGCCGTATTCCCCGCACTCAACGGCCTTGTTGTCAAACATACGCCAAGCGAATTCCGCGGACGGGCGTTCAGCCTCAACCAGACGGCCAACCAGATTGGCGGCATGGCCGGACCGCTCGTTGGCGGTTTGGTCAGCGGCGTTTTTAACATTCATTCGGTATTCCTGATGACCGGCGTCTTAATGCTGATTACGACCTACATCACCTATTGGACGATGCGCCCTTCGCGCCAGCAGCCAGTAGAAAAAGGATCCCTCTCTTCATAATCCTCTTGGACTGCGCACGCGTTAAGATCGATATGATGCATGCGCAGCACCTTCCGGACCTAAATAAAGCCTTGGTATCCCTTATTTGCCCATATTTCTTGTCTGCACTGCTGGACGCATTATCACTCGATTTCCTAGCTGTACGCCTATTCGCTTCCGCCGACCTACACATGCATATGCTTAGGTCGGCTTCATCCCAAGGCACAGCATAACCGCTGCCCTTCGCACAAAAGATGGAGGAGGAGCTGTATTCAGGATCGGCATTCTTATCGTATCCTTTACGATCAATGACATCTGCCTCGTTATGACAACGGTCATAACCGCCGTAAACAAGGGATATCGCACCTCTTCCTTTGGTATAGGCGGCTAATTCCATACTGTAATTCATCATGGTCGATACAGGAGCTGACCCCGTGACCGTTACCTTGTCCCCTGATGTTTCCGGCGGCTCAAAGTTGGCTTTCGCCTGGGTCAGATCCGACATCAACCGTCCAATATGCTCCACATCCACCTTCACCTTGAAGTGATAGTAAGGCTCCAGCAGCCTATTGCTTGCTTTCTCCAGGCCCTGGCGAAGGGCTCGGTAGGTAGCTTCCTGAAATCCCCGCCGTGTGTATGCTTGTTGTGCGCCCGCCCCTTGAGCAGGGTTATCTTGATATCAGTGACCGGAGAGCCTGTAAGCAGCCCGTGATGATCCCTCTCACCGACATGCTGGGCAACCAGATGCTGATAGTTGACCTAAGCAGAACATCGGGATGACAAGCATTGGCAAATACGATGCCGCTGTTGCGATCTCCGGGCTCCAGCCGGAGATGCACCTCCGCATAATGCTTCAGCGGTTCGAAATGGCCGCAGCCCACAACATCCTCTGTGATGGTTTCTTTGTATAGAATCTCCGGTTCACCGAATGAAATCCGGTATCCGAACCGCTCGAACACGATGCGCTCCAGTACTTCAAGCTGAATGATCCCCATCACGTGAATATGAATCGCCTGGGCTGGCTCGTCCCACTGCACGGACAACGAGGGGTCCTCCGCATCCAGCAGACGAAATCCGCGCAGCATATCCTTGGGATGAATGGAGGATTCAAACAGCACCTTCGACTTCAATGTCGGTACAAGCTCGTATGCCGTCCGTCCGCTTAAAGCCCCGAGTCCGTCTCCTGCCGCAGCCGCAGAAATACCCGTCACCACAAACAGATCACCCGCATGCACCCGGTCGGTATTCGTGACACGCCCCCGTTGATCAGGCGGATAAACGTCACCTTCTCCCGGATCATCTCGGCTCCGGACACATAAACGATTTCATCCCGCACCTGCAGCGTTCCGCCCATGGCTTTGATATAGGTCAGCCTCGTTCCCTGCTCATCATGGCGAATCTTATATACCCTCCCGGCAAACTCCGCCCCGGGATCATAATCCGTAACGGTCAGCAGATCCAGCTGATGCAGAAAATGAGTCACCCCCATATTCTGCAGAGCAGAGCCGCTGAAGCAGGGGAAGAGTTGTCCTTCCCGTATCATCGCTGTCATCGTATCCAACCACTGCGAAACCTCATATCCCTGCTCCATATAGAGCTCCAGCAGCTTCTCGTCCCGCTCTGCAATCGCCTCTATAAGAGAGGACTGCATCACGCCTTCGTGCAGCACATCCTCCTCTGTGATCATGCAGGCGTCCTCGGTAAGCTCATGTCGAATCTCTTCAAGCACACGCGGCACATCCGCGCCCACCCGATCGATTTTATTAATAAAAAGAACGTGGGCACCCCATGCTTGCGCAGCAATGCCATACCGTCTCGGTATGACCCTCGACACCCTCCACGGCACTGATGACAACAATCGCGGCGTCCATTACCCCAATGGCCCGCTCCATTTCCGGGGAGAAATCGACATGACCCGGTGTATCGATCAAATAATAGGTAGAGCCGTTGAACTGCATGGTCGCCTGATCGGCGAATACGGTGATCCCGCGTTCTTTTTCAATATCATGACTATCCAGAAAAGCGCTCTGATGATCCACGCGGCCGCGCTCCTGGATGGTATCGGTCATATATAACAGCTGCTCTGCCAGCGTGGTTTTCCCAGCATCCACATGAGCGAACATGCCTATTGTTTTTTTCATCCGCTGTTTCCCTCTTCTACAAGCCGATTTCATTGATTATAAATACACTCACTATTTTAATTTTAACATATCGAACCGCAAAAACGGCACATACGTTCTATATGTCACCAAATAATTTGGCGATATCCCCGCTGTCTATATCAAAACAGCTGCCCCTCTGCACCCCATGGATGCAGCTGGACAGCTATAAATGATGCCGATAATGAACCCTATTGCAATAAAAGATCAGATGAGTTCCTTCATGTCTTCTATCATTTCACCAGTTCAAATGATGACAGCGCACGCTCAATCGCGGCTTTCTGCGCGTCCGTTGCATTGGCATCGTTCAGCGTCGTCGTAATCGTGTAGGCAATGTTCCCGCTCTCAAAGACGATTTCCTGTGTGGTGAAACCTACACCGCTCTTGACCTGATGTACCTTGAACGACACGGCTGGGACATAGGCGTAAGTGATATTTTCAACCCCAAGCAGCTTCACCTTGGTTCCCGAGGCTGAGCTCGCTTCGTTATAATATCGCTTCAGATTGCTGACGATGTATTCTGCAGCGACGTCCCTTTGTGCAATAATCTCAAATCCGCCCCCGGCAAAACCATACTCCACGCTTCCCTGCTCGAACTGATCGTTCAGCGGCTCCCAATACCTTGGGATATCGATATGATAGCGATAAGCTTGAGAGTTTTTGGTTCTCATTTTGGATTTATCCGTCAGATAGCCTTCCTCGCCGATACGGCCGAAGTTCTCCGGCACGACCTCATAATCGATTTCAATCGATTCCAGAACCTTCTTCCAGTTGGAAGCCGCCCGCTCCTGGCCATCCGGTACCGCGTACTCCAGATAATAACGATAGCCGTTCTTCTGAATCATCACTTCATACTCGGTTACCCATTTATCGCCGAAGTTGTACCGTACCTCCTGAATCTGTCCTTTTACACCCGATATTTCAACAGGCGTAAGTCCGACATATTCGTATGCATCCTTGACAAAGGATTCCGGCAGCCAGTCTTTAAGCCGCTGTGCCCAAGCCGACAATGTAGAGTCGGCCCCCGTCGGAGCGGATGTCACCGAAACGGACAGGTAGCCCTCTCCCTCCCCGCCATACAGCATTTCCTTGTTATTGATCTCCCAGCCTGCAGGAACGCCGAACCATATTCCGTATTCCTCACTTCCTGTTTCCCGGAGACCATTGACGATGGTCGATACATCTTTTGCTGATTTGTCCCCCGCATTATAGGTCGTTCTGAATGAGCCCAGCAAGCCCGCATGTTTGTCCATATCCTTGTAGTGAACCGCTTCTGCATCGGCAAAATACAGCTCATACACGCGGTCGTTGGCATAATACTGCCGCCCTTCCCATAAGACGCCGTCCACATCGCGAGAAATGACTCTGGCGTATGGCACGGTTCCGCCGGAGACCGTCTCCTGGTGAAGCACAACATCCCCGGAGTCGTTTACTTCCTTCAGAAGACGTTCCAGCAGGTCATCGGGACTTTGCTTCACCTTCTGGGAGGAAGCATGGACTTCCAAGTAGTAACGGCCCGTCGCGTCATTGAACGCGGCTCCGCTCTCGTCGTCCGTCCCTCTTCCAACCATCATCCAGGAGGGATAATTCATACTCCATTCATAATAACTATTCCCGATCCGTGTCTTTCCCGTGGTATTGTTGATTTCACCTTCGCCCTGCTTCTCTTCCTTATCCATAACCATGAGGCTAATGGACAGCTTGCCTTGGGAAGAGCTCACCTTGGCGCCAATCCCTGCCGCAACCGGGCGCAGAGGCACCATCAGCGTGCCTACCATCGTTGGTTCTGCCGGAAGCTGCACCTTTTTCCCATCGATCCAAGCCGTCTTGTTGTCGATCACGAGCACAACGGTATGCGAGCCCTGCAGCAATCGAACCCGATTCTCCCCTTCGAGCCTGATCTCGCTGCCAAAAGCTTTCTTGAACACGCCAAGCGGCACCATGAGCACCCCTGTTTCAATTGGGGTTTGGCAATCGTGTAGGCCGTGCCATTCACCGAAGCTGTACTGCTGCCGCTCTGCACCATCAATACCCGCTTCTCGGGAACCACGTCATCCCCCATACCGGAAGTGACAGCGACGTAAATAACATGAAAGCCGCCACAGCGCCCGCTGTAAACCGCCGCAGACGCCACTTGATTCCGTGCTTGCTCTCTTAACCATTACTCAGCCTCCCCAACGCTTGACGAAACAGCTTGGCTTCCATCCTGGCTGAGCGTCAGTTTAAGATTTACGATATCCCCGTCACGCTGCATCAGCAATTGAACATGCTGGCCCGGCATGAAGGACTTTAACCGTTCGTTTATATCTACAACGGAATATACGCGCTTTCCGTTAATTGCGTATAACACATCGTCTTCTTGAATCCCGATTTTGCGTGCCTCTGCAGACAGCACCTTGGTAACCGTCAGTGGGTCATCTGAAGGAAGCCCCACAATGGCCGACCAGCTCTCTTCCAGCTCCAACCCGAGTGCCGCTCTTCTCACTTCACCATATTTCAATAAGTGATCCGTCACATAACGAACGGTTTCCGCCGGGATGGAGAAACCCATATTTTCAATGCCGACCGCGGCGAATTTCTTGCTGTTGATCCCGATAACCTCGCCCTTCAGATTAACCAGCGGGCCGCCGCTGTTTCCAGGGTTGATCGCTGTATCGGTCTGAATCAGACGGTAAGAACCGTCCACGCTGCGGTTTAGACCGCTAACCACACCGACCGAGGCTGAATTCCGCAGCGAGAATGAGATCGGGGTGCCAATGGCAACCACGGTTTCCCCCACCAGCGCATTTTGCGCGGTAGCGGCAAACTTGGCTGGCTTCAAGGATTTGGCATTGATTTTGACCAAGGCGATATCGCTCATCGGATCACTGTATACGCCCTTGGCTTTATAGGATTTGCCATCGGAGGTCACAATCGTGATGCTGGTAAGACCATCCACCACATGGGCATTCGTCACAATCCAGCCGTCTGACTTCCAGATGACCCCCGTGCCATGAGCGAGGTTATATCGATCGTCCACTTCCCCGCCTCCTGATGCAGCCTTCCCGATAATGCCAACGACCGACGGCGACATCAGGCTGATGACCTGTGGCACCGCGTTTTGTTCATATGTACTTTTGTTCTTTGATGCTGCAGCTGCCGCAATATCGGTATCCATAACGACACCGCAGCTTCCCGCCAGAATCACGGTCCCCAGCAGAACAGCAGCTGATCGCTGCTGCCAATGTATATTCTTCAATTGTTCGATTCCTCCCCGGTTCCATCCTCTATCCAACTTGTACTCCTCAATTTATCATGTTTTTCCATATACAGCCATTGCTTCTAGACCTATTTCTTTTTTATTTTCTTGCGGATTGTGTAACTTTCCCTCGAAGCAACAAAAAGACGCCTTCATCCTGCAAGAGCAGAAGGGCGTCTTGTTTGTATGTATTTCCTTCGTCAAATGAAGCCGCTTTAATAACGTACGGAATGCAGCCTAATTGTTAAACCATCCCGTAATCATGGCATAGTCAGAATACAGGAACACAAATAAGCTGACGAGGCCGAAAGCGATTGCGAATTTATTTTTTGGCGGGCCATCAGCAAGCGAACCACACCAACCAAGATCAAAATCGTAAACAAAATCATAAAGATATCAAATGTCTTGAATGTTGCGCTCGCATCCGATGCTGCTGCAAGGATCATGAAACGTACCTCCTCGTGGGTTTGTTCTCGGGCAAATTTACATATCTTCTTATATGTTATCCATGTGCCCGTCCAGATGCAAGCCCTCTGTCCCCAAAAATGAAAAAAGTCATAGAAATTTCTCATTTTTAACCAAATTGTCAGACTTCAGCATGACTTTCATCATGGCTGTGGCCCGTTATTTTAGGGAATGTAATCGGGTTGGGGCTGCTTGGAGCTCTCAAGCGGCACATCTGCAGGATCAAGATGATGTCCTCCATCGTCCTCCGTGACCGACTCCGGTTCGGCTGTCGTTTCCTCTTCCAAGTCATCATTAGGCAAGGCTACGGACGGGTCCGTGATCGTGATCCGATCCTCCGGATCCTTTTTGACATCGAGGGCAACCTCATTGGAAGGTTCACTGCTTACGTTCAGTCCGTTAACAGCGACCACATAAAGGGTATACCTGCCAGACGGGCCAGCTAACATATTGAGATTTGAGATGAGATACGCACGGTTATCTAACAGATCATCATTTAAGCGTGATCTCGATCCGTCGGGTCCTATGTAGTAAACATTATATTTAACGCCTTCCTGTGCATCTGACCAGGTTAGACTAATGGATTCCTCTTCCTCATTTAGAATAGCCTGAAGACCCGATACTTTATTCGGTACTCGAAACTTCGCTGGAATAACCGCTCTTGCCGATCCTATTGACAGCTTCAATGACATAGAAGGTCGGCTCCTGATGAGTTGCGTTCAATATCACATAAGAACCCGCCTCCACACTCGCTCCGCCTGCCAATAACGTATAGCCTGCCCCCGGCTGTGCACTGGAATAGACGTTGTAGGTCTCGCCCTGTCGCTGAGTCCAGGTCAATTGAACCTGACCATTCACATCATGAAATTTCACATCATTAGGAGCTGAAGGTGGTGTTGTCGGCAGCTGTGATTGTAACGGCCCCTGCGATTCCGTTCCCGATTGCGGTGAATGTGGCTGCGCACCTCCTGAAGGTACTTCTGCTGCTTCTCGGGAAGGCGTCGCAACTCCATAGATGATCGGTAGCGTATCCTCTGATTGAGTCTCCTGCTCTTTCTCTGGCTGAGAATCCAGCTCTTCCTCCGGAGTATCCAACCCGCTCTCGGGGGCATCCAGCTTGATCTGCTCCGCCGCTTGCAGCCATTTGAAGGTTGCGGCGGCGGCGGCTTCCTTGTAACTGTCCCCTTGGGGCTAAAACCATCACTTGCGGTTTCCGGGAAGAGACCTAGTTCCAGCGCAAGCGCTGTAGCATCCTTTGCATATTCGCTAATCGAAGGATCATTAGACTTCTCCTGCAAGGTTCCCTCATGCAAAATTTCCTTGCTTGGTAATCTCTTGCAGGGCTCTCTGGCATAACACGGCCATATCCTGCTGTGTCAGCGGTTGTCCCAGTCCAAACCTTCCGTTTCCGACTCCCATGACGAGTCCCTTATTCACCGCAGCTTCTATAGCGGAGAAGGCATAATGATCGTTAGACACATCCTTAAATGTAGCCCTCTCGGGAGGATTGCCTGTACTCAGATTTAACGCATTTACGATCATGATAACAAAATCCTGCTTACCACGTTTTCTTTCGGATTGAACTCCTCGTACCCGTCACCTTGGAGCAGCCCGCTGTCTGCTAACCGGAGAATGGCATCCTTTGCATAGGATGGATCGATATCTGAAAAATAACGCCTGCTTGAGCACTAGTGGATGAGTTTATGTATAAAGCACTTGCTGCCAGAGCAATCAGCATGGAATAGGTGTACCTCTTCATACAATCCCCCATTAATCAAAATCACCAAGATCATACCATATCCTGGAACGGGATGGTATTGGAGGAATATATGAAAATACACAGTATATTCCTTCACCGACTACTCCATTCTCTAAGCTGCTCTTGGATAAGAAAAAAGAGCCCCCGATTATTCCATCGGGTGCTCTTTTCTCAGACAACCTCTTGTTCATTGGCTGAAGTTATTTGTTGATTACAATGCCAGCGCAATCCCCTTCAGCATGGGAAGAAAGCCGAACTACTATGAACGCGCAGCCTCAACCTTGTTCAGTTCCTTGGTTCGCTTCGTATCACGTTCCAAGACCTTCAGGTACTTGCCTGTATAAGACTCCGGCACCTTCACCAATTCCTCAGGCGTACCTGTGGCAATGATCGTACCGCCACCGCTGCCGCCCTCTGGACCAAGATCGATCAGATAATCCGCCGTCTTAATGACATCCAGATTGTGCTCGATGACCAGGACGGACTCGCCGGATTCTACCAGGCGGTGGAGCACAACTAACAGACGGTCGATATCGTCCACATGCAGGCTAGGTTGTCGGTTCATCCAGGATATACATCGTTTTCCCTGTGCTGCGGCGGTACAGCTCAGATGCCAGCTTCACGCGCTGGGCTTCACCGCCGGACAGCGTTGTGGCAGGCTGGCCCAGCGTAATGTAGCCCAAGCCAACATCCATCAAGGTTTGCATTTTGCGGTGAATCTTCGGAATGTTCTGGAAGAAATCCGTTGCATTCTCAACCGTCATCTCCAGCACTTCGGAGATGTTCTTGCCTTTATATTTGACTTCCAGCGTTTCACGGTTATAGCGCTTGCCCTTACATACTTCGCAAGGAACGTAAATATCCGGCAGGAAGTGCATTTCAATCTTGATGATTCCGTCCCCGCGGCAGGCCTCGCAGCGTCCGCCCTTCACGTTGAAGCTGAAGCGGCCTTTCTTGTATCCGCGAATCTTCGCTTCATTCGTCTGGGAGAAGATGTCCCTGATATCGTCGAAGACGCCTGTATAGGTAGCAGGGTTCGAGCGAGGCGTACGGCCGATCGGAGACTGGTCAATGTCAATGACCTTCTCGATATGCTCGAGACCTTTCATTTCACGGTATTTCCCTGGACGCACCTTCGCCTTGTTCAAATCGCGGGCCAGCGTTTTATACAGAATCTCATTCACCCGCGTTGATTTACCGGATCCGGACACGCGGTTACCGCAGTAAACACGCCAATCGGAATTTTCACGTTGATATTCTTGAGATTGTTTTCTTTCGCGCCCTTGATCTCAAGCCAGCGTCCATCAGTCTTGCGCCGCTCGCTGTTAACCGGAATGAATTTGCGGCCGCTCAGATATTGCCCCGTCAGAGAATTAGGGTCCTTCATAATCTCCTTCGGTGTTCCCTCCGCAATAACCTGGCCGCCATGGATGCCAGCGCCTGGACCGATATCGATGATATAGTCCGCAGCCATCATCGTATCTTCGTCGTGCTCTACCACAATCAGCGTATTGCCCAAATTCCGCATATGCTCAAGGGTGGAGATCAGTCGGTCGTTATCCCGCTGGTGAAGTCCAATACTAGGCTCGTCCAAAATGTACAACACGCCCATCAGGCTCGATCCGATCTGCGTGGCTAGCCGGATTCGTTGTGCTTCCCCGCCAGACAGCGTTCCCGCTGAACGGCTGAGGGTGAGGTAATCCAATCCCACATTGACCAGGAATCCCAGTACTGTGAATCTCTTTCAGGATGAGGTTGGCAATCTGGGTTTCTTTCTCGCTGAGTTCCAGATGATCGAAGAATTTCAGGGAATCCCCGATCGACAGACTGGAAACGTAGGCCATATTGCGCTCATTGATCGTAACGGCCAGGCTCTCCTTCCGAAGACGATGCCCTTTACATACGTCGCATGGCTTGCTGCTCATGTAGCCTTCGATGTACTCGCGAATACCTTCGGAATTCGTATCCCGGTAGCGGCGTTCCAGATTCGGAATAATTCCCTCAAAGGTCACGTGCGCTTCCTTGCGCTGACCGAAATCATTCTCATAACGGAAATGAACCTTCTCTTTGCCCGTGCCATATAACAGCTTATTCATCTGTTCCTGGGTCAGGGTGCTGACTTACTTGTCCTGCGGAATGCCGAAATGCACGCAGACCGATTTCAGAAATTGCGGATAATAGGTGGAGGTGCCTCCACTCCATGCGGCAAAGGCGCCTTCTTCTATACTTTTGCTCATATCCGGCACCAGCAGCTCCGAATCCACAATCATCTCCACACCCAAGCCGTCGCATTCCGGACAAGCTCCGAACGGGGTGTTAAAAGAGAACATCCTCGGCGTCAGCTCTTCCATGCTGAAACCGCAGATCGGGCAAGCGAAGTTGGAGCTGAAGCGCAGCTCCTCTTGTCCCATAATATCAACCAGAAGCTGGCCGCCCGACAGATTCAATGCCGTCTCGATCGAATCGGCAAGACGTGCCTCAATATCTTCCTTGACCACGATTCGATCAACCACAACCTCGATCGTATGCTTCTTATTCTTCTCAAGCTCGATGCTGTCCGACAGATCACGCAGCTCCCCGTTGACACGAACCCGGACAAAGCCCTGCTTCGCAATATCGGCAAACAGATTCTTATGCTCGCCTTTGCGTCCAGAAATGACTTATGCCAGAATCTGCAGTCTCGTCTTCTCCGGATACTGCATGATACGGTCTACCATCTGTTCGACCGTCTGGGAAGTGATCTCCACGCCATGCTCCGGGCAATGAGGATGTCCAATGCGAGCGAACAGGAGTCGCAGATAATCGTAGATTTCCGTTACGGTACCTACCGTGGAACGCGGGTTGCGGCTCGTCGTTTTCTGGTCAATCGATATCGCAGGCGATAAGCCGTCGATGGAATCGACATCCGGTTTTTCCATTTGTCCGAGGAACTGGCGGGCATAAGCGGACAAGGATTCCACGTAACGACGCTGACCCTCGGCATAAATGGTATCAAATGCGAGCGAGGATTTGCCCGAGCCGCTAAGACCTGTAAGAACAACGAACTTGTCACGAGGTATCGTGACGTCGATATTTTTCAGATTGTGTGCGCGGGCGCCTTTGATCACAATATTTTCACTTGCCAAACGATATCATCTCCTACTCCATATGGCATGCATGTATAGCTGTATTTATTTCACAAAGAGAACGACCGCTTGGCCGTCCCCCTTGACATTCTTCAACCCATATTATTCAGCCTGCAGCTCCAGAAGGGCATCACGAAGCTCTGCCGCACGCTCGAATTGCAAATTCTTTGCGGCTTCCTTCATCTCGGACTGCAGACGCTGAATCAGATTCTGACGTTCTTTCTTCGACATCTTCTGTCCTTCGCCCACCAGATAATCGGTCTTGCCCTCTGCAACCTTCGTTGCTTCGATGACATCGCGGATCTTCTTGCGGATCGTCTGCGGCGTAATGCCGTGCTCCTCATTATAAGCGACCTGAATGCTGCGGCGACGTTCGGTTTCCTTGATCGCCCGATCCATGGAATCGGTGATCTTGTTGCCGTACATGATAACTTTACCTTCCGAGTTCCGCGCAGCCCGGCCAATCGTCTGGATAAGGGAACGGTCAGAACGGAGGAAGCCTTCCTTGTCCGCATCCAGAATCGCAACCAGGGAAACCTCTGGCAGGTCAAGACCTTCCCGTAGAAGGTTAATACCCACCAGCACGTGGAATGTACCAAGCCGCAGATCGCGAAGGATCTGCATCCGTTCCAGCGTTTTGATGTCGGAGTGCATATAACGAACCTTGATCCCGATCTCCTTCAAATAATCGGTCAGATCCTCCGACATTTTCTTCGTCAGGGTGGTCACGAGCACACGCTCATCGCGCTCCACCCGGTCATGGATCTCGCTGATCAGATCATCAATCTGGCCTTCTGTAGGACGCACATCGATGATCGGATCAAGCAGTCCTGTCGGACGGATGATCTGCTCAACCATCGTCTCGCAGTGCTCCATCTCATACGGACCCGGCGTAGCCGATACGTAGATGATCTGGTTCACCTTCTCCTCGAATTCCTCGAACTTCAGCGGTAGGTTATCCAGCGCGGACGGCAATCGGAAACCATGGTCGACCAGCACGGTTTTGCGCGCACGGTCACCGTTGTACATCGCGCGGATCTGCGGCAGGGTCACATGCGATTCATCAATGACAAACAGCATATCGTCCGGGAAGTAATCCAGGAGTGTATAGGGGTTGCCCCCGCCTCTCTGAAGGTCAGCGGACCGGAATAGTTCTCGATGCCGGAGCAGAAGCCGACTTCCTTCATCATCTCAATATCATAACGGGTGCGCTGTTCCAGTCGCTGCGCTTCCAGCAGCTTGCCTTCCGAACGAAGAAGTTCGAGACGCTCTTCCAGCTCCCGTTCGATATTGACAAGCGCTACCCGCATCGTTTCTTCACGGGTAACGAAGTGAGATGCCGGGAATATGGCGACATGGTCTCGTTCTCCAACCAGCTCGCCCGTCAACACGTCAATCTCTGTGATCCGTTCAATCTCGTCGCCGAACAACTCAACGCGAACGGCATGCTCCCCTTCGAAGCAGGGAAAATCTCGATGACGTCCCCCGAACGCGGAATGTGCCGCGAACGAAGTTGATATCGTTCCGCTGATATTGGATGTCAACAAGTCGGGACAAAATCTGATTTCGAGGTTTCTCCATACCCACCCGCAGCGAAAGCAGCAGTTCACCGTACTCATGCGGCGAACCCAAACCGTATATGCAAGATACACTCGCCACAATGATGACATCGCGCCGTTCGAACAGCGAGCTTGTTGCAGAGTGGCGAAGCTTATCAATTTCTTCATTAATACTGGAGTCCTTCTCGATATACGTATCAGAGGAAGGGATATAGGCTTCCGGCTGATAGTAATCGTAATAACTCACGAAATAATCCACCGAGTTGTTCGGGAAGAATTCCTTGAACTCACTGGCCAGTTGAGCAGCCAGCGTCTTGTTATGTGCAATGACGAGTGTCGGACGGTTTACCTTGGCGATTGTTTGCGAGATCGTAAACGTCTTACCCGTTCCTGTTGCACCCAGCAGTGTCTGATGCTTCTTCCCTTGGTGCAATCCTTCGACCAACGCATCAATAGCCGTGGGCTGGTCGCCCTGCGGCTGGAATTCAGACTCGATCTCAAAGGATTTGGTACTGACAACTAAATCGCTCATTGCCCTTCATCACCCTCATACTCTAAAATTAAATTCATGCTAAAAGATATGTCGAAACTTCCCGATGATATATTATGGGAAATTAGTGGTGTCTACTTAGGGAATAAGAATATTTGTTCCCGTCTCATTATACCCCTTCCCTTTTTTGATGCAAACAGTTTAATGAAAATTTCAATAAGTTCCAGTTCCCGTTGTCGGGATTTCAACTTATAGAGTCTGGCAGACTTCATGGCCCGCATTGAACAAGCTTTATATCAAACTTATGACTTCATGAATTTAACTTCCTTAAAGGAGATGGTACAGCGTTATGGATATTACGATTATTTTTGGCATTCTCGCGGTCTCGCCGCGTTGATCGGGGGATTCTTATGGGAAGGCGGTCATCTGAGCGGTCTGCTGCAAGGTGCGGCAGCCCTTATCGTATTCGGCGGCACCATAGCCGCCGTCATCGTCAGTTTCCCTGCCACCCGGCTCCGCACCATCCCTGCTGCGCTCAAGCTGGCCTTCGGCCGCAGCGAGCGTTCGTCAGAGAAGCTGATTGACGACATCGTCGATATGTCGGTAACGGCCAGAAGAGATGGCGTCCTGGCGCTGGAGCGCATCTCGGCCGACCACGAGGATCCGTTCCTTCGGGAAGGCATGCAGATGGTTGTGGACGGCAACGACCCTGAAATGGTGCGGCAAATCCTGGAGCTCGATATCAATGCCGCCGAGCAGAAGCATGAAGGCTATGCCAAAATTTTCGAATCCGCCGGGGATATGCCCCTACCATGGGCATCATCGGTACCGTCATGGGATTGATCCATGTATTGGGCAGTCTGCAAGACCCAACCAATCTCGGCCCTTCCATCGCTGTTGCATTCACCGCAACTTTATACGGTGTTGCGAGTGCCAATATTATCTTTTTGCCCATTGCATCGAAGATTAAAGCACGCTCCGAAGAAGAAATTGCAAACATGGAGCTGCTGCTCGAAGGAATTATGGCTGTTCAGAACGGCGAGCACCCGCTGTTGGTCCGCAAAAGCTAGCCTCCTTCGCTTCCGCTTAAGCACCACGGATACTCCGTCCTCAAGGGGATCGCGCATGAGACAGCCGAATAGACGGCGGCGCAACCGTAAGCAGGATGGAAGCGATCAGCGCGACCGCTGGATGATCACCTATGCGGATCTGATTACGCTGCTTCTGATCTTTTTGTTGTAATGTATGCCATGAGTCGGCTGGATACGGAAAAATACAAACTGGTCACCCAGTCCCTGCAGGCCACCTTCCAGAGCGGTGACAGCATCCTGGAGATGGGTTCGGGCATTACGGGCACAGCCGATACGGAGAACCATAAGAATCCGCCGCCACAAACAGCCGTCACTGAGGATAAGGAGGAAGATAACGGGGAAGCACCTTTAACCGAGCGTGAGCTGGCCTTCCGAGCCCAGGAAGAGGAACTTGCGAACTTTATGGGACTCATTCAGCAGTACGTGAAAGACAACCAGCTGGAGGAGGACATCTTCATTTCGGACGAGCCCCAGGGGATTGCCATTACGTTAAGCGACCGCTTCCTGTTCGATGTCGGGAAGGCCGAGCTTAAATCCGGGGCTGCCCCGGTGCTCGGCAAGCTGGCAAGCCTGTTCGGCGATTTGAATACAACGGTAAGCATCGAAGGGCATACGGACAACGTGCCGATTGGTCGCCACTCCAGCTACAAGGATAACTGGGAGCTATCCGGCGCCCGTGCCATGTCGGTGCTGAGATTCTTCCTGGAGGACAGCAAGCTGGACCCGGCAGGATTCCAGTACGCTGGTTATGCCGATACCCGTCCGGCAGCGGACAACGCCACACCCGAAGGCAAACAGAAAAACCGCCGGGTTGAAATCACGGTGTTGAGACAGCTGAAGCAGTAGTCTCGTTCTACATAGTGAAGGGTGGATTCAGCTGATTCTTCACATATTCAAACAGGTCCAACACACTCAAGATGACTTGGGTACCGTGTTGTCGCAGCACACTTTATATTCCATGTAACAAGCGCCCGGCAGACTGAATCCATGTACATTCAGATCTGGCCAGGCGCTCTTTTATATGAAAATCACGAAACCCAATAATTATGCTTACAACGACGATATCTCTGCAGTTAACAAGGATTTAAAGCCTTGCGCCTAGGCGCCATGCCCTGCCCCGCTCTCGCTTGGCCGCAAGACAACAGACCCTACAGCCAGCAGAATGACAGCCATCAGCCCAAGAACCGCAAGCGGCAAACCGATATCAGACAGCGTCCCCCGTAGCTGCCGTCTCCACCGCCTCGATCGCCCATTTTTGAGGAATGAAATTGGCGATTTTCTGCATGAAGTCCGGCATGATGGCAAGCGGCCAGAAGCATCCGCCCAGCATACAGGTCGGTGTGACGATCATGGAATTGATCATCGCCGCATTTTGCCCGTTCCGGATTAACCCGGCTACCGTGCTGGCAACCCCTAATGAGACCAGCATGAAAGCCATCAGAATGAGGAAGTGCAGCAATAACGGGATACCGTAATCATAACGGAGTACATACCACTGAGAACAAGCACAATCACCACCTGCAGCGAGCCGACTACCAAGCTGCCCAGGAAATTGCCCAGAGCAATTTGATAAGCTCGTACAGGTGCCGTATACATGCGCGATAATGTTCTCTGCCTGCGGTCATCCATAATCATGGATACCACGCTGGAGATCAGGGTCATCATAAACATCAGGGTAAATCCCGTAACGTTGGAGAGCCCCGGTCTGGCATATAAATTTAAATCGGTAACCTGCGTATCCACCCGGTTCTGTACAGACTGCCCGATCACCTCTTCCAATGCCATCATGGGATTCACACTTGGACCTGAGGTCTCCCGGATCAAGGCCGCAGTGCCGCTCAGGCGCGTTGCCGCTGAATCCGCCGTCATTCGAATCATAACCGAAGCTTCCGAGGTTGATATTTCGTACACCTTCACCGTTGACCATTGTCCTTCCAACAATGCATCGCTGAAGCCCTCCGGTATATAAACACCTACCGTGCTTTTATTCTCTATCAGCTCTTCCTTGAGCGTACTTTCGGTCACAGATTGCTTCAGTACATATTGTCCACTACGCTCCAGTTCGCTTATCAGGTATTGACCCGCGGGCCCTCGTCCTCATTCACGTAGGAGACCAGAATGCTTGCGGCTGTCGTCTGCCCCATGAGAAACACCGTCAAAGTAACGACCACGCAAGGGACCAGCAGATAAACGATCCAGCCCTTTTTCGCCCAAGCGTCCGCCTTACCATATGCCAGGCAATGGTCAAGCTATGCATGGTATCCCACCTTCCTATACATAAACATGGCTGCAGCGGACAAAGCTGCGGTAATAGCCGCCAGCATGCCGACACAGGTAATAATCAAATGCACTTCGCTATCCAGCATCATCCGGAGCATGCTCTGCATAGCCCAATGATTAACGGTGAAGGCTCCGATCTTCTGGAAGAACTCCATAGGCAGCGGCATGAAGCCTCCACTGACAAACGTCATGGCGATAATGATAGCCTGCATCAACCCTCTGGCCCCTGCAGCTGTCGAAGAAATTAGCGTTATGAACGTGGCAATGGTCATGGACGATAATGCAATTAATACACAGACCATCGTGAGCAGAAAGGGGTGAGGGCCCCATTTCACGCCATACAGCCACATGGACCCTAGCACGATGGCCGCTGCCTGTGCAAGTGTAATCAAAGTGCAGCCGATAATTTTCCCTGCAAATATGGTTCCGGGGGTCATATGCGCTTTGCAGACGATAAAGAGTCTTGCTTTCCCGCTCTCCCAGCAGACTGCTGCTTGCCATCAGGCCCGAATATAGCAGAAACATAATCAGCATGGCCGCTGCGTAGTATTGCGCCGCCGAATACGTGGATTCTTTCTCACTCAGCTGCCCGATCGTAATGTTCGGTCCGGGTGTGGCCTCAACAGGCGCTGCGGCTTGTGCCGCAAGAACCTTATCTCGGCCCAGAACAACGGCCTCCGCCTGTTTGTGATTGGCATCTGCAATAAAGGTTTTAAAGATGGTGTCAGCCACCAGATTGAGATTACGGTCCCTTCCCGGCAGCAATTCAAGTTTTACTTCGTCTCCCTGGCCCATTCGTTCATCAAAAGAAGCTGGGGTCACTACCGCATAATCCACCTCGCCCCTGCGCAGCTTTCCTTCCGCCTCTTCACGGCTCGCAACGATCTCTTGTACCAGAATGTCTTGTAGTGCTTGTATTCATCAGAGCCTGAATGCTTTTTGGCAGTTGGCCCCCATCCGTAGGACTCAAGACAACTCCTACCCTGACCTATTGTTGTTTAAATTCCTGATCATTACCGAACCAGCCCGAAAGTGCGTTGCCTAATATAAAAATAAGGATCAGCGGCAGCAAAAATTGGTTAATTAGCACCGAGCGGCTGGTAACCATCCGCCTCAGCTCAAACCAGGCGATAATCATCATATTCATCTCCGGTATTCCTCCTTCATAGATTCCCAGACGTGCGCATGTGATTAATCCCGGAGCGTCCGCCCGGTCAAACTGAGAAACAACGTTTCGAGGTCCGGCTCCTCACACTGCAAGGTTCGGAGAATGGTATCATGTTTACTGCAGATGAACAGGATATCCTGCAGCTCATTCTGGGCCGAAGGCACATAGACCTGAATCTCGCTGTCATTCTGCGTAACGCGCCTTACACGCGGATGAATCGTCAGTTGCTCGATCAAGTCCTGCGTTATCCCGTCTGCGGTAAGGAGGATTTTCTCCTCATGGGCGACACGCGCCCGAAGCTCCTGCTGCGTTCCGCAAGCGATGACATGACCTTGATCCATAATCGCCACCCGGTCACTGATCGCGGCAACTTCCTCCATGTAATGACTTGTATAGATAACGGTAGAGCCCATACGGTTCAGTGTCTTCACTGATTCCAAGATATGATTGCGCGACTGCGGATCAATTCCCACCGTTGGCTCATCCATGATAATAAGTTTCGGACGGTGCGTGATCGAGCAGGCAATGTTCAGTCTTCTCTTCATCCCGCCGGAGAAGGTTGACGGCCGTTCTTTAGCCTGGTCCTGCAGCCCGACAAACTCCAGTGCCTCCTCCACCCGTTCCTTCAGCAGATTGCCGCGCAGTCCATACAATTTCGCAAAAAAGTGACATTGTCCCAAGCGGACATCTCTTCATATAGGGCCAGATCCTGCGGCACCAATCCGATTCTCCGCTTCACTTCCAGCGGCTGCTCTTCAATCGAGATACCGTCAACTTTAATGCTGCCCTGGTCCTTCGAGAGAAGCCCGCAGATCATGTTGATGGATGTGCTCTTGCTTACCCCGTTCGGTCCGAGAAGCCCAAAGATCTCGCCTTCATTCACTTCCAGGTTCATATGGTCCACCGACAGCTTGCTACCGTATCGTTTCACGACATCTTTCATCTGCAGAAAGACCGCCATCATCACCAACTCCATTTCTTTCGTATCTATCCGTTAAGTTCATTTTATCTAAGACCCTCAGCTCTTGAAGGTAGAGGAAGTCACCTTATACGGGTGACGAAAGTCATCTCCTTATGTAAAACATCCTTGTGATATAATGAAGCCAATCGTGTGTACGGTTTGATTTTATTATGGAAAAGGGTGCTGATCGCATTGTGACCTCCCCACTCACCTATCTGCGCTACGGCCTGATTCTCCTTCCCGCTGCGGCTGATATCTTTCTGCAGCAGCTCGACTATTATGGAGAATACATGGTGTACTTTCTGCTCTTTCTGGCCCTTACGGTGTTAAGCCGCTTTGTACGATCCCCAGCCTATCTAAGAGCAGCGGTGCTGCTGGAGATGGCGCTGTCCCTGTGGTTATGCCATCAATACGGCTTCATGATGGTCTTCCTGTCCGTGTCTGCATTATGTGTCTATCTGCCCTTGTTTCAGGAGCGGTCAAGCAAATTCTGGATGGCAACCGCCCATCTCGTGCTGTTGAACATCGCCATTACCGATTATGATCCACTGCTAATTACAACGGCCAATCTCCTCTTTCTGTTTCTGGCCGTAACGTTCAGTCATATCCATCGGATGAATCAGAAACAAGTTGACCATATTCAGTTATACGACGAGCTCAAGAGACTTCATTTCCAGCAGGATGAGGCAGGTAGACAATTGCTGCAATTCGCGCATCAGGTAGAGAACGCGGCACAGGTGGAGGAACGCCACCGCATCTCGCGCCAGCTCCATGACGACATCGGCCACCACTGATTCGCGTCAAAATGATGATGGAAGCCGCCCTCCAAGTCGTACCTCATGATCCGGCCCGAGGTATGGATATGCTGCATCAGATCCGTGACCAGTTAGGACAGAGCATGGAGCAAATGCGCACGGCTGTAAAACAAATGAGCCCCGGCAGACGTATTGCTGACGATTATTCCTTGAGTCGGCTGCTTGAGGAAACGGGGAGGGAGACCGGAATCGAAACCGAACTTATCCTGCACGGCATGCCCTATCCGCTCTATCCTAGTCAGCAGGTGGTTCTGTATAAAAATGCCCGAGAAGCCATAACCAACGCCATCCGCCATGGCGAAGCCGGACGGGTTGAAATCTTGCTTCACTACGGGGAACAGGAAATTCGAATGGAGGTTTCCAATAACGGGGAGGTCAAAGAGACGGTCGCCCATGCGGCTGTCCCTGAACGTCAAGGCATCGGTCTAAGCGGCATGCTTGAACGAACTCAAGTTGTTGGTGGGACGTTAGAGATACGGCGAACGGCACCTTTACCGTCATCACCCGGCTGCCTGTCTATCGAAAGAGTGAGATTGTGTAATTCGATATCTATATTTTAGTAAAGGTCGTGGACATCCATGATATCAGTTCTGATTGTAGATGATGACCCGTTTATTCGAGAAAGTCTGAAGTTGCTGGTAGGGATGGACCCGGATATTGAAATCTCCGGTGTCGCGGCACACGGCGAAGAAGCTCTGGCTTTATTGGAGGGTGGGCTTACGGCAGACGTGATCCTCATGGACATCCGCATGCCGTATGCGACGGCGTTGAAGGCACGCGGCGAATTCGCGAACAGCACCCGGGCATTCGGGTACTCATGCTGACGACATTCGATGATGATGATTACATTGTGGAAGCGCTGCGGAACGGGGCCAGCGGATATCTGCTCAAAAACATTCCGCCGGACCGGATCATCCAGGGTATCAAAACGGTGTACGACGGTAACATGCTGATTCATCCGGATATTGCCCGCAAGCTGACCTAAGCATGCTCCGTCCTGCACCCCAATCGGTCTCCCAGTCTGATGTTCTTGGATCATTAGGTCTTACCCCGGCCGAGAAGAATATTGTCGGCCTTATTGCAGAAGGCCTGTCCAACAAGGAAATTGCTTACCAGCTCTACTTAAGCGAAGGTACCATCAAGAACTACGTAACCGAAATATTAGGCAAGCTGAATCTTCGGGACCGGACGCAAATCGCTATTTTTATCTAAAAAAGTGCAGGCTTAGACCTTTTCGCATTCTGCGTTAGCTTATAAAGTCAAATAAAACAGGCCCTTGTCCATAGGACAAGGGCCTGTTAATTGTTCATTCACGAATGGAATCCTGCATCTTCGGAGCCACCGGGCGTCTTGCCCTCAGATGATCCTCGCTTGCTGCGAAGATGAAGTTTATTCGCTAGCAGGGTCAGCAAGCTTACTACTTCAAACCTACCGCTATGCCATCCCTCGGATCCGGAGCAACGATGGCTCCCAACTGATGATGATCGCCCGCGTAAATCGCACGCTGCAGGAACTTGCTCTCGCCTTGATGGTTCTGAACCTCCAGCTTACAGAAGGCCGAATTCTGCCGCAGCGCTCCATGCAGCTGCTCCTTGCTGTGAATCAGTTTGCCATTCACCTTCAGAATCGTCTCTCCCGCAAGAATGCCAAGCTCGCTTGCCGGGCTATCCGGAAGGACTGCGAGTACTCGCAGTCCACGAATCGGATGCACAAAGATCGGGCTTCGCTGCTGCTCTTCATAACGGCTGTACCACACCAAACCTTCATGGAGCAGCAGCGCTGATAATGCAGCCACGATCATAAGCGGCGTCCACCACTCGGCCAGCAGGCTCAATGCCAGCACGGTCGCCGCATAGAATACAAGCCGTTTCGCCGTAATTCCCGCCTTCTCCTGCGGCAGCATGCTCTGCGTCATTTCCCGAAGCCAATCACGACCGGGAGCGCCATCATCGTAAAGCCGCCGCTCCAGGCATCGCCCCCGAAGAATGGGGTCCACGGCAGCACACTGCCTCCGCCAACCGCGGGGACAAGCAAGAACAGGGGCAGCGGCCAGAAGCTCTGCATATGATAGCCGCCCACAAGTCTGCCGCGCTTTCCTTCCAGAAACAGAGGGGTTGCAAAGCCCGAGCCTTGGAGCCTGACCAGCATGGCTTCTGCAAAGTGCAATACGGCGGATAAAGCCAGCAATGCCGGGATATCCAGACTAAGGATTGTCGTCGTTACATGGCTGATCCAGCCGTCTGGCTGCCAGTTCGGAAACCAGCCTAGGACGAACTGGAGGATGCCAAGCAGCCCGATGGAATAAGCAAAGCATAAATACCGAATATGAAACAGCATCAGAATCAGCGAAGTCACCCAAATGCATAGGATGGCTTCCAAACTTAACGATATACCCAGGAAGGCCACAACGATGGAAACGGCGATGCCTGCCAGCACCCCACCGAGAAACGTCCGCCAGGTCTGAATTCCCCAAGAATGCAGCTTCACATGGAACAGCTTACGCTCCACCAGCACCTGCCTTCGGTAAAACAGCATCACAAACAAAATCGAAATATAATAAAAGGGCTGCGTCAGCAGTTGTATGCCTGCGTCTATCCCATACATAAGCAGTTGTTTCAATGTCTCCAACAGCTTGCCACGCTCCTTTCAGCTCTAAAACGTAGTTCAAAATTCAAGAAACACTTCAACTGAACATGCACCTTAAAGAAAAAGAAGGCTAAAATTCAGCCTTCTTACTTGTTCGACGCCTTTGTGGCGATTTCCTTCCGAACCTCGGCAATTCCGCGATTCATTTGATTATCCTCTTTCGGATCCTGAATCTTCTCGATCAATGCGGCCTCCAATGCCTCGGCTGTCGCGGTATTAATAATACCATCCGCTTTCAGCTTATTCTTGCTCTGGAAGCTCTTGACCGCCTTCTCCGTATTCCGATCGAAGTAACCATCCGAACGCCCTGTCTTATAACCAACCGCTTCCAGCATGATCTGTGCGTTCTTGACATCGGTGCTGTTTGCATCGTACGCATAGGTTTTCTTCTTATCGATTGGTGCAACCGTGAAGTACTCCGGCTGCGACACCTTAATATCCGGTTCAATCCCCTTCTCATGGATCCAGGTTCCGTTAGGCGTCAACCACTTGGCAATTGTCACTTTCAGTAAACTTCCATCGCCAAGCTGCTTGTCAAAGCTGGTTTGAACGGTCCCTTTACCGAAGGAATGCTCGCCCATCAGGGTAGCTCCTGCAGATTGCTGCAGCGCGCCTGCCAGGATTTCGGACGCGCTCGCGCTTCCCTTGTTCATCAGCACCGTGATCGGATAGGATTTGGCTTCACCGTTCGAAGGATGCTTCTCCCGCTTCTTATCCTTATCCTCTACCTGAACAATCAGTTCGCCTTTAGGCACGAACTGCTCTGCAATATCGATCACCACGGACAATACGCCGCCCGGATTGTTCCGAACATCAATCAGCAGTCCCTTCATGCCCTGACCTTCCAGCTTCTTGAGTTCTTCTTCAAAGCGTTTGCCTGTATTCAGAGAGAATTGGGAAATCTCAATGACGCCGATACCGCCCTTCTCCATCCGGGCAGATACGGTTTCCAGATCGACATCATCGCGAACGATCACATACTCGATCGGCTGTTCGGATCCTGCACGCTTAATCTGAAGAACGGCCTTGGAGCCCTTAGGTCCGCGAATCTTGTTTACGGCCGCATTCAGCTCAAGCCCCTGCAAGGACTCGCCATTAACGGAAAGAATGGCATCTTTCGCCCGAATCCCTGCTTTATCGGCAGGAGATCCCTTGATCGGTGATACGACGATCACATTGCCGTCTACAGAGGAGACCTCGGCACCGATTCCCGTGAAGGAGCCTTCAATGCTCTCTTCAAACTGGGCTGCCGTCTCTTTTCCCATATAGTTGGAATACGGATCCTCCAGGGCTTCCATCATACCGTTGATGGCGCCGTCAATCAGCTTCGACCTATCGATATCCTTGTAATAATTGCTTTCGATGAGGTCAATCGCTGTCCCCAATTTCTTCGCTTCAGACTGCTCCAGTCCATTCTTGTTCGCTATACTGGCCAGCAACCCTCGCCGTCTCCGGTCTGACTGGGAGCAGGTAGCTGAGTCAAAGCCATCGTTAACAGTCCGCCGCACAACAGGGCAGCTATGACCAGAAAGACAGCCGTTCGTTTTTTCAGCAAGTACTTCACCGCCTTTGTACGTTTCAACTGCTAAACACACGGGGAATCCCGTCCACCTAGTATATGATTGGCTTGCCGGGAATATTTATACAGCGGTCTGAAGGTTATATAGTATCGGTCATAAGAATCAGTTACAGATACGGCGAAGGATTAACTATGATCCGTTGACCCGAACTTCAAAGTGAAGATGCGGTCCTGTGCTCTGGCCAGTGGAACCCACCTCGGCAATCTTCTGCCCTCTGGACACCTTGTCGCCTTCGCTGACCTTAATGCCGCCATTGCGGATATGTCCATATAAAGTCCACACACCGCCCCCATGATCAACAATAACACAGTTTCCGTAACCGCTCCACCACTCGGCCAAGATCACCGTGCCGCTCTCGGCTGCACGGATCTCGGTCCCTTGCGGAACAGCAAAATCCTGACCTGTATGCATCTTGCCGACTTCACCCGTTACCGGGTGCACGCGCGGTCCATAACCCGAAGAAAGTCTGGCACCGGAGACCGGAATCGCGAATGGGCCACCGTTTCCTGTGTATCCACCGCCGCCCTTGCTTCCGCCGAGGGTTGTCGCTTTCGCTCTCTTCGCTGCGGCCGCTTTGGCAGCCGCCGCTTTACGGGCTGCTTCCTCAGCAGCCAGCTTGTTCTTTCCTTCTGCAGGTCGGAACGCTTGCTCGCCAGGGCAACCAGCATTTTATCCTGCTCCTCAGTCAAGATGTCAGCATCCTCGATATCCTGATCGTACTGGGCCAGAAGAACGCGCTTCTCCTGTTCCTTCTCGTTCAGAATGCTCTTGCGGTCTTCCATCTGACCATACAGATCTTTGGCTGTAGCATATTGGCCTTCAAGTTCCTTCTTCTTATCAATGACCAGCAGCTTGTCCTGCTTATGCTGTACGAGCAGATCCTGGTCCTGATCCACGATGGATTTCAACGAATCCGCGCGCTCAATGAAATCACTGAAGCTGGTCGAGGAGAGCAGCACATCCAGATAGGATACCTGACCATCCATATAAATGAGACGAATCCGGGATTCCAACAGCTTTTCACGGGATGCGATGCGCTCCTCCGCCGCTTCAAGCTCCTTTGTTGTTTTTTTCAAGGAATCTTCCGTTTGGTCGATCTTCACGGAAATTTTGGTTAATTCATTACTGACGATACTGATTTGCTCCATGACGTATTTCAGGTTCTGGTTCGTTTTATTCTTATAATGCTGGGCTTCTTGTTTATCATCCGCAGCCTTGTTCTTCTGTTGCCGTGCTTGCTTGACCTGCTCCTGAAGCATTCTCAACTCTTTATCTACGTCGGCAGTGGTCTTCTTCTCAGCTTGTCCGACATTCGGTTGGATCATAACAGTGGCCAGTAATAAGGCTGCTACTCCTGCGGCGATTTTCTTCAAGTTTCGCTCCCCATCCTTTACCTTGTTTTATACTTTCAAAATTTACGAATCGACATGGTACTTCCCCAGACGCCAATCACGATACCCAGCCCAACAATGATGGAGCCAATCAGCGGCCACAAATCCCCCAGCGGGATTAGGCTCTGTGCCAGCGTGATATCGGTTTGCGATGCAGCGTACAAACGATCGTAACCTACAAACAGCAGAACAACCGTTACAATCGACCCAAGCAGGCCGATCATGGCACCTTCTACGAAAAATGGCCAGCGGATAAAGTTGTTCGTGGCGCCAACAAGCTTCATAATCCCTATCTCCCGGCGGCGTGCTAGAATCGTAACGCGAATAGTGTTCGAGATCAGGAACATGGACATCAGACCGAGTCCTGCTACGAAAATAAACCCGATATTCCGAACCGTCTTCGTAATCTTAAACAGGGTCTCTACCGTTCCTTCGCCGTACTTGACGCGCAGGATCGGCTCCTCCGTATACTTCTGGTTCAGCGCGGTAATCTTGTCGGCTACAAAGCCGACCGTTGTTGGCTGAATGACGGAAACCTCAAATGCATCCGGCAGCGGATTCTGGTCCTTCTCGCTGAAGCCTTCCACCCATTCCGAGCCCAGGCTTTCCTCAAGCTCCTTCATTCCATCTTCCTTGGACACAAACTTTACGGCACTAACCTCCGGCATAGCCTCGATTTCACCCTTGATGGTTTCACGCAGCTTTTCATCCACGTTGAGATTTAAGTAAGTATTGATCTGCACATTGCTATCTGCTTTATCGGCTAATGCGTTAACATTCATGACCAGCAGCATGAAAACACCCAGTATAAACAAAGACACCACGATGGAAGTAATCGATGCGACCGACATCCATCCGTTCCGGAAAACGCTCTTCGCCCCTTCCCGCAAGTGCCGCAAGAAGGTTCTAAAATTCATACCCGTAATCTCCTCTCTGCTGGTCACGGACGATCTGTCCATGCTCAATCGCAAGGACGCGTTTGCGCATGGTGTTGACGATATCCCTGTTGTGGGTTGCCATCACAATGGTGGTTCCCCTGAAATTAATCTCATCCAGCAGCTGCATGATCCCCCAGGAGGTTTCCGGGTCCAGGTTGCTTAGGCTCGTCCGCAATAATGACGGACGGGTTATTCACGATGGCTCTTGCAATCGCGATCCGCTGCTGCTCACCGCCCGAGAGCTGGGAAGGCTCGCGGCCAGCCTTGGCTTTCAAACCCACAAGCTCCAGCACCTCCATCACCCGTCTCTTGATGAGACGCTGCGGCGCCTCGATAACTTCCATGGCAAAAGCTACATTTTCGTAAGCAGTCAGCTTGGGCAGCAGGCGATAATCCTGAAAAATAACCCCGATATTTCGGCGAACATAGGGGATTTTGCGCTGCTTCAGCTTCCCGATATTAAATCCGTTAACCGAAATTTGCCCCTTGGTGGGTACTTCTTCTCTATAGATAAGTTTCATAAATGTCGATTTGCCTGCACCCGAAGGTCCGACAACATAGACGAATTCATTACGATTGATCTTAACGGAAACTCCTTGAAGCGCATGGGCGCCGCTTGGATAGGTCTTCCATACGTCCTGCATTTCAATCACTTCATCACTTCCCAATCCATAATTAGCCATTATACTTTCGACAGTATCCATCGAATTCCTTTAAAATCCATGAAAAATCCTCACGACATCGTCTATTGTAACAAATTTGTTACCTTTTGAGTACCCGAAAGTTTAAGCCCACCGTGACATATACATGAACAAGTGCACGAACTGCGGCCAATACGAAGTTAAGAAGGTGGTTTCCAATGAAAAAATTCATCTCGGTCTCATCATTGTCATCAGTTTTGCTCTTCTCCTCTCCGTCGGATTCGGTCTGTTGACGATGTATGTGAATCAGAAGGAACTCCCGAAGGGGGTCGTTCTCTCCGGCTGGCAGGTAGGCGGCAAACCCGCCGATGAGGTGCTCGCCGAGCTGGATCAACGGCTGCAAGCGATGAGTACGATGAAGGTGAAGCTGGCGGCGGAGGCCTTGAAGGGTCACACGGAAAGTTTTAGTCTGCAAGATGCGGTGTTCAGTTCAGCGCAGCCGATTTTCAGGATGCCATAGCCAAGATGTCGGAAGGATCACTGTGGGATCAGGTACTGTACAGACGCCATTTTCAATTGGAGTGGCATATATCAACCGACTGGAACCGCGATACGTTGAAGAAGCGGCTGAATGAAGACTGGCAAAAGGAGCGCTTTGGCGAACTATCAATGCGGTCCGAAGCATTTCCGGTGATGACGTTGTCCGCTATACCCCGGAGAAGACGGCCTACCGCATCGAGTGGGCGGCTTTCTATGAAGGGTTCAGCGCTGCGCTTCCGGATGAACGCCAGTTTACAGAGCCCAGAGGCGATGAAGAAATCACGGTACAGCTGCCCTTGATCCGTCAGAAGCCCCCGGTTACAGTAAAATCGCTGCAGGATGAAGGGGTGGAGCGTAAAATCATCGAATTCTCCACTGATCTTGGCTCCAGCGGACCCGGACGGGTTCATAACGTAACCGCGGCTGCCAAAGCCGTGGACGGGATGATTTTGAAGCCGGGCGATGAATTCAATTATGCTCATGTTATAGATACCGCGAAGAAGGAGTACGGATTTGAAGAAGCTCCCGTTATCGTTAACGGCAAGCTTGTCCCGGGCATAGGCGGTGGGATCTGCCAGGTATCCAGCACGGTCTATCATGCTGCTCTGCTCCTGGGACTGGATATAACCGAACGACGCAATCATTCCCTTCCGGTCAGCTACCTGCCCAAGGGGCAGGACGCCACCTTTGCCGAGGGCACCATTAACTTCAGGTTCCGGAACAACACAGGCAAACATCTGCTGATCCTTTCCAGCGTGTCAGACGGAAAATTAACCCTGAAGATGTTCGGTACCTTCCCGGAGAATACGGAGTATGAACTGGTATCCACCACCATCGAAACCCTGCCTTCCCCAGAGAAGGTCATCCATAATACCACGCTGCCGCCAGGACTCAAGCAGGTAGTCCAGAACGGGAAACCTGGCTATGTGGTCGAAACCTACCGAACCAAGAAAGTGAACGGCAAGGTCGTGGAGAACGTGAAGATATCCAAAGACACTTACCGCGCGCAAAACAGCATCGTTGCGATCAATCCAACAAACGAAGTCCAAATGCCGGAAGCAAAAGAATCGCCAAAAGAGGAAGTGGTTGAGGACGGAATCAGTACACCTTAAACATTGACATAACTGAAAAAAGCCCGTATACGCGAACTCACCGAATACGGGCTTTTAGCCTTAAAAATCATATGGAATCTATTTTATAAAAATCTTTGACAACGGCCTTGGCATCTGCACTGAAAGTCTCGGTATATTCCACCCGGTCTATGGTGCAGCCTTTACCAATATGCACTCGGCTGCCCCTGACAACAGACGCTCTCGTATTCTCCAAGCGAATCTCCTCGCCTACGATCCGCTCGGCATTCAGATGCCCCCTGCGGGATGAATGAAACAACTTCGCCAGCTTCGTCGGCGCTACCGTGATCATGCGGCTTCGAATTTCAGGGACACTTGAAATTTGCTTGATTAACGTTAAGTTCAATTCCCTGGCCTGTACGTGCCCATTCACGCTTAGCGTTCCCCGAACCGTCATCTGCTCTGCTTCCACATTGCCTTGAACGGTAACCGTGCCATTCACGACCCCCTTGACGAAGAACAGATCCATCCCTGTACTCAGATCTCCATTCATACCAATGTGGCTGATCCTTGCGTTTCTCCCAGCATCAAGACTCCCGTTAATGCGGATACGCTCCATTTCTACATGGTCAGAGACCTTTAGATGACCGTTAACCCGTGCCAGCCTTCCGAGCAGGCTTCCATTGACAATGGCACTTCCATTACAGCGCAGCAGATGGCAATCAGTATCTCCGTTAATGACACCTTCGCCGTTAATTCGCAGCCTTCCCACGACACCGCCGCCAACGGTTCCGTCACCCATAATAGAAATACCGGGTCTTTCCACAGCCGTATCATTAACCACTCTTCGCCGCCTCCTTGATTCCCACCTAATCGGCCTTAACCTGAATGCTTATGGCATGGTTAAACTAACTTAAAACCGCCGGGATGCTTTGACTTCTGCCTCCGGATGCTGCGTCAATTCGTCTCTGTATTCCACTTGCCTTACCTCGCATCCTTTGCCGAGAATCACCCGGTTACCGCGGACAATATCGGCCTCGATATATTCTAAATCCAAGATATCCCCTTCAATAATCCGTGCCTCTACCCGCGCTCCCTTTAATGGCAGGGACAGCATTTCCCAGAGGCGCTTCCCCTTCTTGCGGATGGTAATCCGGTCTCCCACGATTTCTTGAGCGGAACAGCGACCAAACACTCGAATATCCGCTGTTCCTACATGCAGACGGCCATCAATCTTAAAGCCTCCCTTAAGCGTGGCCGACTCACTCCGAACATCCCCACGGCTTCGCAAATTTCCGTTCACTTCAAGCCTCTCGGATTCCGAATCTCCGTGAATGCTGCAATGTCCGCCAATAACAATAGAACGGCAGCGCAACCCTTCCTTCAGACTCAAGCTGCTTAAGCAACATTCAGTTCTTCGGCGTCTACAGCTCCCTTGATGCTTCCCGAACCGTTAACGCGAATTGTACGTGCGGCTACAGCTCCATTCACACTCATCGTTCCGTTACCTATTAATTCCTCGCAATCCAGATATCCGTTCACCTGCCCTGCACCATCAATTCTCACCTTGTTATACTGACCGCCGCTTGAAGTTCCCGTTCCCGATATTTTCAGGTCAGACAAGTTTTCGTTATGTGGTATCATGTTAATTCCTCCTCTGGATTTAAAAGTAATGACCGTATATATATCAGCTACTGCCTGCAACGTTATTTATTTCTCAAGTATTTTTCATTACTTTGCACCGTTTAAAGTCATAATCTCCCTCTAAGATACCATAGTGTTGCTATTCATAAAACAGCCCGATGACGGAACTTAGTCTCGGTCTTGAGACCGAGGCATTTTCATACGAATTTCTTGGAGAATGGGCAAATAATTATGATATGATTCTGATATGCACGTCGTTGATCTCTCATATGTAAAAATGAAAGGGGATACATATCATGGCTCTTATGACTTGTCGCTTTTTTCGGAGGTTCTCGGTCTCAGCACGTCCATGACCGTCATTCTGCCTCAGCAAACCACATCACAGATCGGGATGACCAACCATGCCAAAAGCGGGCTTCATCCAACGCTGTTCCTGCTGCATGGTTTATCTGACGATGATTCCATTTGGCTGCGCAGAACCTCCATCGAACGCTATGTCGCCGAGATGGGCATTGCTGTTGTTATGCCGCAAGTACACCGCAGCTTCTATACGGACATGGAATACGGAGGTAAGTACTGGACCTTCATCAGCAAAGAACTTCCGGCCATAGCCCGTTCTTTCTTCCCGCTGTCGCATGCCAGAGAAGATAACTTCGTTGCAGGCTTATCCATGGGCGGGTACGGTGCATTCAAGCTGGCGCTGCGCTGTCCGGAATCTTTGCCGCGGCGGCCAGTTTGTCTGGAGCACTCGACATGGCAGGTCATATCGAAAGAAATGAAGCCTTGTTTGAGCACCAATTAGTCTACGGAGAACGGGACATCATAAGCACCGACAACGACCTGCTGTGGCTGCTTCAGGAAGTGGACCGCATGGAAGGGCCAAAACCCCTCCTGTATCAATGCTGCGGAACGGAAGACTTCCTGTATCAGGACAATCAGGCCTTCCGCAAGGCTTGTGAAGGAACGTCCC
The DNA here is from genome assembly GCA_012656105.1 of Phytophthora syringae. Lineage (NCBI taxonomy): Eukaryota > Oomycota > Peronosporomycetes > Peronosporales > Peronosporaceae > Phytophthora > Phytophthora syringae. The sequence continues at coordinate 1,277,870 of JAAKBD010000004.1, forward strand.
TTGATTTCACATATCAGGAGGGACCGGGCGGCCATGATTGGGGCTATTGGGATACCCACATTCAGGACGTGCTGAAGTGGCTTCCACTGAAGGCCTGAGAAACAGAAACTATGACATGAGAATACCGGAGGCGCTGATTGGTTGAGCGAAGTATCCATGGAGCTATGCCTGCTTCGAATCGGGATTCGAAAGCCTGTACCTGCTGCCTGCTTCTCATGCTTATGATACAAAAAAGATGGATCGGCACATGGTTTGTGCTGATCCATCTTTTTATTTTAACCTTGCCCTCTGTGTACGTTACTCTACTTACTCTACGTTTCCTTGACGAACGTTCAGCCACTCTTCCGTCGCTTGTTGTGTCTGCACGGAACGCTCGATCGCAGCCTTCACCTGACTGGTTGCCGTACCACCGTACACATTACGCGCATTAACCACCGTCTCGGGCTGAAGCACATCGTAGATGGAGTCATCGAACAGCTCCGAGAACTGCTTGAATTCTTCCAGCGTCAGGTCCAGCAAGTACTTGCTGTTCTGAATGCAGTACAATACCGTCTTGCCGATCACTTCATGCGCCTGACGGAATGGAAGTCCCTTGCCGACCAGGAAGTCCGCAATATCCGTTGCGTTGGAGAAGTCGGTATTCACCGCCTCCCGCATGCGGCCCTTGTTGACCTTCATCGTTGCGATCATCGGAGCAAACAGCTGCAGTGCACCTTCCAGCGTGGCCACCGTGTCAAACATGCCCTCTTTGTCTTCCTGCATATCCTTATTGTAAGCAAGCGGAAGCGACTTGAGGACGGTAAGCAGGCCCATCAGGTTGCCGTATACCCGACCGGTTTTGCCGCGGACAAGCTCAGGCACATCCGGATTCTTCTTCTGCGGCATAATGCTGCTGCCTGTGCAGAACGCATCGTCAAGCTCGATGAAATTGAACTCCGTGCTGCTCCAGAGCACCAGCTCCTCGCTTAAGCGAGACAAATGCATCATGATGATGGATGCATCCGAGAGGAATTCCAGAATAAAATCACGGTCGCTGACCGCATCCAGACTGTTCTCGTAAACGCCGTCAAATCCAAGCTGCTCCGCCACGAAATGACGGTCAATCGGGAACGTTGTGCCAGCAAGCGCACCCGCTCCAAGCGGAAGCACGTTAATGCGCTTGTAGCTGTCGATCAAGCGGTCGATATCCCGCTGGAACATGGACACGTAAGCCATCAAATGATGAGCGAACAAAATCGGCTGCGCACGCTGCAGATGCGTATATCCTGGAATGATCGTATCCAGATTATCCTTCGCTTGTCCGATCAAGGCGGTCTGCAGCTCATGCAGCATACCAGTCAACGCCACAACACGGTTACGCAGGTACAGATGCATGTCTGTAGCGACCTGATCGTTGCGGCTGCGGCCTGTGTGCAGTTTGCCGCCGACAGGTCCGACTTCGTCGATCAGATTTTTCTCGATATTCATATGAATATCCTCATCCGATACAGAGAACGCAATGCTGCCTTCAAGAATGCGCTCCAGCACCTTGTTCAAGCCTGCCTTGATCGTCTCCACATCCTCTCTTAAGCACGATGCCGCATTTGCCCAGCATGGACACATGCGCAAGGCTTCCCTGAATGTCCTCCTCAGCCAGCTGTTTGTCAAAACCGATGGATGCCGTATACTCCTCCACCAATGCGTTGGTCTGCTTCGTAAAGCGTCCGCCCCATAACTTGCTCACAACACTTGCCCCTCTCTGTTTAAGGCAGAGGGCCGCTTCCCGCTAGAATGCTCCCTGTTTCCCGGTAGTCACGAGAAACATCGGAGCTCCCAAGCATGAAAACGGCCTTCAGCCTGTTCATTACTTCTCAATCCATACATCTGTACTTGGTCTATTGCCAAATCCATGAACAAACCATGCTGTATGCTTCACAGTCGCATGTCCCAGCCCGCGTGCTTAGTGCAAGCATTCTGTCTACACGGGCCCTTGCTTGCGAGTCTTATTGATTCTGGTTCACATATTGCCACTTTCAAACGCAGCGCGTTCAAGCGAATAAAGTATTGCATCGCCTTGATCATACGCTTGCGTTGGATCAGCTTCCATCGTTGCGATATCCGGATTGTACAAGCTGACCGGACTCTTCACGCCTGCTCCGATGATGTTGCCTTTGTACAGCTTCACGCGCACCGTACCGGATACGTTCTTCTGGCTTTCGGTTACCAGCGCTTGCAGTGCGAGACGCTCAGGCGCAAACCAGAAACCGTTGTAGACCAAAGTGCTGTAACGGGTAATGAGGCTGTCACGCAGGTTCATCACTTCACGGTCCATCGTGATGGATTCCATTTTGCGATGAGCGGTAAACAGGATGGTTCCCCCGGAGTCTCGTAGACACCGCGGCTCTTCATACCCACGAAACGGTTCTCCACCATATCCACGCGACCGATGCCGTGCTTGCCGCCCAGCTCATTCAGCTTCTCCATCACCTGCAGCGGACTCAGAGACTCTCCGTTTAGGGCAACGACATTCCCTTGTTCAAAAGTAAGCTCCAGATACTCTGCCTCATCCGGTGCATCTTCGGGAGATACGCTGAGCAGGTACATATCCTTGCTGTCCTCTGCACTTGCATCGAACCAAGGGTCCTCCAGCACGCCGCTCTCATAACTGATGTGGAGCAGGTTGCGGTCCATGGAGTAGGATTTGGCTGCCGATGCCGTTACCGGAATGCCATGCGCTTCCGCGTAAGCAATCATCTCCGCGCGTCCCGGGAAGGAGCTGCGGAACTCCTCGATACGCCAAGGCGCGATCACTTCAATGTCCGGTGCCAAGCCAGCTACGCCCAGCTCGAAACGGACCTGGTCGTTCCCTTTACCGGTAGCTCCGTGCGCAATCGCTGTTGCCCCTTCGGCGCGTGCGATATCCACCATGCGCTTCGCAATCAGTGGGCGTGCGATGCTGGTACCGAGCAGGTACTGCCCTTCATACATAGCACCGCTTGGAACATCGGGTAGATGAAATCATTCGCGAATTCATCGCGCAGATCGTCGATGTATACTTTGGATGCGCCGGTTGCCAGCGCTTTTTCCTCAAGTCCGTCCAGCTCTTCCTTCTGGCCGATGTCAGCCGTGAAAGCAATGATCTCCGCATCATAAGTTTCTTTCAGCCACTTCAGAATTACGGACGTATCCAGGCCACCGGAATACGCCAGTACGATTTTTTGTTTTGCCATGGTTAAACTCCCTCTCTTTGTTACTAACAACCCTATCGTTCATTATACTAAAGAAAACGTCCGCAGACATTTTCATAGAGAATGCACCCTCTGCTATAAACGGCGTTATGCCATCAAAGCAACCATCAAAGCCTTCTGGGCATGAAGACGATTCTCGGCCTGATCGAATATGACGGAGTTGACGCCGTCGATCACCCCTTCGCTGACTTCTTCGCCACGGTGGGCCGGAAGACAATGCAGGAACAAATAATCCGGCTTCGCCGCCTTTACAAGTTCCTCGTTCACCTGATAGTCTGCAAACGCAACTTCCCGCTGTGCCTGCTCCTCTTCAAAGCCCATGCTGGCCCATACATCCGTATAGATCACATCCGCATCCTTCGCGGCTTCGATTGGATCCTGCGTAATCGTAATGCTGCCGCGGTTTGTGCTGCGATATCCTCGCTCAGCTTCACAATGCCTAAGCATCCGCCTCGTAGCCCTTCGGACTGGCCAAGGCCACATGCATGCCCATCTTGGCTCCGCCAATCAGAAGGGAATGCGCCATGTTGTTGCCATCGCCGATGAAGGCCATTTTGAGGCCTTTCAGCTTACCCTTGTGCTCCAGCACCGTCTGCAGGTCCGCCAGCACCTGACATGGATGTGCCATATCACTCAGACCATTAATAACCGGAATGGAAGCATATTTCGCCAGGTTCACCACATTGTCGTGTCCAAAGGTGCGGATCATCAGGCCGTCCAGATAGCGGGACATTACCTGGGCCATATCGCTGATCGGCTCCCCGCGTCCAAGCTGAATATCATTTTTGCTTAAAAGAGTGCATGTCCGCCCAGTTGGAACATTCCCGTCTCGAACGAAATCCGTGTCCGCGTGGACGACTTCTCGAATATCAAGCCGATCGTCTTGCCTTTCAGCGGCTGATAGACTTCACCGTTCTTCTGCTTGCGCTTAATCTCGATAGCCGAATCCAGCAAGAACTGAATTTCTTCCGTGGAGTATTCATCCAGCTCTATCATATCCCGCCCTTTCAGGCTTAATTCCTTCACTTGTCCGCTTGCGGTCATAAACTTAAATCCTCCTTGCCGTATACTGTTATTGTCAAAGCTACATATAGGATAACGGCTCTCGTTATGCTTGCTGAACCGCTGAATGCTCATGAATCAGTTCTGTAATAATGGATACCGCCTGATCGATTTCTTGTCTTGTCACGTACAGATTCGGCAGCAGTCGAATCACTTCCGGTCCCGCTGTCACGAACAGCAGTCCGCGGCTCTGTCCTTTCAGTACCAGCTCGCCAACCGGCTCCGCGCATTCGATCCCGATCAGCAGGCCTTTGCCCCGAATGGCCTTCACAAAGGGATGGCCGCCCAGGCTCTCGTTCAGCTTCGCCATCAAATATTCTCCGGCGTCCGCCGCGCGCTGCGGCACATGATCCTCAATCATCGTCTCGATGGTAGCCTGGATGACGGAGCTCGCAATTGGTGTGCCGCCAAACGTCGTGGCATGGCTGCCTGCCGTGAAGGCTTCGCGCAGATAGCCTTTGCCCAGCATCGCGCCGACCGGGAAGCCGGAGCCAAGCCCTTTGGCTACGGTAAAAATATCCGGCTCAATGCCGTAATGCTCATGCGCAAACAGCTTGGGTACGGCCCATGCCCGTCTGAACCTCGTCAACAATCAGCAGCAGACCGTGCTTCTTGCAAAGCTCGGTCACGGCTTGCAGGAACTCCGGCTCCACCGGATGCACGCCGCCTTCCGCCTGCACCATCTCGATCATGATGGCTGCGGTATTGTTGTTAATGGCAGCTTCAAGTGCCGGAAGGTCATGCAGCGGGACGCTCTTGAAACCAGCAGCGGAAGGAAGCCTTCCTTCACCTTATCCTGGTAGTAGCTGTCAATGTAGCCAGCGTCCGTCCATGGAAGGACTGGGTAAACGTAATCACCTCGTAGCGCCCCGTACCCTTCACCTTCTGATGGTAGCGGCGCGCGAGCTTGATGGCTGCTTCGTTAGCTTCCGCTCCGCTGTTGCAGAAGAAAACGGCATCAGCACAAGTGTTTGCTGTCAGCAGCGCTGCCGCTTTTTCCTGGCCGGGAATGTGAAACAGGTTCGAGACATGCCACAATTCATCCAGTTGGGCCTTCAGCTTCTCTTTCACTTTCACGGGAGCATGACCGAGATTCGTTACTGCCAGCCCTGCCATGAAATCAAGATATTTGTTGCCTTGATCATCCCATAGCCAGCTGCCTTCTCCTTTTACCAGGGCGATTGGATATCTGGCGTACGTCTGGAACAATGAGCTTTCATTCGCTGCTACGATACCGCTAACCGCTGTTTCTTTTCCCATGACCTTCACACACTCCTTTGCATTTGGACAAAACAGGTTCATCATCATGAACTCTGACTGCCCTTTCATCACTACGCATGCGGATTGTTCTTCCGATCGCTGTTGCCCCAGTTTTTCTATTAAAATGGATACAACTGTTAAAATCCTGGGGCAAAGGCGACCGCGTTGCTTCTTCAGAACAATTCCGCCTCCTCCGTTGAGGTCGTTCTATTCGTAAAAACTCAATCTGTTCATTTATTATGACATCCGCACAATACGCGTTCCCAGCACTTCTCCACCAAGGACACGGCTCAGCACGTTCGGTTCGCTTCCGTTCACGATGACAACCTCGCTCACTTTGCCATGGATGCAGCTGATGGCCGCTCTGACCTTGGGAATCATCCCCCGTAGATCTCGCCCGTGCCGATCATGTCTTCAATCTCTTGCACCGTCACGGTCGGAAGCACCCGCTTCTCGCCGCCCGTCCCCTTCATGATCCCGGGCACGTCGGTGACAACAATCATCCGCTTGACCCCCAGATGGGAGGCAACGGCGCCAGCAGCCGTATCTGCATTGATATTGTAGCGCTGACCGGATGAATCCACACCAATCGGCGCAACCACAGGCATGTATCCCATCTTCAGTACACCGCTCAGTATGGATGACTTCACCTTCGTTACATCGCCAACCCAGCCAACCTCCGCATGGTTCGTAACCTTTGGCCTCGATCAGTCCTCCGTCCGAGCCGGACAAGCCGATAGCAGAGCCGCCCACGCTTTGTATCCGTCTTACAATCCCTTTATTGATAGTGCCTGCGAGCACCATCTCCACAACGTCCAGCACATCCTCCGTCGTCTTGCGCAGTCCATTCACGAACTCGGTCTCGATACCGAGTTTCTCCAGATTGCCGGAGATGGCAGGACCGCCTCCATGAACAATTACAGGATGGACTCCTTCTGCTGCAGCTCCTTCAAATCCTCGAAGAAGCTGTCCGGAAGTGCAGCGAGCGTGCTGCCGCCGCATTTCATGACAAAGGTATCTGCCCCCGATGTTTGAACCAACGTATCCTCTTGATCGATCGTGCTCTTCATATCCGTCTCCTCCCGATCTATAGGTGATTTATCTACGTACGGTAAGCCGCATTAATGCGGACATAGTCATAGGTCAAGTCACAGCCCCACGCCGTGGCTGATCCATTCCCGATATGCAGCTTCACATCAATGTCCACGGAATCGCCCTGAAGGTAAACCAGTGCGGCATCCTCGTCAAAAGCAATAGGTCTGGACTGCTCCAGCACCGAAATTGGACCTATGGCAATATCAACCGTCTCCGGGTTGACCGGACGACCCGCACGACCTACAGCCGCAATAATGCGCCCCCAGTTGGCATCTGCCCCGAACACCGCGGATTTCACCAGGCTGGAGCCAATGATCGTCTTGGCAATCGCTTGGGCATCATCGTCACACTCGGCACCGTTCACGCGAACCTCGATCAAGCGGGACGCTCCCTCTCCATCACGCGCGATGGCCTTCGCCAGCTGCTGGCACACATAGTGGAAGCCCGCTGCGAACGCATCCCAATCGGGATGCTCCGGTGTCAATGCCTCGTGCTCCGCCAGGCCGCTGGCCATCGCAATCAGCATATCGTTCGTGCTCGTATCGCCATCCACGGTTATCATATTAAAGGTCAGGTTGGTCGTTTGGCGCAGCAGCAGCTGCAGCGCTTCCTGATCAATGACAGCATCTGTCGTCATAAACCCGAGCATGGTTGCCATGTTCGGGTGAATCATCCCGATCCCTTCGCTGTTCCCGCGATGGTAACCTTTGTACCGTTGACTTGGACGGTGACGCAGGCTTCTTTTTTACAAGATCCGTTGTCAAAATCGCCTGGCTGAAGCTTTCCGCTCCTTCACTCTCGCCGCTGAGATGTGCTTAAGCAAGCTGGCAATGCCTGAAGATACACGATCCATCTTCAGCAGTTCGCCGATGACTCCTGTCGAGGCCACGGCCACATCGTCTGCATCCAGATTGAATTGCGAAGCCGTGTTGGAACGCATCGTATATGCATCTTCTTCACCCTGCTTACCCGTGCAGGCATTGGCGTTCCCGCTGTTGACAACAATAGCGCGAAGCTTGCCATCCTGCAGACTCTCACGCGTTACCTTCAGCGGTGCCGCCTGAAAAAGATTCGTTGTATATACCGCAGCCGCCACAGCAGGCACATCACATACGATGACACCCAGATCGTTACGGTCTGTTTTCTTAAGTCCACAGTGGAGGCCGCCTTGAAGCCTTGCGGCGTTACAATGCTGCCCCTTCAATAATCGCAAACGTATTCTCTCCCATGTCTGTATCCCCAGCCGCTTACGGATAAATCGGCGTAAACGTAAGTCCGAGGCTCTCCTCCCATCCCATCATCAAGTTCAGGTTCTGGATCGCCTGACCTACCGCACCCTTCACCACATTATCAATAACCGATATTATGGTCACTCTGTTTGTTCGTGCATCCACCGCAAATCCGATGTCGCAATAGTTCGAGCCGCTCACTTCTTTTGTTGCAGGCCATACCCCTTGCTCACGGATTCTCACGAACCAAGCGATCTTTGAAATACTGGCGGTACAGCTCAATGAAATCCTCTTCCGTATAAGGACCGTTCAGCGTTGCATACATAGTGCTCATAATGCCACGTGTCATCGGCACGAGATGGGTCGTAAAGGTAACCGTGATCGGTTCACCCGCCACCTGAGTCAACACCTGCTCAACCTCAGGAATATGCTGGTGCTTATTCACCTTGTAAGCTTTGAAGTTCTCGTTGATCTCGGCATAATGGGACGTCAAACTCGTTCCCCTTCCGGAGCCGGACACGCCGGATTTGGCGTCGATAATCAGCGAAGAGGCATCGATCCATCCCGCGCTGATGGCCGGGATCAGTCCGAGCAGGGTCGCTGTCGGATAACAGCCCGGATTGGAGATGAAATCCACATCGCGGACCTCCTCGCCAAACACTTCGCATAGGCCGTATACCGCTTTTTCCAAAAGCTCCGCGCTCGGTGCCGGGTGCTTATACCACTGCTCATATATCCCTCCGTCTTTCAACCGAAAATCGCCTGAAAGGTCAATAACCTTAAGGCCAACTTCCAGCAGCTCCGGCACCAGCTTGGCGCTAACGCCAGAAGGTGTCGCGGCAAACACCAGGTCAGCCACCTCTGCGATTTCCGCTGGATTTACACCATCCAAATTCCGGGTGACGATATTCGTCAAATGCGGAAAACCATCCGATATGGGTGCCCCGCACTCGATGAAGAAATCACCGACGTAATCTCAACTCGTGGGTGTGATTGCAGCAAGCGGATCAGTTCCACTCCCCGTAACCTAGATCCAACAATGGCAACTCTTAATGTGTTTGTGTCCGTCATATCCTCATCCCTCTCCCCCAGGAACAGCTATAGGACCTTAGGCAAGGTCCCATTCAGCCAGTTCCTTCATCTCTACATCTTACGGATACGGTTCATGCTTCCGGTCGATTCCCGTTGTTCCCCGAAATCTGTATATCTTAGGTGTATAGAAACAAGTCGAGCCGCTGCGAATGCTCCTGAAATGCTTCTTCTTCATGAAGCTGCTGCTGCCAGGCGGCCCTTTACCTTGTTCGGAATGTTTCCGTGTCCCGCATTGAATTGTGGCTCTCTTACTAACAAGTTTTCCATTGACCTATCCGTCTCATAAATATGTATTATTATACGACCGTATTCATATAAATACAATGGATTATTCAAATTTGGTCCAATTTTCATGCATGCTCCATGTTCCTTCAACCTTTAATTAGCCGATTCATAATCTTCTTTTAGTATGGAGAATAATTTAAGGTCCCAATGCTGCCCCTTGATCTTGATCCCTTTTTTAACGTGCCCTCATAGGACATGCCGATCTTCTCCATCACACGCTGGGAGCCGATGTTCTCTGTTATGCAGCGGGCCTGGATGCGTACAAGCTCCATCTGGCCAAAGCCCAGCTTCAGCAATGCAGTGGCCGCCTCTGTCATAAGTCCTTGTCCCCAACAATCGCGTGCCAGTACATAACCGATCTCGGCACTCTGATGCCCGGGCTTCCACCATACAAAATCCACCGTCCCCACCATACGTCCGCTTTCCTTCAGCTCAATCCCCACGGGGCGATATCATGCTTCGCATATTGGGCCAGTATAAATTGAATGAATCGCTTGCTGTCATTAACGGAGCGGTGGGTTTCCCAAGTTACGTGTTTTGTAACCTCATCATCGGAGGCATAGACATACATCTCGTTTGCATCCTGCATCGATACTCTGCGAAGACGCAGACGTTCTGTCTCCAGCACTGGCAAATTACCATAGATCTGTTCAATCTCCATCATCCCCTACCCCTACAAGTTTAGTTTCCATTATATGCTCTTTACTAGAAAAATAAAGGAGAATTCAAGCCTGCCGCTACTGGGGGTGGATGTTGGCCCCATAAGAAAACTATCTGTCATTGTATCTTCACAGAGGGCAGACTGCGTTAGGGAAGATTTTTGCGATGATCGAACTTCCAGCTTCACTGAAATCGGATTCGTCTGAAAATAGAAAAAGAGACGGTGATATACACCGTCTCTTCCTATCGCCGAGAATGTCTCGGCCGCTGTATTCTATTGGCTTACGCCTTAATATTGCGGAATCCTTCACCCAATACCTCATGCGCATTGCTGATAATTACAAAAGCATTCGGATCTACCGACTGGACCACTGTCTTTAGACGGGGAATCTCGCTCTGCCCGACTACCACCATCAGGACGGTTCGATGTTCACCCGTATAACCTCCCTCAGCGGTTAGCTTGGTTAATCCCCGGTCCAAATCCTCCAGAATAGCCTTCGTTATCGGCTCGTTATGATCGGATATAATGTAGGCCACCTTGGTAAAGCTGAAGCCAAGCTCAATGGCATCAATCACTTTGCCTGTAACATACAGTCCAATCAGTGCGTATAACGCCTGCTCCAGTGACAGCACCAGTGCTGCCGATGAGATCACAATCGCATCCAGCAGTACGACACAGAGGGAGAACGTCAGGCCGCTGTATTTTTGCAAGAGCTGTGCCACGATGGTCAGCCCGCCTGTCGACCCCCGGCCGCGATAGACCAGCCCCATCCCGATACCGACCCCGATTCCTCCATATATGGAGGCCAGAAGTGGATTGGAGGTTGGGATTGGCCAGTCCTTGGTCAGGAAAACAAACAACGGCAGAATCACGCTGCCCAGCAGGGAACGAATGCCGTAATCGCGTCCAAGCAGCCAGAAGCCGAGTACAAACAATGGGATGTTCAGTGCCCACTGCGTAAAAGCTTGGTTCAATGCCGAGCCATGATTGCGCAAGAACGGACAAACCCGACACGCCGCCGGAGGCAATGTGATTCGGGAGGAAAAATAAATTGAATGACAGGGCCATGATAAAGGAGCCGATGATAATAAAAATTGCGTCCACCGTCTGCCGAAGGGGACCGTTGATCGGAATCAGGGGTTCTCTTTTTCTTTTGTTAATCGATGGATTGCCAGCGGATTGCGCCATAGTTCTTCAATTCTCTCCTCAACGTCCTACTCGACTTCCTGCTTGATCTGACTGCGCAAATATCCATCGATAAAAGCATCCAGATCTCCGTCCATGACGGCTCCAATATTAGGTCTCCACCTGTGTACGGTGGTCCTTAGCCATACTGTACGGGTGAAATACATACGAACGGATCTGGCTGCCCCAAGCGATTTCCGACTGCTCGCCGCGAATTTCCGCCAATTCCTTCTTCTGCTCCTCGATTTTGCGTTCGTAGAGCTTGGAACGAAGCATTGTCATGGCACGCTCACGGTTCTTGATCTGAGAACGTTCATTCTGACACGTCACCACCACGCCGGTTGGCAAGTGAGTGATCCGTACGGCCGAGTCCGTCGTATTGATATGCTGACCCCTGCGCCACTGGCACGGTAGGTATCAATCTTCAGATCCTCGGTGCGGATATCCAGTTCGATTTCATCGTTGATTTCCGGTACCACATCGCAGGATACAAAGGAGGTATGACGGCGACCGGAAGAGTCGAATGGTGATATGCGAACCAGACGATGAACTCCTTTTTCCGCTTTTAAATATCCGTAAGCATTGTAGCCCTTGATCAGCAGCGTTACACTCTTGATTCCCGCTTCGTCGCCTGGCAAGTAATCCAGTGTTTCCACCTTGAAGCCGCGCTTCTCCGCCCAGCGGGTATACATTCGGTGCAGCATTTGGCCCCAGTCTTGCGACTCGGTTCCGCCCGCTCCGGGATGCAGCTCAAGGATGGCATTCATTTTATCGTAAGGCTGGTTCAACAGCAGCTGAAGCTCAAATTCCTCCACGCGCTTAACCAAGTCCTTAATTGTCTCGCCAATTTCTCCTGCAAGGGAGTCGTCGCCTTCTTCATCCGCCAGTTCAGTCATAACAACAGCATCATCGTAATCCTGCTGAAGTTTTTGATACTGATCCACGGATGATTTCACAGCATTCATCTCAGCAATGAGCGCTTGGGCTTTTTCATTATCGTCCCAAAATCCGGGGCAGCCATCTTCTCCTCAAAATTCTCAATCATTTCCTGTTTGAGATCTAAGTCAAAGAGACCCCTAAGATTGGTTAGTTTCTTGCTGATTTCACGCAGGTCCTGCTTCACACTTGGTTCGATCATGAGTCCCTCGTCCTTTCTTATCTATACGTTATCGTAATAACTTCAGTATACCCTCTCCTGCATGGAAAACGTTCCATATTCAAGAGAAAATTTATGCGACTTTACTAGATATTTCGTTATTTATTCAGATAAACTCCCTTAAGCGCAGCAGAGGTTTCGGATCGCTGTGGATAAGACCACAATGACCTAGTTCATCTGCTGCTCTTAAGGGAGTTGAAAAATCAGCGCCTATACATAAGGCCGTTTTATGAAAATGTAGCTTAAGCGTTCTGTCCGTGACAGTGCTTATACTTCTTGCCGCTGCCGCAAGGACATGCATCGTTCCGGCCGATCTGTTCAGCTACTTGCACTGGACGCTTCTCGGCTGGCTCGCTGCTGCTGTTCGTGGATACCTTGTTCTCCTCCACGACAGCCTGACGCTCCTGGTTCGTTGCGATCTGCGCCTTCATGATGTACGTTGCCACTTCCTCTTGAATCGTAGCGATCATGGCATTAAACATCTCAAAGCCTTCGAACTGGTATTCGCGAAGCGGATCGGTACCGCCGTATGCACGGAGATGAATACCTTGACGCAGTTGGTCCATCGCATCGATGTGATCCATCCACTTGCTGTCTACCGCACGCAGCACGATAACTTTCTCGAACTCGCGTACCATCTCTTCACCAATCGCCTCTTCACGCTCTGCATACTTCTTCATCACGCGCTCAAAGATAAATTCCGTGATTTCTTCCGATTCTTTGCCCCACAGATCTTCGCGGGTAATTGCACCCTCGTCCAGCAGCTTGCTGTTAACGAAGTCTGCCACTTCTTGCAGTTCCCAGTTCTCCGGAATATCATCGCTGCAGTGAGCCTGAACAACCCGTTCAATGACTGGCTTCATCATCTCAACAACGATTTGTTTAATGTCTTGGGACTCCAGAATCTCGCGGCGTTGTTTGTAGATGATCTCACGCTGCTGGTTCATCACGTCATCATATTGAAGAACGACTTTACGCATGTCGAAGTTATTGCCCTCAACCCGCTTCTGCGCGGATTCAACCGCACGGGTAATCATCTTGCTCTCGATCGGCTGATCTTCTTCAAAGCCAAGACGCTCCATCATGTTCAGAACGTTGTCTGTACCAAAACGTTTCATCAGTTCATCGCCCAGGGACAAATAGAACTGAGTGGATCCTGGGTCACCTTGACGACCTAAGCACGACCACGCAGCTGGTTATCGATCCGGCGCGATTCGTGACGCTCCGTACCGATAATGTGAAGTCCGCCAATATTCTGCACGCCTTCACCCAGCAAAATATCCGTACCGCGTCCCGCCATATTCGTCGCGATCGTTACAGATCCCGGCTGACCGGCGCGTGAGATGATTTCCGCTTCCTCTGCATGGTACTTCGCATTCAGAACTTTATGCTGAATGCCTTTGCGCTTCAGCATTTCCGATAAACGCTCGGAGTTCTCAATCGAAACCGTACCCACCAGGATCGGTTGATTCTTTTATGACGTTCCACGATCTCCGTAACAACTGCCTTGAACTTGCCTTCTTCGCTCTTATAGACAACATCCGGCATGTCGTTACGCTGATTCGGTTTGTTTGTAGGAATCTGGAGCACTTCAAGACCATAAATCTTCTTGAACTCTTCTTCCTCTGTCTTCGCTGTAGGTCATTCCTGCCAGCTTGCGATACATACGGAAGTAGTTCTGGAAAGTAATCGTCGCCAGTGTCATGCTCTCGTTCTGAACCTCGATGCCTTCCTTCGCTTCAATCGCCTGGTGAAGACCGTCGCTATAGCGGCGTCCTGCCATCAAGCGACCCGTAAATTCGTCCACAATAACCACTTCGTCGTCGGTGACAACGTAATCCACGTCGCGGCGCATAATCACGTTCGCTTTCAGCGCTTGTACAATGTGGTGGTTCAGTGTTACATGGTTCTGGTCATACAGGTTTTCGATACCGAAGGAACGCTCCGCCTGGGCAACGCCCTTTTCTGTCAGAGCTACGGATTTGACCTTAATATCTACGGTATAATCCTCTTCTGCCGTCAGGCGCTTCACGAAGCGATCCGCTGCAAAATACAGCTCGGTCGATTTCTGAGCTTGTCCCGAGATGATAAGCGGCGTACGCGCTTCATCAACCAGGATGGAGTCCACTTCATCAATGATACAGAAATAGAGTGGACGCTGAACCATCTGCTCTTTGTAGAGGACCATGTTGTCACGCAGATAGTCAAAGCCGAACTCGTTATTCGTTCCGTACGTAATATCGCATGCATAAGCATGCTGTTTATCCGGGTGTTCCATACCGCTCAGGTTAACCCCGACGGTTAGACCCAGGAAGTTATATATTTGCGCCATTTCCTGGCTGTCACGCTGTGCCAAATAATCATTGACGGTTACAACGTGAACCCCTTTGCCAAGCAGGGCATTTAAGTAAACCTACAGCGTACCCACAAGGGTCTTACCTTCATAGGTCTTCATCTCTGCAATTCTGCCTTCGTGGAGGGCCATTCCTCCGACCAGCTGTACGTCGTAGTGACGCTTGCCGAGTGTTCGTCTGGAAGCCTCACGGACTGTCGCAAACGCTTCGGGAAGCAGTTCCTCCAGCGTCTCACCTTTCTCGATCCGCGCACGGAACTCCTCGGTTTTCGCTTGCAGCTGCTCATCGGAGAGCTTCTCAAAATCCGGTTCCATTTTGTTGATTACATCGACCGTCTTCATGAGACGTTTGACATCACGCTCGTTGGTGTCGCCGAAAATCTTTTTGACAAGTCCTAGCATGGTTAACCCCTTTCGTGCAAAACAAGTGATAGAATCAACTTCATTAAATGCCAAAGGGTTAAATGATGAAATCGATTCATTGATTCCTTATGATGGTCCCATTTCATGCAGGCTAAAAAGCCTGTCCCGTAAAATGAGGGTTTGCATAAATTGTAACAGTTTGTAAGGGATGCCGCAACAATATGTGCTTTCACAAGAGATGTCTGTTACGTGAAGCCCTACTCTATGAGACGCGAAGACGCCCTGAAAAGTTGCGTGGAGCATTTACCCAGTCGTTGACAATGGGATTATATTCATTTTAGTAGCAAAACTCTACATCTAAAGAGGCGCAGAATAGACGTCCATATATCCAAATAAAGAGCCCCACCCGCTAACACGGATGAAGGCTCATCTTACAATTTCGATTTCATTTTAAAATTCGAACCGAACCTGGTGCCTCTGCATTCCTTGAGGAATGCCGCTTGAGACTTAGTCCCGCTCGATCAATCCGTACTTGCCGTCATCACGCTTGTAGACGACATTTACTTCTTGTGTGTCAATGTTGGAAAATACGAAAAAATTATGGCCTACCATGTTCATCTGCAGGATCGCTTCTTCCACGTCCATGGGCTTCATGGTAAAACGTTTCGTACGGACTACTTCGTAGTTGTCCTCGTCGTACTCCACTTGCTCTGCATCCATTTGACTGGTTGCCGCTGCCCCGTTCTCCGCAATGAGCGTCTTCAGTCCGCCTTCTTGCTTGATCTTGCGGTTCAGCTTGGTTTTGTGCTTGCGAATCTGACGTTCCAACTTGTCCACAACGGCATCAATGGAAGCGTACATATCGTCGCTTCGGTCTTCCGCACGCAGTACCACGCCTGTGAGCGGAATGGTCACTTCCACCGTGTGCAATCCTCGAATGACACTGAGTGTAACGTATCCTTCGGAGGTGGGGGTGCATCAAAATACTTATCTAGCCTGCTGAGTTTCTTGTCAACATAGTCTTTCAAAGCATCGGTCACATCAATTTGTTGACCTCGGATAGTGAATTGCATTGGGCACTCCTCCTTTGCACCTTCATTATAGCATTTTGTTAAGCCCATGTAAAAAGACAGAATTGTGAATTTTAGCACAATATTTTTCGGAGGTCGGATACAAAAAAGACCCCGGAAGTTCCGGAGTCTTGGGCTAGCGAATCTCCAATTGTTAACCATCAATACCGTTTATGTAGGTCGGCTATGCCGGGATGATTAGATTTTGATTACGTTAGCAGCTTGCGGGCCACGAGCGCCTTCAACAATCTCGAATTCTACGGATTGTCCTTCTTCAAGAGTCTTGAAGCCTTCGGATTGAATCGCGGAGAAGTGTACAAATACGTCGCCGCCGTCCTCAGTCTCGATGAAGCCATAACCTTTCTCTGCGTTGAACCATTTAACTTTACCTTGCATGCACTAACATTCCCTTCATTGTCAAATAAAGTGTGACACTAATTGTCCACATTTCCGACTATAGCACCCGTCCAATCCAGTGTCAATTACCAAGAAAAAGGTTTTCTGCTGCAGAAAAACAGAAAAATGTCGACTTGGCTCCACGACTGAGTTGGCAGGCGTAAAAAGGCGGACAAAATTAGGTTTAGGTTTATTTACCCGGGGAGGGTGGGGGTGAAACAGGTAATGAATACAGATTTTTATTGAGCAAAATCCTTTATTACCTCCAGAAGCTGATTATACGATTTTTCGTTAACTTCCCTCAGACGATCTATAAATTGGCTCGCATTTGATGATTCGCCTATGAAACATAAAAAATAAGAAATATTGTAAAGTACCTCTTCGTTATTATTGTCTAAATAAAATGCATTTTCAAAAAATGGCAGTGCTTTTTCATATGAACCTACAGAAAAGTGGGATACTCCAATGGTGTTTAATAACTCCGCTTGGTTCTCATTTACCGATAGTAATACGGACTGGATTACCTCATCTGCAGTATAAGCACTAACCCTGTTGACAATGATTTGAGTCTCCTCGGTGTGATCCATAATATACTCAAAAGTCTCGTCTAGATCATGCTTTTTCGCACTTACTAAGTATTGATAGACATTAAACTGCTCCATAACTGCTGGGCTCACTATCCCGGACAATCTATCGGTTATGCCTTTGCTTTGATTAGACAAAGTCTTAGCAGCAATATCGAGTTTATAGTACCCAGACTGTAATATCATCTTCTTCAGTTCATGAAGCGTAAAGAATCTTACGTGTGTTCGATCAAGTATACCTGCTTCTGTATAAGTAAAGGACCCTTCTAGAAGACCATTAATTACAGTGTAATGCATAAGGTTCGGAATGCTAACCAATAACTTGCCATCTGTTTTCAAAAATCTTTTCAGATTCCTCAATACTTTCCATGGATCATAAAGATGTTCAAGTACATCCGCAAGAATGATATAGTCAAAGAAGTTATCATCATATTCCATTAATCCTCGTTCAGCATCATAATTCCGAACATCAGCTATCATAGATGCAACCGATGAAGCAGCCTCATCTATCTCTATACCGTATAGATTGCTATTTGGATATCGATGCTTGATATTCATAAGTGTACCCCCGCAAGCACATCCTACTTCTAAAACATTTAATGGGGCTTCAGGATCGCTATTCATCATGTTTATGATTTCAAATCGTATATTCTGAGAATAAATAGGATTAAACCCCCACTTTTCTTCAAACTTCTTGGCATTAACTTTCATTAATTTGCTATAAGAAGAATCTTCTCGAAAAGATACACTCCCGTAATGATGAATGAAGGTATCCTTACATAACACAAGTTTATAGCCTGCTTTGCGGATTCTAAGTGAATAGTCGTCATCTTCATAGTTGCCAGGTGTGAAGCGTTCATCTAATAAACCAATTTCATCTACGACAGATCTTTTGATAAGGTAACAAAATCCGATTAGTTTAAGGCGTTGTTCCCACTTACTTTGATCTGGGACATTATGGCCCGCAGCAAATGCATGCATCTCATGTAGATTGTTATAAGATACAGGAATTGTTTGTGCATACGAACAGTTGTTAGTAATACAACTAACCGCTCCGAATCGCTCATCACTGTTTATGCAATACAGCATATTGTTTAACCAATTTTCTGTGACCACTGTATCATTGTTTAATAGAAGTATATAATCTCCAGTAGCTACTTCAATGCCTTGGTTACAACCCTTAGGAAATCCTAAATTACTATCATTAAGAATGGTTATGATGTCTGACTGTTGCGATAGCCATTGTCTAGTTTCATCTGTGGAGTTATTATCTACAATAATAATTTCATAAGTACCTGAATTGGTATATTGACGAATACTCTCTATACATTGAATTGTATAGTTAAGTTGGTTATATGTTAGTATTACTATGCTCGTTTTCAATCGATAATCCTCCATCCCATATGCTTCCTCATCTACTCAAAAAATTATAATGTTCTAGTTTGTTTGCCCATTTTGATTTTGGTGTGGAATTTTTCATCGCTTGAATTAAATTAAACAGCTTATAGCTGTCATTATTTTTTATGCATATTTGGTACATGCTCTCAAGTACATTAAATGTAGATTCTTGTTCGTTTGCAAATTCATAAAAACGCATACTCTCGTTGTAATTCCCCACCGCAGCTAACTGATCTGCTATCCATACTAATGCGTCCCTGTCAACATTCGGCAACTGCAAGTCCATTATATTAATAGCAATGTCATTAAAACCATAATTCGCCAAAATCTTAGCAAAACTGAATTGTAGATTATACGAAGTCATCTGACTAACAAAATAATCTATCGTATCGAATTCATGTAACTGTATTAGTTTTTCAAAAATCTTACTAATAGCTGTTCTAAATCTTTAGCCCAATGATTATTATTTAGTTCTTCTCGTTCAAGGCATCGAATAATAAGTTTATAGTCTTTCTCCCGTAAAGAAAATTTATGTTTATATTTTTGAATTAATACTTTGTCTTTCGTCAGGATCGAACAAAGCATCACGTCTTCTAATTCATCTACATCCACAATGTGCTCAATTTCATACCATATACTTGCTGCTTCATTATACCGTTTGCTATATAAATAACCTGCAGCTAATATAGATTTGTCAACATTGTGATTGTATAACTCACAAAATCCATAAAGTAGTGGATGACGTAATTTATATAGAACACCAATCATCTCTTTTAAATCATCTAGCGAAGATATCTCCCATGTTTTAGAAATAAATTCGAAAGCATC
Organism: Phytophthora syringae; assembly: GCA_012656105.1. Lineage (NCBI taxonomy): Eukaryota > Oomycota > Peronosporomycetes > Peronosporales > Peronosporaceae > Phytophthora > Phytophthora syringae. Next base: position 1,297,114 of record JAAKBD010000004.1, read on the forward strand.
CTTGAATGATGTATTCTTTGTAATATCCAACAATAACTTGATTGACGGCATATAATGCTTATTAATTCCTAATGAATCCGTTACCTTCTGAATGGCTTGGGTCATGTCTCCTTTTCTTAAGGAGATTCCTGCCAAGGAAGTTAAAGCCATATAACTCCCCACTCCATGAAAAGTCATTAACTCATGGTTCCTTACATCTCCAATCTTAAGACAATGGTTAAAACTCTCACTTGCATCATTAATATAATGAAGAGACTCATAAATTTGTCCTTGCAAATAATATAGGTCAGTATAATTGGGATAAGCTTCAATCGATTCATGACATATTACTAGAGCTTTATCGAATTGTTCTAACTCCATGTAACACTGTATTAGACTAGTAATTAACTTGCAGATATAGCTATATTCCATACTTAGAGGAAAGGCCTTTTCAAACGTTTTAATAGCCTGTTCATATTGCCCCATCATTTTGTACTGAATACCTAAGTTAAATAATCCAAATCCCGTTTCTTGCTCTTCCAAATCCTCTAACAATATTTTCAAATTCCGTTGCTCTTTATTTTTCTCAGTTATAACATCTTTCATATAACCATCGTGATTGATCATTACTTCTAAGTGATCTTGTGTAAAAGAGAGTCTGCCGGAATTATGATTTGCTCATGTATTCTTCCGAAAAATTTTAATTCTGGTACGTTTCTAAACAAACGTATTACGGGATGTATTGTACTAATACCGCCTCTCAAGAAACTTTTTATACTTAAAAATAAATATCTTTTTCAAGAGACTCTAGAAGTAATAGTATCTGGTCCGCACTTTCTAAATATTCATCTGCATCTAGAACTAAAACATAATCACTCTGTGCATACTTTATTGCCTCATTGCGTGCCTTTGAAAAGTCATTTACCCATTCGAATGTGTATATTTTAGCGCCGAAACACTCAGCGATCTCTTTTGTATTGTCTGTTGATCCAGTATCTACAATAATAATTTCTTCTACTAAACCCTGTACACTCTTTAAACAGCGTGCAAGAAATCTCTCCTCATTCTTCACTATCATACACAGGCTTATGGATGGTTTACTCATATCTTCTCTCCTATCTTGACAACAATTTCAGCCTGGCACCCGCAATTTGATACCCTTGTTGGACGGCAAATAAATAATGAGAATAAGCTTTATCAATCTCACCAATGATTTCCCAATAGACTCCAAGGTTATAATGAGCTTTATAGCTGCCAACTCCCATTGTAGTTTCATATTTAGTCGAATCAGCTTCTCCCAGTTGCAAACAATAATTAAATACTGACGGCACCATTTTAATAGCGTCAGGATGGTTCATGGAAGTTAACGATAAACCATATATAAAGTATAAATCGGTATAATCACTGAAAATTTCAATGCCTTCTTCAATATATTTATTCAGATGACTAAAACTTTTCATATAATACAAGGAATAACATAAAGTGAGCCACGCACTTGAAGCATAAGTAGAGCTTGTCAAAGAATTTAATGGTATTGATTTTAATACTTTCTCCAAATATCTAACTGCTTCGGGATAGTTTTTTGCAACAAATTGAGTTTTTCCAATCTGATAAATTACATAGAGATCATGTGGTGATGATTTTTCCATTTCAGTCAATATAGTTAAATTTCGCTGAATTTTCTGTCTTTCAATCATTATTTCGTCTTTATAACCTAAATGATCGATGATGATATTGGTTTGAGAACTTTTGGGTGTATTCCCTTGATATTGAAGTTGTTCGTGTATTCGTCCATTATAACGGTAATCTGGTAGGTTGGGGAATATTCGTGTAGCTTGTCCAAATGTTATATCATTATCATGTACTATATTTTTATAACAACTCTACCAGGATTAATAGTTTCGTATTCAAAGAATTTCATGAGTTGATCAGAACTAGATTGATTTAAACGCTCATCAGCATCCATAACAAAGATGTAGGGCATAGACGCCCTCTCCAATACAGAATTCCTCGCATCTCCAAAATCATTCTTCCAATCCATTCTGAATACTGTGGCGCCATGTTCCCTAGCTATACTTTCCGTCATGTCAGTGGATCCAGTATCTCCAATCACTATTTCTGAAACAAATTCCTTTACGGAGTCTAGACAATCTTTAATAAATTTCTGTTCATTATTTACAATCATGCATAATGATACAGGAAGCTTCATTAGGATACCTCCTTTATTTTAAAGATAATCAGGGCGCCTAAAAGGCACCCTGATATTTTAGAGTTGCTTTAATATGAAATTTGAGTACTTAGTGACATTACTACCAAACAAATGTCAAACCAAAAACAGAAGATATTCATTTAACAAATATAGCTTAATGGATTATTCATAAGTGTAATTAATAGATACTGACTGTTGATCTGTGTTGGTTAGCTTGAGTTCGACAGGTCCAGGAACGGTCCCTGCTTAAGACTCTAAATCGAATGGATCCAGTACTAAGATACGAAACGGCCAAATTCGTTCCCCCAGGTTGCAGTGATACCTGCACGGAAATTACTTCCATACACATATACAAGAGCTCCTCCTGACAACGGCCCACGGTCAGGACTAATTGACGTTATTGTAGGAGCTGGGAGTTGTGGTGGGGCCTCATAAGTGTAAGTAGTAGAAACTGTTACACCGCCAGCACTTGTCAATACAATTGGAACATCGCCAGCACTTGTACCTGCTGGTGATCTGAAACGAATCGAACCAGCACCTAACAGTTCAAATGTTTGAGACTTACCATCCACTTGCATCGTCATCCCTGTTTTAAAATTCGAGCCATAAATATAAACTAGTTGACCTCCAGCTAATGGTCCCTTATTTGGCGAAATGCTGCTTATCGTAATCGGTGTTTCCTGATAAGTGTAACCACTCGAAACAATCGCAAACTGTCCATCTGGATTTGTTACTTTAACATCAACAGAACCGATATTACTTACAGCTGGAGCCAATACACGGATTTGAGCAGCATCAAGCAATGTAACATTTTTAGCTTCTACACTTCCAAAGGTCACTTTTACACCTGCCTGATAATGTTCACCCTTGATATATACATAGTTGTTTCCATCTAATGGACCTAGATTTGGACTAATACTAGCTATAGTAGGTGCTGCTTACTTCGGAGGTTCCGTGAATGAAAATGCTTGTGTTGCCACAGCTTCCTGAAGATCTGGATTTACAACCTTCAAATCAACTGTTTCGGCAACAGACCACACAGGGGCACGGAAACGCAACATTTTATCAGACAGTAAGGAAACTGGCACCTCTGTACTATTCAAATACAGTTTCACACCTGCCTTATAATCACTTCCGTTGATGTACACCAATGTACCACCAGTCAGCAGGCTTGTATTCGGATCCACACTCGTTATTTTTGGAGGATTAATTACAGGCTTTTCGAAAGTAAATCCATCTACTAAAATAGCTTCTCCTCCATCGGGATTCACTACCTTAACATCTACAATCTCAGCAAGGTTCCATGCCGGAGTTCTGAATCTCAATGTTGTATTCGAAACAAACGAAGCCGATAATAGAGTATCATTTAGATAGATTTTAGCACCATTGACAAAATTACTACTATTACTGAAATTAAATCTCCACCAGTAGTGAGGGCTTTACTTGGGCTAACGCTTGTCAATGTAGGTGCTGGAGCTTTAGCTGGCTCTGTATAAGTGAAACCCTTAACAACTATTGCCTCCTGTTTATTAGGACTCACAACCTTAACATCTACTGTTTCAGCAATCGGCCAGGCTGGTGTACGAAATCTTAGTTCTGTACTAGAGGTATAAGATGTCGAGATTTCGATATCATTCAGAAAAACTTTTGAGCCAGCGACAAAATTTGTACCTGTTACAGTAATTAAGTCACTTCCTTTGATTTCCCTTGATTAGGTGTGATTGCTGTTATAGCTATCCCTCTGGTAAAACTGGTTTAATATAAGTAAATCCATCACTCAGTAAAACCTCTTGCCCATCTGGATTCACGATACTCACACTCACTATCTCATCAGTGCTCCATGCTGGAGTCTTAATCTTGAGCTCAGTATCTGAAACAAATGTAGTCGAGATCTCTTTAGTATTGAAGTATACTCTTGCTCCATTAACAAAATTGGACCCTTTAATCGATACATTCAAGCCACCCTCGATTAAACCTTCATTAGGTGTTAGGCTGGTCAATTCTGGTCCTGGAGGTGACAGATAGTTATATCCTTTGACCAATGATGCCTCTTGAAGATCAGGGTTAATAACTTTAATATCTACTGCTTCAACAACAGCCCATGCTGGAGTACGGAAACGCATTTCAGTTTCTGAAACAACTGTAGCTCCTACCTCAACATCATTAAAAAACAATTTAGCACCTGTCTTAATATTAGTACCTGTCAAGGTTACCAGTTCGTTGCCTTTCAGTTGACCACTATTTGGAGTCACTTTTTCAATTGTTGGTGCTGGAGGTGCAGGTGGCTTCAAGTAGGTATACCCTTCCGGAAGCAATGCCTCTTCTCCACTTAGGTTAACTAATCGCACATTGATTTTCTCTGCTACAGACCAGGCTGGTGCACGAAATCTAGCCTCAGTGTTATCTACAATTGACAAATTAACCAATACATCATTAAAATAAAGTTTTGCACCAGCCTCAATATTCGTTCCTTTTAGAACAACATTTTCACCACCTACAAGCTGGCCTTGATTTGGTGATAGACTTTCTATTGTTGGCTTTAAAGGAGCAATATAAGTATAACCATTTTGAACTGTGACACTTCTACCATCAGGATTTTCAATTTTGACATCCACTGATCCTGCTAACGAAGATTTTGGCACAGTAACTGTCAAACTCGTGCTACTTTTATATATCACGGATTTGGCTTCATTTTCCCCGATTTTTACTTTTAGACCATTCAGGAAATACTGACCAGAAATTGTTACTTTCTCTCCTCCACCCATCGCTCCACTAGAAGGGGTTATGGCTGTTACAATAGGATCAGCATAGTACAGATACTTTGCTTGTACCTGTTGTCTATCTTCGTTCATTACGGTAAGATCAACTGTGCCTTGATTACCCGTTTATGCCTCAACACGAATTTCTGTCGGACTAATATATTGGATATTTAAAGCATTAGCCACTCCAAACTTCACAATTGGATTCGGTCTAAAATTTGTTCCAGTAATCACGACAGATTCACCGCCGTTAACATGTCCGGACTCTGGTTCAATCTTATTTAAAGTTGGTTTCGGGTATGTAACGGTAACATTCTCAGTTGGTACATTAATCTTTCTTTCTGTTCCAGTATAGTCTTTATATATTATAGAAGAATCTGGAGTCGAAACTCTAAATGTACCTACTGGTTGGTCTGATTTATGACGAATTTTATAAGTAAATGTCAACGTGTCCGTTTTAAGTTCTAAAAGTCCCATCTCAATGTATTCCCATTCACTATTGGCTTCGGAATATTGGTATCATATGACCCTGGAACAATCTCAAATTGAGGAGAAACGATATCATTAACCACAACATCATAAGCACTAGCTAAACCAATTTCTTGGACAATAGCTGCATAAATATCTCCTAACCCTACAGATCCAAGTACAAAATGGTGATGATGTGAGGTGGTGGCCATTTGTTTCAGAAGTAAGTTAGGGCCACTAGTATCTGGGTTGGCATTGGTATTAAGAAGAGCAATCGTATAAAAACTATGCCTTCTTGTTTGGCCTCATTAGAATTCGTAAGCGCATAGTTATATGCATTTCCATTAGGCTCTGTTGCATCGCCATCCGTTAGCAAAACAATAACCGCTGAGCATCCGGACGGTGATTAACCAACAACTCCCTTGCCTTTTTAATAGCATCTCCTGTTGCTGTCCCTCCGTTTGCTCTTAAACCATTCACATAGTTCTTAACGGCCTCTTTGTCAGTACTAAGGGGAAATGAGCTAATATTGTTAGCAGAGCTATAGTCCACTATACCTACTTTATGTTTGCTTAAGTCCATAAGATCTATGAACCCTTTGGCAGAATTAATTGCACTCTGCATTTTATTCTCGTCATTCATACTACCCGATCTATCAATAATTAAAATCACATCATTCGGCCTGATAACATTTACTGGGGTGTACCTTTAATATTTAGGGTCACTAATGTTTCTTCTTCAGTAGTTATCGTTGTAGGACTAACCGATTTGGTTACGGATACATAATTTTCAGCAGCTTGAGCTCCTAACGGATATATACCCATCAGTATAAAAAGCACTAATAACAAAGAAGTTAATTTGCTTGCCTGTTTCTTCACTTGCGTTCCTCCTATATTTAATTTTCTTCAACTTCTCTTATCGATAAAATAAGACTCATGCTGCTTTACGGCGAAGCTGGAATATTGTTCGACACCAGCTTTTTGTCTTTCAAATGATCTTCGCTCCTGAGCTAAAATCTCTCTTTCAGAGGTGATTTGCTGAACCAACAATCTATTAATCAGCTCCAATTCCTGTAAAAGAGGTTTCGCATTATCATCCATTTGATGGTCTTGAATAAGAGTAAATAACGCATCCATTTCATTCTGGCGGGTTGAATAAATTTCGAGAGAATCCCCTTCATTACATCCATATAGAGCTCTTTCAATCTCTGAAGTAATTCCAGCACATTCTCACTCATTCTGCACTCCCGCCTTTTACAATCTGGAGCGCTTGTTTCCATGTTTCATACATACCCTTTGCAAAATCAATCACTTCATCTAGCATATCGATTTCATGATTAATAATAACTTCAGCTATACACTTGGCGTAGAACTCATACAACGCATACAAGTCTTTTGAAATATCGTATTTCATATCCAGAGTAGACATGAGTTCAAATAAAATGCTTCTACCCTTATGGAGAAGCTCATTACTTATTTGATAATCCTTTTGGATAACCATTTGTCGAGCTCTCATTAAAGTACGAACCAGCTCTTGATACAATAGATGAGTGAGTTCTCCTGGTGAAGCTGTCTCAACCTGAACCTTTAAATACTTATCTTGTATGTTAGTTTGCATAAGTTCTATCATTCCATTCTTTACTATTATTCTTTGTTACAATGATGAAAGCTGCGAAGATAGCCATGAACCTTGATTATTTAATTTTTGCAAGGCTTGTTCCATCATAGTAAATTTCTTATAATGGCGGTTCTCAACGTCTGTTAATCGACGTTGCAAATCTGACACACGCTCGTTAATTCTTTTCAAATCCTTACCTAGAATACTATCATCAATTGACTCTACGGATCCCATCCCAATTCTTTTGTTAATCTTGTTTATTTGATTATTAATTGATTCGTATAATCTTTCTGCAAAACCAAGCTCTGATAATCGTTGTTTTTTATTTTCAGCCGTATCACCAACAGTACTGGAAGGCTTAGTAAATAAATCTTTAACTGCATCTGGATTCGTTGTTAATGCCTTCTTTAACTTTTCTTCATCAATTTCTAATTTACCATTATGCCTGGGGTCGGACATTACCTTTATTCCTATCTCACTAAGGAACTTATAAGTAGACCCTTCTAACGGTTCCCGGAATGCAACACGGAATTCATCCAGCGCTCCCTTTAATGTCGAATCATTATAAAGTGATCCTTGACGAGCTTTTGCCTCCCATTGTTCGATTTGCTTATCTGTCATTTGTGATTTTTCTTCATCCAGAAGTGGCTGATAGGAACGGTCTTTCTTTGTGCTGGTCACTGATTGAAACTGATCTACGATGGTATTGTATTGATTAACGAACTCTTTGATCTTGTCGAACACAACTGTGTTAGATTTCGATACCGTAACAGAAACAGGTTCTGTTGTCGGAGCTTTTAAATTTATGGTGAGTCCGTTTAATGTGAAATTGTTCGTTTCACTCTCAAGCGCATTAACACCTACAGCATCGTTAAATTCAAATTTCGCATTAATACCATTACTTGTTAATGAATCCATATTAAATATCGATTTAAAGGCATTGCTATTATCAGTGACAGTAATCTCCGACTTAACGCCTGTAACATCGGTGGTCAGAAAAAGTCTCTTAGTATTGGTATCATAGTTAGCTTTTACACCAGTTACCGTTGTTTGAGCATTAATGTCTTTAATGATAGAATCTATGGATGAGCTTCCAGATGTTATCGATATTGTTGTGGAAGTACCCTTTGGTCCCTTAATGGTGATATCTCCACCTGTATTCACTACCGCGTCAGTCTTAGTGTCTGCAGCTAATGCTTTGCCAGTAAGTGATGCAGAAGTTGCTAGATTCAACACCTTAATTGTATTAAACCCCTCGGAGGCGCCGCTAGATCCAGTAACGTCCACAGCATTTGGATTACTTGATACGACTTGCTTCGTCTCGAAAGAACTACCAAAACGCAAACCTTCAGCCGATTTTCGAAATGAGGTTAAAGCCGTATTCATAGTACGATAATCCTCGCGTTGCCAGATTAAACTGATTTTTGACGTGTTAACTTTTGAAGAGGCAGACGCTCAACCTGCATTAGATTTTTGACAATGTTATCGATATCCATACCAGAGCTTAAACCTGTATACCTTATCGGGTTGTAAAGACTGGAAATGTTGCTCATCTTTTAAATTCAACCCCTTTCATGCTTTTTATCAATAAAAATCCCCAAATTCTCACACAGGTTATAAACCAAATCAATAATTTTCTCAGGAGGGATTTCCCTTAGTACTTCTTCTGTCTTGATATCAACGACCTTAACAACAATTGAGCGAGTTTTGTCATGTATACTAAACTTCAACGCAGTCCCATTCTCTTGCAGCGTTTGGTTGTACTTTTCCACAAGCTGATTTAATTCCTTGTCCTGAAATAGGCCAGCATCTACACTAACAGTATCCAATTGTTGATGCTCTGCCACCTGATTTGGAATTTTATTCTCCGAGCGTCTATAAGAAGAAAAGGAAGGCTGGGTTGAATCCCCTGATATTCTCATATCTATTCCCTCCAGTAAAATATTAAAAAGCCAGCCGGAAAACCTACTACCCATCCTAATTAAGAGATTAGCGAAGCAATTGCAGTACACCTTGAGGTTGTTGATTAGCTTGCGCCAACATAGCTGTAGCTGCTTGTTGCAAGATATTATTCTTCGTAAATGTGCTCATTTCTTTAGCCATATCTACGTCACGAATGCGGGATTCTGCAGCCTGCAAGTTCTCTGCAGTTGTACCCAGGTTGTTGACTGTATGCTCGAGACGATTTTGAACAGCACCCAGATCAGAACGGATTTTGGATACATCGTTAATGGCATCCTGAACTTTAGTCAATGCTGCGTTAGCCGTGGCATTGGTAGGAGTAGTAGCCAAAGAACCTAATGAAGTAAAGTCAACACCAAGTGTTGCAGCATCAGCTTTTGCAAAGCAACAGTAATTGTTTCCCCGCGTTCGCTCCTACTTGGAAAGTAAGGTTACCAGTTACGTCAGCAGCAATTAGTTTTTACCGTTGAATTGAGTTTGGGTAGCAATGCTGTCGATTTGAGCAGACAATTGGGCAATTTCAGAGTCAATCTTATCTGCATCAGAAGTAGTCAGGGTCTCGTTACCACCTTGAACATACAATTCAGCCATACGTTGCAGCATAGCATGAGTTTCATTCAATGCACCTTCTGCTACTTGGATCAGAGAGATACCATCCAGAGCATTCTTGTTAGCTTGTTCCAAACCACGGATTTGGTTACGCATTTTCTCAGAGATTGCAAGACCTGCAGCATCATCAGCGGCACGGTTGATTCTGTAACCTGAAGACAACTTCTCTAAAGATTTGCCTTGTTGTGTGTTGTTAAAAGTCAGTTGACGCTGTGTGTTGTAAGAACTGATATTGTGGTTAATACGCATGTGAAAATTCCTCCTTGGAATGTGTTGGTGATTGCATCCTTGCTTCACCCTATTGTGATCGGAACATAGCATGCGGCCGTCACTACTATGTCTACCGAACCATATTATATATATCGGCGTTCAACTGATTATGTTTATAGCAAATTATTAATTTCAATAAAAATTATTTATTCTTTTGTGTCGTGACCTTCTGGAGGATATTATGTATATCCTCAGTAAATTCAACCGCATCTTTATTTTGACGCTGTATCGCGTCATAGATTTCTTCACGGTATATAGTTACGTTTGGGGGCGCTTCAATCCCAATTCTTACTTGATCGCCGTTTATTTCGATAACTGAAAGTATAATGTTATCGTTTAGCATTATTTTCTGGCCTTTATTCCTCGATAGGATCAGCATTGCTACCTTCCCCTTTCGCTTTTTCAAACAATGGATGTCGAGTAGAATATTCACTATGATCCAAGATAATCTGTGCTGCAAGTTGATTTTTATTGTTCAACAAAATTGGAGCCTTCAAATTACAGGTTATATCCTCAGCATTGCGAACTGTAACAATAACCAATATATCAACATCCTTATCATTCTGGATGTCCAAAGACTCTAACCATTGAGAATCAATATTAACTTCATAATCCTCAAAAAATGAAATGGATTTATTACAATAAAAGTCAAATTCTCATTTTCAGTCGATTGTAAAAAATCAAAGGGATTCTCATCATCCTTTTGATGCAAAACTACATACTTTGATTCTGTAAACCCCAATATAGGTCCTGTAAATGATATGACCTGCTTCTCTTCTATTTCAATTCGACCAAATCTTTTGGTGAGTATAAACATTAATATTCCTCCTCGTCTAACAATAATAGCTATAATGAATTCTCATTATAGCTATTGTAGCTGCTACACTAGACCACTGCATCCAGTTGTCTGCCTGTAGCCGACATAAATATAAAGTTTTGTCTGATAAGATATGGATTCACCTTACCAGGATAATAATCAATTACAGGTTTATGAACCTCAGGATTAATATTAACATTACCTGGGATATACTCTACTTGTACCTGACCCGGATTATACGTCACATCCACGTTGTCATAGTTAGGTTCTCCCGCGATTTCTATAGGGCGTTCTTTAAATGCATTTTGCCGAGCTATATCTGCAAATACATTGCCCCCTTATGAAAAGCCATCATCCGATCTCCGTTTTGAGCCATCTCTGCAATATTCTCCATAGAGATCTGAAGCGACACTTGAGCAATCCTATCAGTCACCTCTTCAAATCTAGCCTTTCCAAGCGCAGACCAAGCTTTACGCGAATCAATCTCCAACTTACCATTGGATTGTTTCATTTCTAAAGACGCCTGTTTTTGTGACATATTAAGCACGGGGCGAGACTGCTCAATGCTTTGCTGTCCTTTTGAGGTTTGCAGACCAACCTGGGAATAACCCTGTTGAATCTGAATTCGAGGGATATTCATCTAACCACCCCTATCTCAAAAAATCAAGTAAACTAGGTCGAATGATGCGAGCCATCGTATCCAATGATGCCTGATATACACTCTCCGAAGTTTTTAAATCAATAATAACCTTAGATATATCCGCATCCTCTATTTTCGATTGCAGGTCCATATAATTAATATTTAAATCACCCAACCGACTTAGCGTGAACTCAAGTCGATTTTGTTTTCCACCCATTTCAGCTTGAGCAGTAATGGTTGTCTCCAGATTCTTCTGGAGATTTGTAATGGAATTCTGTATAGCAGTCGTGTCATTAGCCAACAATGCCTTCTTAAAATTATCAACAACTACAAATATCCCAGACGCATCTCCAAATGCACCAAACACTTGCTCTCCAGGTGTATTCACAGACACCGTGATTCCAGCACCAACTTGATACCTCACTTCACCATTATCCAGGGCATAAGCAGTTTGTGTTGGATCATCAGGAAATGGCTTCTCATCGGTTCTCTCACCGTTGAAAATATATTTCCCTTGAATTGCGAATTGCCAAGGGAAACAAGCTGTTGATATAACTGTTCTACTTCTGCAGCAATATTCTCCCGAGCATCTGCGGGAACCGTGTCTGTTCCACCCTGCACCGCAAGTTCTGAAAGCTTTTGGATGATCTGTGTGACTTCCGTCATGACGGTATCCCCATATTTAAGCCACGAGTCTGCATCCTCCGCATTTTGCTCAAACTGCGTTGTTGCCGTGATCTGGCCACGGTATTGGAGAGCAGCGGCTACACCGACCGGATCGTCGGAAGGACGGTTAATACGGCGCTGGGTCATCATTTGTTCCTGGTATTTATCCAGTCTGCGATAGTTGCCTTGGAGACCACTCATCATGGAGCTGGTCATCATAGATTGGGTTATGCGCACAATTTACTCCTCCTATCTGCCGACGATGCTTAGGTACCGTTAATTAATTTGTCCAGCATCTCGTCGATGGTAGTAACTACACGTGAAGATGCGCTGTATGCATGCTGGAAGCGGATGAGATCGGACATTTCCTCATCTAGTGACACACTGCTAATGGATAGACGGAGTGTATCTGCATGTTCCACCAGCAGTGTACCGTTCTCCACCATCTTAATGGCGTTGCTGCTATCCGTACCTAATTTGGAGATAACAGACTGGAGATATCCTTCAAAATTCGTAATATCCGTTACTGCACCGTTGCTGTTGTTTGGATTAAAACTAAATGTACGTTCAGACAAGTAAGCAATCAGAAGCGCCATGCCGCCGTTACCTTTCAGGACCACCTCGGATGTTGTTCCATCCGGATTTGTTTTCATTTCGGTCCGTAAAGACGCGCCGATGTTTTTCAAATCGGATTGGATATTCTGACTGAGCCTCATATTCCCTGCTGTAATTGGACCTCCATTGGCAGATACAAAGAAGTCACTTCCTGTAGTAGCAGGTTCGTTCAAGGTGTAACCGAGTTTATGTAATCCGTTAAGTCCGTCTACAGTATGCTTGGTATCCACCGCAAGTTTACGAGGATTATTCGCATCCATTACCGCATTCGGAATGTTCACGCCTGGAGGGAGAATCGTTCCAGCCAGGGTAACTTCTACTTTTCCGGTAGCCAATGTGTTGGCCATAATATTCAACTGGGTGATATACCCTTGAACGTGCACATCTCGGGAGGTTACATATCCAGCAATTTCTCCATAGGTTAATGTCCCCGCTATGGCATTCGTAATCGGCGTGGAGGTCATATCGTCCACCACTACCTGATTACCAAACGTCACTTGATAGACATCCCCGGTCTCGGTTACATTCACGTTTCCAAGCAAGGAGAGCTGATCAATCAGCAGGTCCCGCTTATCGCGCATATCGTTCGCGTTATCGCCAAGACCCTCAATCCGTTTAATACTCTGGGTTAATTCTGCAACTTGGTCGATATAATTGTTGGCTTCAGCAACCTTAGTGTCAATACGAGAAGTCAGATTATTGCTGAGCGTGTCCAGTTGTGAATATATATGGTTAAACGTCTCGGTCAATGCGATAGCTTTCTGCTGAACTGCCATACGGGCCGACAAATCGGTATCACTCGGGTTTTTGCTCAATGTCTGCCAGGCGGTCCAGAACTCCGCAATGCTTGCGCTCAAGCTGCTGTCGGAAGGCTCATTAAAAATCCCCTCAATATTCGAAAGCGTCTCTTGCTGTACGCTCCACGTCGACAGATTGGTATTCTGGTTGCGGTACTCGATATCCAGCAGGAAATCCCGCACCCGTCTGATACTATCTGCCTCGACACCCATCCCGAGCTGACCTACCGCTTGGGAACGCTGCATTCCTGGAAAAGCGATAGGATTGGCCGCAACCAAGCGCGTGGTCTGACGAGAGTAACCCGGCGTATTAGCATTCGTAACGTTATGACCAGCTGTGTTAATCGCAGCTTGCTGGGCAATCAAGCCCCTCTTTCCGATTTCGAGCAAATGAAATGTAGATCTCATCGTACATTTTCCTTTCTGCTTATGCCCTGGTATCAAACATGCTTCGGCCTTTGCTTACCGGATTTTGATGCTTCGGATGTTGATATAGCAAATCATCCTCAGGACGGCTGACTAACAAGTTCAAACTGTAGTCAATGAACGCCAGGGACTGTTCGATCAACTCGCGGTTGATGGCATTCAGTTCCTTGAGTTCCATGAGCCTGTCCATTAATTGCTCCTGCACATCCTGCAGCTCTGTTTTTCATCCGGATTAAATACAAGACGAGTCATTTCGGTAACCGTCAGCTGAAGCTGGGAGCGGATGCCCTTCTCACGCAAAAATCATCTGCGGCGCCTTGACGCAGTGCTTCCGTTTCCGCCACCTGCTTCAGCAGGCGGTTCTCCTTGGTCATGACCGCTGTAAGACGTTCCACATCATTATCCAAAATGGCTTGCCTTTTATCTTTCCCTGCCTCTATGAGCTGCTCATGCAGCTCATCCTGACGCTTCATATATTCGATAATGGTTCTAGCACTCACTTGGATTCACCTGATTTATTGTAGGATTGAAAATACGGGAGCAATTTGTCCGCCAAACGGTCGACGGGCACCTCATAAGTACCATTAGCTACGGATTCCTTCAAACGCTGAATTTTCTCCGCGCGCTCCGGATCCTGTACTTTACTCTGTGCACTCAGTTCCATCGCCTCCGGTGAGATAGATACTTCATCCTTGCGGCGCTTCTTCTTATCGATATGCTGCATCTCCCGAGATTCAATATTCCGTTGATACGAATTGATGCCGTTCACACGTCCCGATTCGTTAATCTTCACGTCAAATCACCTCACTTAAAATAAAAGACCGATAAGCTTTACTAAGTTTATCGGTCGGATATGAAACATTGTTAATAGTTCAAAAGTTAGTATTTGCGCAGTTTATCTACTGCGCGGTAAGTCTCTCTATCTTTTCCGGACCCAGGCTGATGTTCCTGGTCTCCTGCAGCCGCCTGCCTAAGTTCTCTCGTTAATCGCGTCCGGCAGGACTCGCACATGTTGCTCTCGCGAATCAACGTCCCGCATACTTCGCAAGGGTAAGCCATGTTGGGCGCGTTCGCAATCGAGATCCGGCCTTCCTTGATAAACTTCGTAATCTGCCTCATGGATACTTCCGTAGCCTCAGAGACCTCGTGAATGGTAGCACCTCTTTGCTCACGAAGGAAGGTTGCGCATTTCTCGTATTCTTTTTCAATAACCTTCATGCAATCCTGACACATTTCCCGAATATTAACGGTATATAACTTGCCGCACCGAGGGCAATTCCCCAGATTCATGCTCAACAACCTCCATGCCACATAGAACCTTTGATACCCCTAGATTACCTTATCTTAGGCCTTACGTCTATCGTTCAAAAAGAGAATCCACACATTTTTCTGATTTCCGGTATTTACGAGCGGGCCCAGGTTAAACTGTAGATCTCTATCGGCATCTCCAGGTTTGCTTCATAACTCCGTAAAACCTCTGCGCAAGCATTAATCGTACTTCCTGTTGTGTAGATATCGTCTACCAAAAGTATACGAAAGGGACCTTTCATACGGGAATGCGAGGTTCCAGCTGGAGAAGGGATGCGATTGGCGGCCTGCCTGTTTATGACCCCTAGCACATCGGGTACGTGCTGCACTGCACCGAACACCCCTTCCATATCCTTGAGCCGATCCATCCGGCTCTTGAAACTCTGCTTATCCGTGTGGCGCTTCCGCTCCAGCAGCCGGAAATAAGGAAGCTTTATTCGAAACGCAAGCCCATGGGCAAGTACTTCGGCTTGGTTGAATCCCCTCTCTCGAAGCCTTTCATCACTTACCGGAACCGAGGTGACGGCATGCACATTCCATGGTTCGGCTCGAGGGTTCTTTAACCCCTTTTATGTAAATGAATATTCGTTTCCCTATGAAGCAAGGCATATGCGCGCAGCAGCATTTCTGCTAGAAGCGGAGCGTAACGCTCGTTCCCACGATATTTATATTGTGCTAACCACTCCCTCATCTGCGCATCGTAGGTCACCGCACTTCGGTTCAAAATAAAACTTCTTTTGCTCATGCTCATTCCAAACCTATTGCAGTCTGGACAACCAATCCCCCGTCCGCATTGCAGGCATCGGGGTTAACGATCCAAGGGATTTGCCTGGAACAGCCATAGCATATCCCTGGAAGCTCTCGAGCAAGAGAAGCGCTTTTACCACAAGCGAGACAGGTTTCGTTCATCGGCTTGAGCAAACGATGCATATGACCAAGCAGTTTGGCGAAGACGTCTGACATCAAATACGACAGCCCCTCTCCTTTTGGGATGGTAAGTTGGATTTATTTACAGATACAAGAATTTTCAATAGATTAGTCAATCGTACTGCATAACATCCGATGGTTACTCCAGAGAGCACAATCTTTCTACAATCACTATAGCAATCCTGAACTGAAGATCATGAAGTGTATTCCAACTACAGCCCTCACAGTTTAAGACATCCAACAGTCATCGTCACCATATTCCGACAAAAACAGCGCCAGCCTATACGCTTAGAGTTCCTAAAACTCCATGGGTAAAATCCCCTGTTCTTACTCCCTTACTCACTCGACAATTGCTCGAATGATCGTAAATACCCGCCTTTACTACGATTCGGTTCATTGCCTTGATTTGCCGAACGGCCGAGCTTTGGCATCGAGTCCACTGGGGTGCTGCAAATACCACCCGCCCTGCCGGATCATCCTTGGATCGACCCGCGCGACCAGCCATTTGAATCAAAGCGGCCTCATCAAAAAGCTCGCTGTCTGCATCCAAAATAAACACATCACTCTTGGGAACCGTTACTCCGCGCTCGAGTATCGTCGTTGTCACCAGCAAGCGAATCTCGCGGTTGCGGAAGGACATCACTTTGCTTGCCCGATTCGGATCGATGGATGATGTCCCTTCAATCGGTGCATTGGGAATCGCCTTGCGGAGCAGCTCCAGAAAAGGCTCGATATGCTTAATGCGGGATGCAAACAGGAACACCTGAGCGCCGCGAGAAAGAGATGCACTTAAATTACGGACCAAACCCGGGGAAGCTTCTTTTCTTGCAAGCATCGGTTCACTGTGGGAATTTTAAGCTTATGTGGAACAGGCAGCGGATGACCATGAAAACGCGCGGGTACTTTAGCATGGGGCAAACGGCCTGCTGCCGCCTCCCGCTGCAACGGCGCTGGCGGGGTGGCTGACAGGTAGATATATTTCCCTCCTGCTTTACAAGCCCCTTGGCCGCATAATCCAGCATCGGATCATTATGATAAGGGAATGCATCGATTTCATCGATAACCACCAGGTCAAAAGCTCCCCTAAAACGCAGAAGCTGATGCGTCGTTGCCAGCGTGATGCTCCTCGCTTCCACCGATCCGGACTTCCTCCATATAGCGTAACTACCGTCTCCTCCGGAAAAGCCTTGGATAAACGGGGCGCAAGTTCCAGCACCACATCCCTTCTTGGGGCAGCGACCAACACGCGGCCACCTGCATCCAGAATAGACTGCAAAAGCGGAAAGATCATTTCGGTTTTTCCGGCCCCGGTCACCGCCCAGATGAGAAACCGGGCGAGCCCCGCGGAGCCCCTGCGGGCGGCTCCGCCAAAAACCGCAGCGCAGCGCCAGCGGCGGCGCTCTGCGCTGCGCTAAGCCCCCACCCCAAGGCCGCGGTGGGGAACCCCGGCCGTGCCCCGCACGGCCGACCCTGCTGCGCCATGCAGCAGCAGGGCACAAGCGCGGCTGCGCCCCATGGCGAGGCAGGCCTCGCAATAGGCGCAAGCCGCCGAGCCGCACGCGGCGCATGCCGTGCGGCTACGGGCCTCGCTGCCGCATCGCGGCAGCGGCCACGGCCCGGCGGCGGAACCAGCCGGGCGAATGGCGCGGGGCGGGCTGTGCCAGTCCCGCTTCCAAGCGCAGGCGGCCCAGCAGGACGCCGAGCTGGGCCGCGGAGCGCCAGTCGCCGGTGTCCTCCCCGGCGACCTCCGCCAACAGAGCCTCGACCTCGCCTGCAAGCAAGGCTCGTCCTTCCATACACTGAATCAGCAGCTCTGCCTGCTGCATCAACACAGCTCCATGTTCAACAGTGCTTCCCATCTCCATCAGAGACCTTATTCGAGCTCCATTCAACAACTGTATCTCTTTGAACAAAGCGCCCCACTGAGGCCTGCTGACTTCAGGCTCTTGAAGTAAAACCCCTTAATCCAAGGAATACATAGTTCTGCCACTCTCGTACACTCCACTCATTCATTTCATTGATGGATCGAAATTCCTCGCGAATTTCAACAGCCCAGCCTAGCGGCATCTGGGAGGACAACAATACAAATATCGGATTATTTGCACTCACATCCAACCATCGCTTCTTTCCATACCACCACTGAAAATCCACCCGCAGATCTAAGGAGAGACGACATTCCCATTTCTCGGATGTGCGAATGGCATATATAGCAATCTGCACGGACATCAACTCCAATATCAAGAGATATAAAGCGGGTAAAGGTCATGTGACTGATACCGTACTAGTAAGTTTAAGAAAGCCCATGTACCTTTCCTTTTTCATTGCTTTCAATTTGCTTTCAATTGCTATCAGTAGAGAACTAAGTTAGACAACATATCTAATTCCATTAGAGAGAAACATGATCATGAAGATGGACAGCCGATATTCACTCGAACCACTCGGCCGTTTCATATCTACAGCTGCACCTCCGTGCCAGGATCGTCACATCATCAATAACTCCCCTTTTCGATGTCCTTTGTCGAATCCTGTCACAACATGTTTTTATAAACACCAACGCACAATCCTATCCTCTAACAACTTTTTTGAAAAAACGCAAAAAGCACACCTCTCACCTACGCGGTCGGAGTGTGCTTCACGCCTTCAACAATATGAATATGATCCTGGGAGCTGAAACAACAACTTTTTGATGTCTAACCCTGTACATAAGGAATCTGAACTGCCTCCATCGGATGCCTCAGATCGATCCGTATCACTTCATCTTCATTCGAATCTGCATCGGGTTCCCGTGATGCCTGACCATCGGATCTCCATGTCCCGTACACCAGTTCGATTCCGGACAAATGAGTCAGTCTTTGGACAATCTTCAGCGTATCATCATAAGACTGGTCATCAAGGACGGTGACACGCACACGCGTCCCGCTCAGCAGGGCATACCATGAAAGGGCTCTTAAATACCATTCCACCTGCCGCTCATGGTTGGACGTGATCAGCACATAATGCCTGCGCCGCCCCGTGCCTTCACCTCTCTTCTAAGATGACGGGCATGCACGATATGAACCAGAGCAACAGCGATCCCGTACACCGCGAGTATCCACAGCAATTGGGCAACCATGAGACTCACCTCCTTCTCTTATCAACAATATATGCTGATCAGGAGGGGACGGTGACAGTTATGTAACCAGAGCCCACACTAAACTTGACGGGAACGGCTCTAACACAAATACACAGTTAGAATGTTGTTTTTGTTGCAATTATTGAGCTCGCTGAAAACTTATATGCTCTATAATATAACAAAAGGAACCGCCCTTGGCAGTTCCCTCCCTATGTAAGACGCGTCCGTGCATTCGGATCAGCGATTACAACGTCACCCAGCCATATTTGATCGAGTTGATAACCGCTTGCGTACGGTCGTCCACTTCCATCTTCTGCAAAATGCTGCTGACGTGGTTTTTTACAGTTTTTTCACTAATGAACAGGTATTCTCCAATCATCTTGTTGCTCTTGCCTTCGGCCATTAGTCTGAGCACTTCCGCTTCGCGCCTTGTCAATGGGTTATTCTCGCCTGCCACAAACTTGACTCCGCTTCGCGCGTACCGCTTTCCGCCATAGCGCCTGCTTCGTTTACATAAGTCATCCGACGAAGCTGTTGAATCAGCTTGCCTGTTACTTTTGGATGGATAAATGCATATCCCTCATGTACCGAACGGATCGCGTTAATCAGTGACTCGGCTTCCATATCCTTCAGGAGGTAACCGTTAGCTCCTTTGCGGAGCGTTTCAAACACATAACTTTCGTCGTCATGAATCGACAGTATGATAACCTTGATCTCAGGAAACATTTCACGTAGTTTCTCGGTCGCTTGAACACCGTTCTCTGTTGGCATGTTAATATCCATCAGCACGATGTCCGGTTTCACTTCGTTACAGAATTCAAGCACTTGAATTCCATCACCGCATTCACCGATGACGTCAATGTCGTCCTCCATATTCAGTATCCGCTTCAGACCCTCCCTAAACAGCTGGTGGTCATCGGCTAATAATACTTTAATAATCGCGTTCTCTTTCTCCATATGTTCCATCCGATTACTCCTTTCTCTTTTCTACGTTCGTCGGGATATGAATCACGATCTTGGTTCCCTGGTTCTCGGCTGAATCGATCTCCATTCTCCCTTCGAGCAGTTCAACCCTCTCCCGCATGCCAATTAACCCAAAGTGGTCCCTGCTTTTCTGTTCCAGCAATTCGACATTGAATCCCAGGCCATTGTCCTGTACAACGATTTTGACCAATTGCGCCTGGTAAGTAATCTCAACAAGCACATAAGTCGGGTAAGCATGTTTTGCAGCATTCGAAAGTGCTTCCTGCACCAACCGGTAGATGGCCGCCTCCATCGCAGAAGAGAGACGATGCTCTTTCCCCGTGTCTCGAAGATCGTGCGGATTTTCGATTTCTCTTCATAATCATGCACATATTTACGCAGTGTGGGGATTAATCCTAGATCATCGAGTGCCATTGGACGCAGATTGAAAATGACTTTTCGCATTTCCTCCAGGCTCGAGCGAACCTGGCCCTTCAAATCTACTATTTCGTCCTGCACCATCTTAAATTCCTGCTTCGCGAGCATTCTTTCTACAATTTCCGTCCTAAGAACCAGATTAGCCAGCAGTTGGGCAGGACCATCATGAATCTCTCGGGATATGCGTTTCCGTTCTTCCTCTTGTGCCAGAATAATCTTCAGGCCAATCACCTGTCTGTTTTTCGCAGATTCGATGATTCGGGAAACCTGGCCCAGTTCTCCGGACAAGTATTCGAGCACCACGCCCATCTGAGATCCAATCGATTCTGCACGCTCCACCGAGTTCTCTACATTACGAACCCGCTTCTGCAGCTCGTCTCGTCTTGCCTTCAGATACATTTCCTTCTCCCGGTAAATCATGAGGTCAAGCTGAAGCTGTGTTGCTTTCTCATACGCCTGCTTGATATCCTCTTCCTTGTACCGGACAAAATCCCGGCTAACCTCGGTCAGCCGGATCCGGGAACGGCGATAGTTCAGCTCTAGCTGATCTACCTTCTCTAAAGTTTCCGTCGTTTCTTTTAATGTCCGCTGCAGTTCATGATTGAGAGACGCGAGCTCCTGCCGCGACGCCTCCAATATTTCGAACATCTGGTATTTGCTGTCCTCCATCACTTTGATGGCGTTTTTTATGACACGGTCGATGGCATCGGCTTGATAATCCACGCACTCTACTCCATTTCTAACGTTTCATATACATATCATACCATATCATGATTCGATCGTAACGGTCTTCGTGTTCTTGTCCCATTTTACTTTAAGGCCTAATTGCTCGGAAACGAGACGAAGAGGGACCAAAGTCCTACCACCTTGAACCATCGGTGCGACAGCCGCCGAACTGCGCTTACCGTTCAGGATGAATTCCTTCTTGCCTACCGTCAGTTCCATGAGCATACCGCCTCTCAACACACCTACCCGCTGAGCGGATTGGTTCCATGTTGCTTGCCCGCCGAAGGCATCTAGAACATGCTTAATCGGAACGTAGGTGGTTCCATTTTTCAAGATTGGCGCCGAATCAATTGCCACTTTGGAACCATTCAGCACGAGTGATTTTTGCCCAATAGTCATGACTGCTTTTCCAGTTGGAAGTCCTTCATTCCCAGATTGGGAAGGCATCATGAACCTTATATCGTCAAAAGATACTGAACCCGTCAAAGCGCGCTCATCCTGACCTTCTTCCACGTTGACTACGTACAGTCGCTTCATCTGCGCCGGGAACGCAATGTTATATCCACTCAGATCCAGGCTCAGAGTCTTCCAGCCGCTCCAATCGATTGCTTTCGCCAGATCCACATATACGGTTTTTCCGTTATTGTCCTTCAGTTCAGCGCGCAGCCAGTTCAGACTGTTATCCCCTTCCACATCAATCGTCATGGACGTTGCTTGTGCAGGAATGGATTTCCCGGCTGTGCCGTTCAATTCCGCGTAAGCGTACATTTTCTGTCCTAATCCGCCTGTCATATCATAGGACAAATTCAAGACCTTCGAGTTTGCTTTTGTTCCGCTGCCATTTTTAATTGCTGCAGTAGGTAACTGCTGGCACATTCGTGGTGAACTTCACAGGGTAACTCACGTTCTCGAAGTTCTCCCATGTGCTCTCTCCTGCAGCAGATAAAATAACAACTGTGCTAAAGCCGTCATATCGTGCGATAGCATAACCAACCTTCGTATTGCTGTTGACGGAGGATACCGTCAGACGTCCGTCTTTTACACTTCCTTTAAATCCGATGAACTCCCATTTCAGTGCGCTGCTCGGCACTTCCAGGCTCTGACCATTGTTCGTTACGGCCGTGACCTACACGGAAACGCTCGTTCCTGCCTGCAATGGAGCACTCGACACGCCTGTGGTCAATGCGGCGATATCGTCCGCACCTAACACCTTAACTTGCATGGTAGCTTTTGTGCTGCCGCTTACTGCTGTCAGAGTAGTTGTGCCCGGCTTGGTTGCCTTGATGCTTTGTCCGTTGACGGCCAGATTGCCGTTGCTGGCTTTCCAGGTCGGCTTAATGGAGCCTTTCTATAGGGTTATAATAGGTATCATAGCCTTTCAGTTCATACGTACCCATCTGCCCGATGAGCAGGGTGTTGCTTCCGCTTACCGTCAGACCTTTCAAGCTGCCCTTGGGTGCCGTTGAGAACACCCCAAGCGAGTTTACAATGCTGCGCTGCGTCGTGCCATATTCCGTGTTGAAGGTAAGCTCGGTATTGGTCTCGGCCAGTGGACGGTTGACCATCGTCGTCGAGCCGCCCCCGTCAAGGTTCATTCCCTTCCATACGCCAATCTTGGTCATGAAATCCTGCAGCTGCTGAAGGGTCATCCCCTTGCTATTGTCATTGCTCTCCGTAGCAATCAGATAGGCGTAACGTCCGTCTTTGGAGTAACCTACAGCTGTACGTGCCCGGCTTCCTCCAATCGAATTCACGTTTCTTGAGAATGACGTCGCCTTGCCGTTATCAACCAGAATGGTATGGCCGCCAATCATCATTTGAAGTGTAGTTGGGTCCAGTTCCTTACCTGATTTTTGGACACCAGCGCATAATTCGCGTCCAGCTTTTGGCCGACAGCCAGATTTTTTCACGAACTCTGCCGCAGCTCCATGGGTTCGCAAAATAAAGCTACCTTCCGGTATCGCTGTGGGCAATCCCGCCATCACTGAAATATCCGTAATGACGCCGTCCGTTACCATAACCTCCGTGGGCGTCGTCGAGCTGTTCTTAGGACGCTCAACCGCCTTCCATGCACTAGTGTAGATATAAGCTGTATTCGCATGGCTATACGTTGATCCGGTGCCTTCAGGCGCATAGGAGACTTTGTTCATGCCCGCAAGCGGGAATGAAGCTCCATTCTCAGCCGTAACACTCCCCGAAAATGCAAACTCGTCCAGAATCGGCGTTCCATCGTTCGTTACGCCAAAAGCGTACATACCTTTCAGATCAGATGGCGTTGACATCAACAAACCACTCGATATTTGAGCACCCATCGGAGCCCCTTCGCTGCTTTATTAAAAAATCACCGTTAATCGCAGCAACCGCGCCGTTCTCCTTCGCCATTCCGCCCGTGCTTTGTCTCGTTGTAAATTGATTTCCTTGCCCTGTCATGACATCCAGCTTCACGTATTTGTTATTGAGATCCACGCGGATGACATTGGCTAGCGATTTTCCCCAGTGCTGTTAGTGTACTGATATTTCAACAGAACCGCACCGGAAGTAATGATTTCTTCACCTAGTTTCTTAGCTGACGCGGATGCCGCATGAGCTACAGATGAAGACGATAGATTCTCTATAACCTATTCCGTTGCTAAGCACAGGACCTACCCAGATAACCCCTGCCAGTGTAATAATCAACCATTTTTTGCCTACGCCTGATTTCTCAGTCTTCAGTGTTTTCCCTGACTAACCATGTAATCGTAACTCTCCCATCTCTCGTTCAACACGGATGCCGAACATTTAAAGTCTCTAATTAATAGACTTCATTTTTGAGAAAAAGTTACGATTTTGTTATAAAAAACACTTTCGCGTATCTTACATCAAGTTCTAGCAAAAATGTAGTAGCATTTTTTGAGAGTGTATGTAATTCAACCCTATGTTACTATAATTTCATCTAAAAGTAACTAGTTTGTCATAAACTATATTCCTCTTTTTCCAATAAATTATTAAAAAAGCTGATACCTATTATAGGCATCAGCTTTATAATTGTTTCATTTTTGTAATAAGTCTGCGTCGGTTAATAGAGTAATGCTCTATTATTGAACGAATTAGCAGATATATAAGCGGTCGCTGACCATGATTTACTCTTCGAAAAGATGCCACGGTTAATGACTCTGAAGTCTATAACTTTTCAGATGAAAAGTTTAATTCGCTGCAGCTTGTTCCTTCAAAGCTTCCACTTTATCTACGCGCTCCCAAGGAAGATCCAGATCCGTACGTCCAAAATGGCCGTAAGCAGCTGTTTGCTTGTAGATTGGACGGCGCAGATCAAGCATACGGATAATGCCAGCCGGACGCAGATCGAAGTTGCCCCGCACAAGCTCCACCAATTTCTCTTCACTTACTTTGCCCGTACCGTAAGTATCAACACTAATCGAAACTGGATTTGCTACACCGATAGCGTAAGCCAATTGGATTTCACACTTGTCCGCCAGACCCGCTGCAACCAAGTTCTTAGCAACGTAGCGAGCCGCGTAAGCAGCGGAGCGGTCTACTTTTGTAGGATCCTTACCGGAGAATGCACCGCCGCCATGACGAGCGTAGCCGCCGTAGGTGTCGACGATGATTTTACGTCCTGTAAGACCTAAGCATCCCCTTGAGGACCACCGATAACAAAACGACCTGTAGGATTAATAAAATATTTCGTTTCTGCGTCCAGCAGCTCAGCTGGTACCACAGGAAGAATGACTTGTTCTTTGATGTCCTTATGGATTTGTTCCAGAGTTGCTTCTTCAGCATGCTGAGTCGATACAACGATCGTATCTACACGCACTGGTTTATTGCCATCATACTCAACCGTCACCTGGGTTTTACCATCAGGGCGCAGGTATTCCAGCGTACCGTCTTTACGAACCTCAGACAAACGACGAGCGATACGGTGGGACAATGCGATTGGAAGAGGCATCAGTTCTGGCGTTTCGTTGGTTGCAAAACCAAACATCAAGCCTTGGTCACCAGCACCGATGTTCTCGGTCTCCTTATCCACTTGGGAAGGATCACGATTCTCCAGTGCAGCGTTTACCCCCTGTGCAATATCAGCAGATTGCTCATTCAGCGATGTCAGCACCGCGCATGTATTAGAATCAAAACCGTATTTTGCACGGGTATACCCGATTTCCTTCACGGTATTGCGTACGATGGATGGAATATCCACGTATTCTGATTTAGTGCTAATTTCTCCAATGACCAAAACAAGACCCGTTGCCACGGAGACTTCACAAGCTACGCGTGCGTTAGGATCGTTAGCCAAAAAGCATCGAGTACCGCATCGGAAATCTGGTCACAGATTTTATCCGGATGTCCTTCAGTTACGGACTCAGATGTAAATAAACGTCGCCCTGTTAAAGACATGAGATCAACCTCCCATATGAATAGTATATGATATATCAAGAGGTCCTACACAAAAATGAACCTTTTCCGATAGGAAAAGGTTTGAAATGTACAATCCTCAACATGCATATTAACTTATTTGTTACCAGGTGTCAATCCAGTTAGTGAGCTGATTCTCAAGGATTTTCTTGGTTTTTCATATCGAAGTTATTCAAGAATAAGTTCTTACCGAAATTATGAAAAACCTAGAGTCTTCCCAGAATGCTTTGCTCGGCGTTCTGAACCAAACGCTTGGTAATTTCCCCACCAACAGATCCGTTCTCACGGGATGTCAAATGGCCCCATCCAGCACGGCGACTAGAGGATCCCCTCCGATGGCTCCAAGTTCTGAACCAAATTCCGTATCCGCTCCATTTGAGCCGCCGCCGTAACCAACATGCAATCCAAACTCAGCTGCGATCTCATATTTCATCTGTTTCAGCATTTCACGGCATTCGGGTACCACTTGGCGATTTCGACTGCTTCGTGCCATGTTCAAACACCTCCTGTAATGGTATTTACAGAAGTTATTATTTGTCGAGATTACAGCCTTCACACGTATAAAACGTTGTCACTAATGGCAATAATTATGAGTAGGACTATACTGAATTAAAATCCAAATTCTCTGACATGTCTCTTGAAGGATGAAGCAATATCAGCAGGTACCTAACGCACACTAGTCGTTCGCTATTTAATGGTGAAACCGCCGCGTACCATGACAATCAGATTACTGGTCTGTCCTTCTTTCACCTGAATGCCTCGGCCTTCACGCGGAAACGAGAGCAGATGATTCTTAGGCGCAGCTTGTCCATTCAATAAATCCTTACCATCTGTAAGGTCTGCAACGCCACTAGAGACTTCAGTGTAAATCACAGCATTACCTGAACGCACAATAAATTCTGTTCCAGCATCGGCAATTAATATCTTGCCAGGCTTCAGAGCAACATTCTTGACTTCATCAGCACCTTGCGATGGCTGAGTTGGATTTGTGGGATTGGTATTCCCTCCACTACCGCCATTCAGCGCTTGTTGGATTTGTTGGTCTACGTAGCTTTTGGTGACGACCGGGTCGTCAGTGGTGCCAGGGGTTGTGCCTGCGCCGTCGGCGGGGTGTTGAGGATGGAGTTAACACAAAAAGCAACACCTAAAACAGCAGTTATAGCTATTATTTTAGACTTTTTCATTGTACCTCCATAAACCAATTTTTATAAAGAAAAAGCAAGGGGCTATAAAAGCACCCTTGCTCCATCTAAGGTATTACTTATTTCGCTGTGCGAATAGCTTCAAATGCTTTAACAGTGTTACCAGCTACGTCTTGAACGTATTTAGCATCTTCGCGAATACCGATTGTGTAAAGTCCTGCACCATCCGTTACAGTAGTGTCAGTAATTACAACTTTAAGAGTATCAGCATCAACTTTTACGATTTCAAAGAACGCTTTTTGGTTAGCTGTATCAGATTTAACTGGAATGTTAGCTGTAGCACCAGTCAAACGTGTTACAACAAAGTCTTGAGCAAGCAGATCTTCATTGATGTTAGCTTTCAAAGCTTCAGTGAAGTCAATGTTTACTTCGTAAGTAGAACCTGTAGCTGTTCCTACTGGGAATGTAGTTTGACCATCTGCAAGTTTCACTTCTGGAGCAACTTTGTCATTCAGAGTATAGGTTGAGTCACCTACTGTTACAGGAGAACCTACTTGACCCAGCTTAATAGTGCTTTGTGCAACCGTGCGGAAGTCTGCTTCGTTAAATACAACTGTCAGACCTGTAGTTGTGTAAATTGGGTTAACCAATTCAACAGTGATGATGTTAGAGTTGTTTGCAGTTACATTAGCAACACTAATTTCAGTACCACCAACATAAGCTTTAACGTCTCCAGTTTGACCTACGAAACGCTCAACCGCTTGGTCTACCTTCACTTCTACTTTTTATTGGAAACGAGAGCACCTGTGTGTCCGTCACCATAAGTTTTGGAAGCATTAAGTTTGTTGTAGTCACCTACAAGGATATCACCAGTCGTAAAGTTCTCCAGGTAGTTTCCTTCAAGATCTTTCACACCTTGAACACGAATTGCAGTCCAAAGAGCAGAAGTTACATCACGACCATTGATTTGTACTGGCAAATCAATAACTACACCTTTACCATTTTCGATCACAGAGATAACTGCGTTACTAGGAAGCGCAATTGCCTTACCATCGAAAGTGATGGAATAGTTAGCAGGGTTAGTCAAGGAAGCTACATCCATTGCTTCGTTAAAGTAGATCACTGCACGACGAGCTTCATTGTCAATTTTGAAGGAAGCTCCTGCAAATTCAGGTGCACCTGTGTCACCTACATTGAATGTAGTTGTGTAATCGAGAAGCACGTTCCCAAGAACAGTGTTATCTCTAATACCTTTAACTTCCAGAGAGTTAGTTCCTTGTGGCAATGCCGAGAAGAAATTCACTTCCAGAACATTGTTAGTACCGGACTTAAGATTAGCACCGGAAACTGGACGCACTTTACCATCTTTGTCCTTAACTGTGATCAATTTCGTCCAGGATTGCTTGTCAGCAATACCTTTGCTGAATGTAATCAACAATTGTTTGAATCAGTTTGGTTAACACGAGCATCAACAACTTGTGGGCGCTCGGTGTCAACAGTCGCAGTAATTTGCTTGGAAGTTTCAGTGATTACGTTACCGGAGTAATCCTTCACACCTTCAACAAAAATGTTGGTAGCATAAGTAGGAAGTGCATTCGCGGCACTGAAGTATACTTCATATTTGTTCGCTGCAATTCTTACAACACTGTCCGGCTTAATTTTGGAAGCTCCACGCAGGTGATAAATGTTTTCTTTAACAACAGTATCGCTGTCAACATCTTCACTGAAAGTCAGCGTCAATTTCTCAAGCGTTCCAACAGCTTCAGCAATTGTTGGAGCTGTTTTATCCTCTGCTACTGTGAATTTGTGCTCGGATTTCAAAGACTTGAAGTTATTGAAATCTGTAACACCCTCGACAGTCAGCGTATGCTCACCTACTGGCAAGTCGGATTTAATGATCAATTCACGGCCGTTATACTGACTGCTGCCGTAGAAGCCTTTGCCATCCAGCAAGAAGCTAGCAGTATAAGTTTGTTGTACTGGCTCACTAAATACAATTTTCACCGCTTTAGTTCCAAGACCTGTTACACTTACCACTTCTGGAAGTGCTACGTCAACCGGAGCAAATTCAAAGTTGGAAACAGAGATCACTTTAGTTCCAGCTTTAATACCAGAAACGTTCAAGCTGTATTTTTGTTGGTTGTTCAGCTTAGTTTTAACAGTCAAGGTAACTGCATTTTTAGCATCATTCAGAACTGCAGATTCTACATCAACACTGCCGCTAAGTTTGTAGTTATCTTTGATTTCAGCAGTTGTTTTATCAACCTCACCATCAAAAGTAACTACAACTTCTTTCAGGTTGTTTGCTGCTACGCTTTGAACTTTAGAAGCATCAGTAACAACCCATTTTACAGTTTCTTTGTAATCGTAGTTGTTGTGCTTGAATTCTACAGTAGTATCCGTGTTAGGAACCAGTGCTTTTTCAAGGTTCACTTTAACAACTTCACTGTTAGCGAGCGTAAACTCAACAGTGCGTCCGTTGTCGGATACTTTGTAAGAAACTACAGCTGGTTTTTGTTGAGCCAAGTAGATGGAGTAAGCAACGTCAACCAGTTGGGAACGGGAAGCGTTAGCTTTAGGGTTAGCTTTAGCATCTACCAAACCAGAGTTGATTGCTGCTTGAACATAACCTTTAGCCCAGTCAGAAGCGTTGTTGTTAGTTTCTGTTGGGATTTCAAGTTTTTGAGCAAGAACGAGAACTTTCGCCATTTCTTGAACGGTGATTTTACCGTTGAAGTCGAAGATCATTTTCGTTGTGTTTTTACCTTCCATCAGACCAGCAGCGTAAACTGCTTCTACATAAGGAGCTGGCCATTTGTCAGCTTTGTAGTTTTTGTCTTTGAAAGATGCTTTACCTTCGATTGGCTCAAGACCCATGATACCAACCAAGACTTTAGCAAACTCAGCGCGAGTCATGTCTTTGTCCAGACCAGCAGTTCCGTCTGGGTAACCAGTGAAGATCCCTTTTTCTTTCAGTACATCAAATTTCTGTTGTGTGTTAAGCGCATCGTCACCGAATGCAACAGAAGCAAACATGGAGAATGCCATTGCTGTAGACAGTGCTACGGATAAAATTTTCTTCATAACCTTTTTTCTCCTCCTTGAATCATCACTTGATTATTTTCTTTAATTTGGTAGCTCTTATCACTCATTTGTCCTGCACCTCCTTTCTCGAGTTGAGCATAAATCATAAATGATGTCTGTGACGATATCACAGAATCTTGTTAACGAATGAACACTACATACTAGAATAGATTCCTAATCCTACCTAGGTATTATACAACGAGTCCCCAACACCGTAAAGAACATTTTTCTAATTAATAGACAAGTTTCTTGTTTCGGATAATCTTGGTTACCTCGTTGGGCTCTACATTATAAACGTTTGAATTTCCAAAAAGTTGCGGCTGTTGCAAAGTTTTTTAAAAATATTTTTCGAAGTTCCATCACTTCATATAACAATTGTCCATTTACATATAACGACAACAAAAAAGACGCCCTCTGGGCGCCTTTGTAGAATACTAGCGAATCTTCATAGCAAGCTGGATGATTCGTGCTCGCATTTCCGGGTTACTATGCAATGTACTGTACATCATGTCAATTTCGGATTTATTCGTACGATATGTCTTATCATGTTTAATTGTAGTGTGTGACCATTGGATCAACGCATTCTCAGCCGCTGTCATTTCGTTAAATGAATCATGAAAGCCTGTCTCAACAACGAGTCCCTCCATGACTTCCTGAGTTATCTCATCATGAGCGGCACGAGCCAGCTCAATTTTCTTCTCCATCACTTTGGCTTTTTCCTCGAACTTGGTCTTCGCCTTCATGTAGTCGAGCTGCGCTTTTGATAATATCGGCTTCATAAATTCATCTTCACCCTCTAAAAATAGTATGTGCTCCCGCTATTGTAGCGTATTCTACATGAAATTACAAAACAATAGATATTGGTAAACGTTTTCGTGTACCCTAACAGCACCCATAAGATCTTGTTATTTATGTTATAAATACCCTTTTCTCACGGATGCTACACAAATATAAACGAGAGCACTGCCATCAGAAATTGGGCGGGTGCTCTCGTTCCTTTTGTCATGCAGTTCTACTTATTAATATAACTTACAGCATTTTGAGCTTGCTCATCATGCGTTTTACGACGGTTGCCGTATCTGCACGATTCAGCACAGCATCCGGGTTAAAGTTGTACGTTGGCTTTTTCTCGCCCTCTTTCAAACTGTTGGCGATACCCGTCAGAATACCTACCTTGTTCACGGCAAGAATGGCTGGATAGGAGTAATTCGACTTGATATTGCCGACATCTTCGAACTCCTTCTGAAGTGCCGCTTTATCTTTCTCGATTTCGCCCATCTTCAGGTTCAATGCACGTGCGATGATGTTCGCCGCCTCTTCCCGAGTCAGTTCCATATTCGGAGCAAAACTTCGTGGGGCGATGCCGCGAATGATTCCTTTTCTGGCCGCTGTCTCGATATAACGGTAATCCCACTGCATGCTGTTAACTACACTTTCCTGATAAATATCATCGAAGGTTAACTTGTTCTTATCCGTGTCGTAATCCAACGGGATATCCAGCAGCTTCACTACAATGGTAGCAAACTCACCGCGGGTCATCGGATCATACACGCCAAACGCATCTTGCTTGGACGCCTTCATGTATCCTCTGGCCAACATCAACTCAATATCGTTGCGGGCCGTTTTGTGCGAGATCGCATCGGAATAGCTGTAACGCAAGGATTTAACTGCATAATAACCAAAGCCTTTGAAAGGTGCCGTGATTGTTTTTTTCTTGGCATCTACTTTTCCGCCAATGTTAATCCAAGTGCCCTGGGAAGGGTTATACCACCAGATTCCCAGGTTGCTGGATGCCGAGTTTACCAGCGCGGAATCGTATTTCAAGGTAATCGTACCTTTTGGGACAGCTCCATCCAGTTCTGCGGAATCAGGCGTTGATGGAACTCGTGCCCTTTCGCATATGGATGAGTTGCCACTTTTACATTAAAGTCTTCCACGTTGCTGCTGTAAGCATTAAGTGAACCTGCATCCAGCCAGTAAAGCGGGGAAGCATATCCGAAATGCGCAGCTGGCGTGAAACGGAATGCATTGTTGTTATCCCCTGGGATCAATGCCAGGCGTCCGTCCATTTCAACACCGTTCTCGATTTCTCCGATTCGGTTATAGGCCTTAATGGTCCGTCCATCAATCTGATTCGCGATACCGAACAGGATGTCGTGTTCACCAAGAAGGTTGATGGTGGGTACTTCTGCATTCGGACTTGATTTTGCCTGCTGAAGCACGGTGCCTTTAGGTAAAGAGAGCGATACGCCGCCTTTAAATACCGATACTTTGCCCGATTTTGAAATATTCGTTTTAAACTGGGAACCCTCTGTTGCATCATCTGTGTAAGTTACAACAAACTGTCCATTGGTCTTTTTGGTGCCTTGTTCAATCGTGAACTTAATCGTGTTTTTGCCGTTTTTCAGGTTCTTGACCTCAAGACGAAAGATGTCGCTGGTCTCGGATTTCACCATTGGCGTCTTGCCGATCAGAATCGAGTCGGCTCCCTCTGCCTTGATGCTCACCTCTACAAAGTTCTGTTTCAACACGCCTTCGTTGGGAAGCTTAGGAGACAGCACCTGGTAAGGAGCACGCTCACGTGTAATTTCGATGGTATCCGTAGTCGTGACGGATTGATAACGCGAACCGATGCTAATCGCCTGCAGTCCAACCTCTGGAAGAGCAAGCTCTTTAAATACAACGCGGGCAGAGCTGGAGTTAGCTCCGTTGACAATCGAATAGTACAGACTGTGATCCGCTTGGTTGATAGCGTCCAATTGAGTCTTCAGTGCCCCACCTGAAAGAGTCCATGTGCCAACATTATTTTTCGTGAATACTGCAAAAATGGTTGGTGTTGGATGACTGAGGTTGACCGTAATTTCGTCGGTGTATTCAACTTCAAAGCGAAGACCCAGGGCCCTCTCATATGTGTTATAAGCATTTTCAGCCGTTTCTCTGAACAATCCATCTGGATCGGATTCCGTTGCGGAGCCAACCGGGAATGGAATCATGTTTTTGATTACCGAACGGGTATCGCTAAAATAAAGCAGGGTCAGCTTCGTCGAAATTTTCCCGCTCTTGTCAGCGACAACCAACGTATTCGGACCTGGAATCAGCTGCAGGAATGTCGTATCCGTGAAACTGAACTCACCATTTCCGCTCACCTAAGCAAATCGCGCGTGTTACCATTCAAGGAAATGGTAAGTCCTGCTGTACCCGTGTAGTTGACAATACGTCCTGTTACTTGATTAAAATCTGAACTGTTCTTAAATACCTGATTGTTATACAAGTTAAAAATATCGATATACGTGGAAGACAGGAACGTTACCGGAATCACCTTGGTATCGGAAACGCCCGATCCATTGCTGGCCTTGATGATCAGATTTTGCTGACCTGTAGGCAGGTTTGTGATCTTGAAGACCGTGTTACCGTTGTAGGTGAATTTCTGGGCAATCGTCCCGCCGCCCTTGCTAGATTCAATCTCAACGTTACCTGCGTTCACTTGGTCCACCATTAAATAAATAGGCAGTTCGTTTAAGACTGTATCGTTACCACTCGGGAAAATGGATTGGGAAGTAGCTGATACCGCACCGCCACTCTCCGTTACGCCATATAGCTGGTACACCTGCTTGATTGTAGGTGCGTTAACATCCCGATAAGTAAAGGTGTTCTGCACGTCAAACCCTGAATTATTGTCCTTAATATAAACAACGTACTCCCCGCTCTGTGTGATGTTCACCGAGCCAGTGGTTGTAAAAGGGTACATCAAGGTACTGCCCAGCACGCTTGCTGCACCTACAGATGCCGCGAGTTCATGATTGGCACCGTGGATCCTAGTGGAAATACGGAGACATCTAGAGTTGGAGCTACTGCAGGCGTACCAGCAGGAGGGGCATCCACGATAATATAACCGGAGATAACGCCGTTGACATTAGGTTACCACGGCCTGCCCATCGATATTGGTGCTGCCGATCTTCAGTTGATTGACCGTCAAAGAGCCTGTCGGATGATAAACGACCTGTCTGTTGATGGTTTGGGATTTCGATTCGGAGTTCGCAACAATTACCAAATCGTTAACACCCTTCTTCAATGGGAGCCCTGCGGAGTAATACGTGTCCCCGCCGCTAAGCACATAGCCATACCGTTAACGGTCACGCCCTTCGAACCGTTGGTTGCTTTGACCGAGATACTAACAGTCTGCGTGGTCACCACAACCGGTTTGGAGGCGTTCTCTTCCAACACGCGTCCATCGCTGAGCGCTACTTCATACACAGCAGGTACATCGGAGAACTTCACATAAGCCGTGGCACTCATCTGCTGGCCTTGCGTGCTCATACCGGACACGATGATTTTGTTCACGCCTTGATTCAACTGCACATTCAGAAACTCGAACGTATTCGCTGCTTCGTTCAGGATCGGCTTTACGCCTACCGCCCGTAGTTGTGTCATCAAAACGTTTGATCTCATACTGAATGGTATTCGGATTAATGCCGTTGTAGGTACCTGAAACCGAAATAGAGCTCCGGTTCTCCGGCGTTGGTGAATTCGGATCTGTGCTTAAATTAGAAAAGTGAAAATACAAAGCTCCATTAGCAGCTGAAGTTAAAGCCGGAATTAGGGAAAAGAACATAGCTACAGCCAGTAACAGGCTTGCTATAGTACGGAAATTTTTCTTCAACGGTCGTGCCTCCTTGATCATTCGGACGTTGGAGTCCGTTTTGGTTGTTGCGTCGTTCACTGGGTCCCCTCACTTTCACTGACAGATTGGTTCTAGCGCATAGTTCATATATCGGAAGCGCAGGTCCTATTATTTAGCAAAACATACAAAAAGCCTCACCTTTTAGGTGAGGCAGACTTGTCTTATTCGGACGCAATATGAAAAAGAATAAGTTCTACTTGGTGCGGCTCTCGGTATTAGCCTTCATCCGCATTCGGTTAATCAGGCCAAGAATCGGCCGCTTGGTTTTGCCGACCAAGCCGATAACCTCAGCACCGATCTGCATGAAACACATCATGACGCAGATGACAACAAAGGTCACCCAGTTCGCTTCATACATAGCGGCAGAGGATTGAATGACAGCCAGCACACCGAAAAATGCAGCAATCACATAAATGATCAGCACCGTCTGGCGGTGACTGAATCCAAGCTCGCGCAGGCAGTGATGGAGATGTCCCTTATCTGGCGCAAAGATCGGCTTCTTCTGAATCTTGCGGCGAATGATAGCAAAAATGTATCAGACAACGGTACGCCGATGATAATCAGCGGTGTAATGAAGGACACAATCGCAATCTGCTTAAAGCCGAGCAAAGACAGCATGGCCAAACTGAATCCGAGGAACAGCGAGCCCGTATCCCCCATAAAAATCTTGGCAGGATGGAAGTTAAAGAACAGGAACCCGATAATGCTGCCAAGCAGCAGCAGGCAGAGCAAGGCTACGGTTGTATTGCCCATCAGAATAGCCATGACCAGGATTGTGCTGATCGCAATACCGGATACGCTTAAGCAGCTAAACCGTCGAGACCGTCAATCAGATTAATCGCATTGGTTACACCGACAATCCAGAAGATGGTCAATGGAATCGACACCCAGCTCTCCAGCATGGAGTACCGATCCTGAAATGGTATATTTACAAAGTCCACAGTAATGTTAAATCCGAATACAACTACACAAGCAGCTGCAATCTGAGCCAAAAGTTTAACCTTGGCAGAGAGTTCAAATCGATCATCCAAGGCTCCGATCAACACGATCATGGAACCGCCGATCAGAAATGCCTTCATAAAGTTGGCATCACGAGCCGACAAGCTGTCTGGCAAAAAAGGAAGAACTGCAATCAGTCCAAGAATAAAAGCCAGATAAATGCCGAGTCCCCGAGTCGGGGCATGATCCGCGTATGAACCTTGCGGGCATTAGGAACGTCAACTGCACCAACCTTAACAGCAAACTTCTTCACAAGCGGCGTTAAGAGCAGGGCGAGCGCGAGCGATACGATAAACCCGATGATGTATATCATTAACATGTAATCATTCGACCCCCAATATTGTCTAGGTTGAATTATACTCCCTTCGGGTCCGAAAACCAATGCCAATTTCCGGTGATATCCCGGATTTTCCCCACAGAAATGAGCCATTTAGCCCGTTTTCGTTACATTTTCTTTCTCGCGCAGCACTTTCACTACGAATTTCGGCAGCGCAAGCATTCTTTTATAGCGGGTAGGCTCCTTCAGAAGGCGATAAAACCATTCGAGACGCAGCTTTTGGAACACTTTCGGTGCCCGTTTCAGTTTACCGGAGATAATATCAAAGGATCCCCCGACTCCCATAATCACAGGGACATGAAGCGCTTGTTTATGCTGGGCAATCCAAGGTTCCTGGTTGTCCGCACCGCGAGCCACAAACAAAACATCCGGAGAAGCTGCACGAATCTCCTCGATCACGGCAGAATCCTCATCAGGTCCAAAAACCGTCCCGGTGGCCGCATATAATCGCAGCCGGATATTGCATTTGTAACCGCTCGGCAGCTTCCTGAATCACTTCGGCGGTTGTACCCAGCAGATAGAACTTCCATCTATAGGTTTCCCCGACCTTCAATAATTCATGTAAAAGTTCGAAGTATTACGCGTTCCTCAATCGGCTCGCCACCCACACCAGCAGCCCAGACGATACCCGTTCCGTCCGGAACGATCATTTCCGCGGTGCGCATCATCTGTTTGTAATCCGGATTATTTACGGCCGTCATCACCATAATCGGATTTGCCGTAATGACATGGTGGGGCTGCCTCGATTGCACAGCCTCGGTCAAGTATTTTACCGTATCCTTCATATTCAGTTTAGAAAAAGGTACTTCGAACACCGATACGGTAGGAAATGGATAGGTCTGTTTCATGTTTATCATCCTCTATGGCGTAAATATTGGGCAATGTGACGCGCAGGTTTAGCCGCCTCCCGTTTCAAAACAGCAATCTGCTCACCGTGCTCCGCTCTCCATGCCAGTGCACCGTCCAACAACTGCAGCATCTGGTCCTTCAACACATCTCCATCAAGCGACTCACTGGTTCCGACAGGCTCGCTGCCAAGCCGCTTCAAAAGTGATTAATCTTCGGATCGTAGGAAATGCCGAGCAGCGGCACACTCTGATTCGCTGCATAGATCAGGCTGTGCAGTCGCATGCCCAATATCAAATCACAATGACTGACCTCACGCAGCATGTCCTGCGGCTGCTTCTCATCATGGTAGAAACTGATCATAGAGCCATTCCGGGAGATATCACCAATCTGGCTAACAATAAACTGCGAAGCCTCTAGGTCATCCGGCTGATGAAAAGGAAGAAAACGAAGGTGTACGGGGCGCTGTTCGGCTAATGCCTTTAAACCTTCCCCAATAGCCTTCAGTTCTTTTCGCTCCGGATTCCAGTATCTAACCGAAATGCCGATGACCTACAGAGCATCTCCCGTTTCATGACTTGTTGATGATGACTGTGATGGCATTTCTTCACCGGAGTACTCGTGCACTTGTTGCGATCGTACTCCTTCACCTACTCTGGTGTATTTCTTGCGTTGATACCCCTTCACTAGAATCCTTGTGTATTTCAATAGAAGAAACAGAAGCAACGTCAGCTCTTTCCGACGACAATGGTGTATTCGCAGTCTCTTCAGTTGAGGAAACCATACCCAGTCTGATCCCATCATTAGTGTCAACATGGACTCCAGGTTCTGTCTTATCATGATGAGCTTCAGCAAAAGCCTCATCTGTATGCAGCTCTTGCTTGCCTGCATCCATCTCACGCAACGACCTGTGATGTACTGCATTATTGTCGATGCAAGCATTTTCGCCTTCTGGCAGCGGCAAGCCCATAACCGGATCCGGTACGACGTGAATCGCTTCAGCTGATATTCCCATGGACTGAAGCAGCTCGCCCGACTGGATGTCACGCACGGAGATGTAAGTGCATTTGCGGAAAACGGAACGGATCATGGGATAAAAGAGTTTGCGATTCACCGGGCCTACGCCCTGAGCATAAATAAATGTAGGTTTGCCGAGCCATTGAGCAATCTTAAGAACGCCCAGATAATAAGGAATCGTCTTTGGACTGGTTGCATCCTGCAGCAGACTTCCTCCACCGCTGATCAAGCCGTCACTGGCCTTGATCGCTTGACGAACCTCTCCAAGTTTCATCCGATGCACGGACTTTACGCCGTAGGCAGCGGATGTCCATTCCGGGTCGATGGAGAGTACAACGGGGTTGATCTCAACTCCCGCTGCCTGTCCTTCCTGTTCCAAAGCGGTCAGAATCGATTTCAGCACCGCTTCATCACCGCTATTTTTAAATCCGTAATATCCGGAAATGACTATCGTCTTAGAAGTGGAGACCATCGTTTCCAGATCCTTTCTGCCACTTGCCATACCAATATTGCGATCAATCCGATAATCAGACCAAGTCCAAGACCCAGCAGGACCCGAATAGCTGAAATATAGAGTGGCGTGTGAATATGCGTGAATGTTCCGACCATCGACAGCTGCCCCATCACACCGATAATGAGCAGATAGACAGCATGGCGATACTTAAATGACAGGAATACGCCAAGCACCATCATTGGATGGGCCAGCAAGAACTCCTTGTTACGAGGGCGTACGCCGAATATATTCTCCAAGAAAGATCGGAATGCCATCTCGATGGATGAAACGGAGCCTGAATTACCTGTACGGGTGAGATAATACCAACCGACGATCGCCACAATGCTTACTGCAATGACCCAAGTCAGCGTAATCGGAGACTTTAGCAGCTTCAAGATCGAGTGGTACGTAGATCCGCCGCGGTACAGAATCACGTAAACGGCAATGAGCGCAATCGGTGCCGCGGCAAGCAAATTGACACCACGGAACTGCTCCAGAACAAGCATATACGTTACATTGTTTAATAGAGCTACAACGATCGGTACGGCTGCAAGCGACAGAATAGAGGTCTTCACCAGCAATACGATGGAATGTGTCACTCTTCTGCCAGGAGTCATGTCCGGTATGGTTTGCTGCGTTTCATTGACTTTTCGAATAGCTAGAATGACAGCTACCGTCGGAGCACTGATGGCGGCAAATAAAGCAAGCGCCTGCTCTAGCAATGATGCATTAAGGACATACAATCCTGCACTGCCCACCAGGCCGATCAGGAAGGCTGCGATGGTAAGGAACGGAATGAAGTAGGACACCATCAGTGAGATCAAAGCCACGGCTCCGACAACAGCTCCAAGCTTAAAGTATCGCTGCAAGGACGAGTCGGTCACTTGGAACGGCTCTGCAGGACCCATCGTGAACCCATTGTCCTCCATCTGTTTGATGGCTTGACCCGATCCGGTCAAACTGTCAATCAGATTATCGAGCGGATGGGTGACGGATGCTTTGGTCATATCCCGGCTCGGCTCGGCATTCAAATAAAACATCCGGATGTTACGGTCTTTGGACGCTAAAGCAAAGCGGTCCCCAATAACCTCCGGTTCGAGATTAGCATCCCGCTCACTAAGGGAATAAATACGGGTTACATTGTAATCCGTTAAATAAGCCAGTTTCGTGAACCCTTTTTGCGGACGTTTAATGTTCTCAATGGCCACCAGGCCGATATCATATTGGTTCAATAGCTGTGCAAAGGAATCCAGACTCTTCTCTTCCGCATTATCATTGAAACCTTTGGCGGATTCGCCTTCAAACAGAATCCGTTTCACACCGTTTTCCGCGAAATAAGCCATCAGGTTCTCCATATAGGCCTCATCATATGGAAGACTGTCAGACAGACGCGGCACAATGTTAAAGCCCTTGTCCCGAAGCATGCCAATGGTAATCGGATCTGGAGACAACGGCTTAATGACCGCATTGGAGCGTGGGGTTTCCAGAACTAGGCCATCCACTGCACGGTCGAACTGCCACGGTCTTACCGGAATATTGAGTCTCGTAAAGGTTTCCTCAATAATCGGTTTAATTAAAGCTGCGCTCTCCTCGTTCAGAAA
The DNA here is from genome assembly GCA_012656105.1 of Phytophthora syringae. Taxonomy (NCBI): domain Eukaryota; phylum Oomycota; class Peronosporomycetes; order Peronosporales; family Peronosporaceae; genus Phytophthora; species Phytophthora syringae. The sequence goes on from JAAKBD010000004.1 coordinate 1,337,029, forward strand.
AGCAACATACGTAAAATTCTCGTTCGGAGAAATCGTCGTGCCTGTCAGATCAGCAACCTGCTGCCCGTCATAAACCGAAATCCGCCGCGATTTTGCCAGCTCGTCCAGCGTGCTTTCATACAGTGCCATACTGATCACGCGCGTCTTTCAGGCGATCCAGTTGCTCGGAGACAAAATCCTGCGGCTTAGACTGATACGCCGCGACATCCAACAAATCCCGATAATCGAACACCAACTCAACGTTGTTTGATGTCGACTCTGTTTGCAGTCGGTCATAACCTACAGGCAGGGCCGCTGCAACGCCAAGAACAACTAGAATCCACAGCCACTTGCGGGCTGCCGTGTTCCAGCGTTTCCATTTCTGAACCACGAAAGTACCTCCTCATCGAACCTATAGGAATTTACGATGGAGGGCAACAGCCCTTAGGCCTTGCAGCAACCATCGTAAATCCCCTTCGTTCTCTTCTCTCATTAAAATGTATCTATGGTTAAGCGTCTACCCGGGCCATGACATGATCCGAGAGCGATTGAATTTTGGCCTTGGCATCGGCGAGGGATTCACCTCGCACGGCAAAATACACTTTGATCTTGGGCTCGGTGCCTGAAGGTCTCAAGCAGAACCAAGAACCGTCCTCAAGCAAATATTTTAACACGTTTTCCTTCGGCAGCCCGTCCAGGCCCTCCGCATAATCAAGCACTTGCTTGACCAGTACGCCCCGACTTCCTCCGGTGCATGATTGCGCCAATCGGACATCTTCGCTTGAATCTGCGCAACGCCGTCTTTGCCTTTCAGCGTACGGGACTCCAGTGATTCGAGGAAATAACCGAACTGCTCATACAGCTCCTGCAGCACATCGTATAAGGTTTTACCTTGACCTTTGTAGTATGCCGCAGCTTCGCATATCAGCATCGAAGCGAGTACAGCATCCTTATCGCGTGCATAATTGCCTGCCAGATATCCGTAGCTCTCCTCATAACCAAACAAATACGTATGACTCCCGGACTCTTCGAATTGGGTCATTTTCTCCCCAATGTATTTAAAGCCCGTCAATGTATTCAGCACGGCTGCACCATAATGCTCGGCAATTGCCGCTCCCATCTCACTGGTAACAATGGTCTTGATAACAGCTCCATTGTTTGGCAGCTTCCCTGCTTCCTTCAATTGACCCAGCAAATAATGAATCATAATGGCACCGGATTGATTACCAGTCAGCACAACGTATTCGCCCTGGCTGTTCTTCACAACAGCCCCCATGCGATCTGCATCCGGGTCTGTCCCGATCAGAATGTCAGCCCCCACTTCCTCGCCAAGCTTCATTGCGAGTGTGAACGCCTCCCGCTCCTCCGGGTTCGGTGATTTTACGGTGGAGAAATTGGCATCCGGCTTAGCTTGCTCCGGAACGACATGGATATGCTTGAAGCCGATGTTTCGAAGCACGCGTTCGACGGGGGCTTGCCCCGTTCCATGCAGTGGGGTAAAACAATCTTGAAATCCTCGCCAAGCTTGGACGCGATAAGCTCCCGGTTCACACTGACATTTGTCACCGTATCGGCAAAAGCCTGATCCTCCGCTTTGCCAAGCCATACCAGCAGACCCTGAGCCTCGGCATCAGCCTGTGACAGCCTCTTCACGGCGGAAAAAGAATCCACTTCCTGAATTCGGGCAATCACGTTCTCAGCTTCGCTTGGTACCAACTGACCGCCCTCGCGGTTGTACACCTTATAACCGTTATACTCCGGCGGATTATGGCTGGCCGTAATGACAATTCCTCCGGTAGCACCCAGATGGCGCACACTGAAGGATAATTGCGGTGTAGAGCGCAAGGAAGGATACAGCTTCGCTACAATTCCGTTGCTTACCAGTACCAAAGCCGCCTCCAATGCAAACTCAGGCGAATAATGGCGGGAATCATGGGCGATAACAACAGACGGCTTCCCATCTGCAGCCCCGTGCGCCTCCAGAATATAGCGTGCAAAGCCTTGTGTAGCCCGACCTACCGTATATTTATTAATCCGGTTGCTGCCTGCGCCGATGACACCGCGCAAACCGCCCGTTCCAAATTCCAGATCACGATAAAACCGTTCCTCCAGCTCCTTCGCATCGTGCTCAAGTGAACGAAGCTCCTGCTTGGTCTCCTCATCAACATAAGGATCATTCAACCAACGCTGTACCGTATCGATTGTTCTCTGACTCATCTCTGACATGAAAAAAGTCTCCCTTCCTCATCCAAACAAGAATAGTCTGAAGATTACTCCTTATCCGCGAGAGCAAACATAATCTCTCCCCGGCAACTACACGCCCATCAACCGTTGCGGTCGCTTTCCCCTTACCGATCATGCCCTTCAGGCGGGTAATCTCGACTTCCAGTCGCAGCGTATCGCCTGGCACCACTTGTCCGCGAAAGCGGAACCCGTCAATGCCCGCCAAAAAGCCAAGCTTGCCCCGATTGCTCTCCACGTTGAGAATCGCTACAGCGCCCACTTGCGCCAAAGCCTCTACAATCAGCACGCCTGGCATAACCGCATATTCAGGGAAATGTCCGACAAAAAAGGCTCGTTGATCGTGACGTTCTTGATGCCGACCGCACGTTTGCCATCCTCAATCTCCACGATCTTATCGACCAGTAAAAATGGGGGCGATGCGGAATAATCTCTTGAATCTGTTTGATGTTCAACATAGTATTAAAATCCTCCTTATGTACGTACCCGCCAAGCATAGTGTTTGAAAAGGGCAGTCTGTTCCATATGCTTCCGTTATGCCGTATACGTATAGCTGCGGGCAGTGTTGTTGATGTTCTATCATGCTTCATCTTTGAGGTTAGCTACATGAATTTCAAATCATATGCATAAAAAGAAGGATCTGCGGTAAAAATGATGGATATCCTTCACCACTGCAGAAGTGAAGGTTTCAGATAAGGGGCTTTCTCCTTTCGGACATTCGTGTTCAAGGAGAGGGCCCTTTGATATATATCCGTCCATCGTCATGAAATGACAAAGTTAATACGCAAGTCCCATCCCATTATACCGTTTAACCCCAAAAAGAAAACTCCCTAGAGGGAGTTCGGCATCGCGGTACAATTCAATTGTTAACTCGCCCTGACATTCCGTCATGGCGCAAATATCAAATCAAAAACATGCTTCCACGTGCTCCATTCAAACACTTCACTGAACTCCTGATGCCCAAGCACAACATAACCGAAGACCATTCCTCCGAATAATGCCAATATAAGCAATACAGGAATCATGATGCGGACGGCTAGTTTCCATCCGGAAGTTTTGGAGCGCTTCTTGGCTTTTGATTCACTCATGATGCCCACCTACCCTCGCATTGTGTTGGCAAGGTTCATCATGGTATCGCTGGAACTTAGCGCACGTGCCATGAGCTGGTAGGCTCGCTGAACTTCCATCATCTTGGTCATTTCATCGGTCAGATTGACATTGGATTGCTCAACAAAACCGGAAAGCACCGAAGATTTCGGAGGCTCGCCCGGAGCAGGAGGTGTTAAATCAAACACATCTCCTTCCGTCAAGCCTTCCCCAACGACAAACAAGTTATCGCCCACAGCAACCAAGCCTTCCGGACGCTCGAGCTCAACCACCTTCAAGGTAGCCACAATCGAGCGGACGCCTGCGAAGGTCTCCAATATAATCTGACCTTTCTCATTCACGGCAACTTTCCCTTTGGACGGGAACGAAATGGGATTATTGTTCACGTCGAGCACAGGGTAGCCCTGCGAATTGGCCAGCAGCAAGTTGTTAGGGTTACGGGCATCCGGGGTTACATGAAATCCGCCTTCGCGGGTGTATCCAATTGCGCCATCTCCCTGAACCGCAAACATGGCTTGTCCATCAATCATCAGATCGAAGGGATTCCCCGTTTCCTTCATAGCTCCCTGCTCCATGTTCTGCACAACGGAAGATAGTCTCATGCCATACCCGAGAGTATAGCCTAGCGGTGTCGAACGGCCCGTCCGGTCAAAATCCTTATGATGACCCTGAACCTGAGTCAGCACATCATCAAAGGAGGCTTCCTTTTTTGTAACCAGCCGTGTTGACGTTTGCCATATTGTCCGCAATGACATCCAGTCTCTGCTGGAGAGCATTCATCGACACCATAGCGCTAATCATCGAGTTGTTCATCACTTACCTCCCGTGGGCTCACATATTCATACGGCAGCACGCTGCTGCCTGCCAACCTGTAGACACTGCTTATACTCGGCCAATCTCATTGACCGCCTTCTCCAGCGTCCTGTCATAATATTGAACGATTTTCTGATTCGTTTCATACGCGCGCAGCGCAGCGGTCAATTCCACCATCGATTGCGTCGGATCCACGTTGGACCCTTCAATAAATCCCTGACGAACCACTCCGTTATCGGTAGGTGTCATGAACCGCACTTCCCCGTCCGGATCGGACATGCGGAACACGCCATTCCCTTCGCGAATCAGCCCATGAGGCTGGCTTACAATGCTGACTCCCAGGATGATGCCTGTCCCGTTGCCAGCGGCGTCCATGATTTCTCCTTGCTCATTCACTGTAAAGTCAGACGCCGAGCCTGTCAATATAATCGGTCTGTTATTGTTATCCAGAACCTGATAGCCACTCTCGCTGAGCAGGTTACCTTCCGGGCTCACCCGAAAGCTCCCGTTACGGGTATACCGGGTATCCCCATTCTCGTCCTGAACCGTGAAAAAACCTTCGGGTCTATAGATAACCTCGCCGTTCTCATCGACATATCTGCCGGAAGCATCGAACGGATAATCCTGACCCGTTGCCGGATTCTGAACGGTAAAGGAGGATACCAGCGCGAAGTCTGTGTTCTTGCCGGATTCCCGAAGCGCGCCTTCGGTATAAAGCGAGATGCTCTCCTCCGCATACACGCCGGTATTAAACTTACCCAGCTTCCGGCCTGCGTTCGACGAATCGTTGCCCCCAATCATGGAGACAAGCACTTCAGGAAACGAACGCTGTACGCTGTTTGTTGCCTTGTAGCCTGCTGTATTGACGTTGGCGATGTTCTGCGTCACCGTATTATGTCGCTGCTCCTGGGTCATCATCCCCGAAGCTGCTGTATATAGACCTCTTAACAATGAAGGCACTTCCCTTCCATTAACGAATCATAACAACCTTAGTCGATATAACGATCGCTACGATGACGGATTGTACTTCCAATCGCTGTTGTTTTTGGATTTCTTGTAACTATGTTGGATAGGGTTGAAATCCAAAAACAAAGGCGACCGCTTCGCTTTTCCATTACAATTCCGCCCTCTCCGCTGTTGTCAACGTGGGCGTATTTCGAAGCAGATCGCTAATCTCATCGTGGTGATTATACCGATTCATTCCATGCTCATGTTGTTCCTATCATCTATATCGGAAGGTTAGAACTTTTTCTTAACGACCTTGTCCAAATTATCGAGCATAATTCCCGTTCCTTTTACCACACAGTGCATCGGATCCTCTGCAACGAGTACCGGAACCCGAAGCTCGTCCGTCAACAACTCGTCCAATCCATGAAGAAGTGCACCGCCGCCCGTTAAAATAACGCCGCGATCGATGATGTCCGCCGACAGCTCTGGCGGTGTCCGTTCCAACACGGATTTCGCCGCGAGTACAATCGATGAAACCGGGTCCCACAAGGCTTCTTGTACTTCGGCCGAAGAAACCGTTACGGTAAACGGCAGACCGGATACCATATCGCGTCCGCGAATATCCATCTCAGCTTGTCTACCCCCAGGACGAACCGTGCCGATCGCCACCTTCAGATCCTCTGCCGTCCGTTCACCGATCAGCAATTTATATTTATGCTTCACGTACTTCGTGATCGCTTCGTCGAACTTGTCCCCTGCCATCTTAATCGAAGAAGCGGTGACTACATCGCCCATGGACAGGACGGCCACATCCGTGGTGCCGCCCCCGATGTCCACAACCATGTTACCGCTTGGCTGGAAAATATCCATCCCTGCGCCAATTGCCGCTGCCTTCGGTTCTTCTTCCAGGAACACATCTCTTGCGCCGCTGCGCTCAGCCGCTTCCCGGATCGCCTTCTGCTCCACCGAAGTAATGTTGGTGGGAGCACAGATGAGGATTCGGGGGCTGTGCCAACTGCGCGCGCCCACGCGATCAATAAAGTACTTCAGCATCGCTTCTGTAATTTCGAAGTCGGCGATGACCCCGTCCCTCAGCGGGCGGATCGCCGTAATGTTGCCGGGAGTGCGCCCGACCATGCGCCGTGCTTCCTCACCGACGGCAAGGACTCGCTTGGTGTCGGTCTCAATAGTGACAACGGAAGGTTCGTCTAACACTACCCCTTCCCTTAACGTGAATGAGCACGTTCGCCGTTCCGAGATCGATTCCAATATCCTTGCTCAACATCATGAAAAGCCCCCAAAGTGTTATTTTATGGTAAGGGTCACTGTTCGCTGCGCCAATGCATCAATCGACAAAATCCAGCAATTCATGATGATCTTCGGCAAAACAGGTCCCATATTTCGATCCTATACCAGCTTTTAACATATCATACTTTAGGGGAGGGATTCAACGCCAATCTAGTGACCTAAGCCCTAAATATCAGGATTTGGCCGTGGCCACCGGTTCACGATTGCTGCTTAGGTTTTTTGTACTTGATCTTGGTAGCTTCCCCGCCTCTCAGATGGCGGATGGATTTGTGATATTCGAGAATGTGCTTCACCTGATCCGCCAGGTCCGGGTTGATCTCCGGCAGACGTTCGGTTAAGTCCTTATGCACCGTGCTTTTCGACACGCCAAATTCTTTGGCTATGGTTCGAACCGTATGCCTCGTTTCCACGATACAGCGTCCGATCTTAATGGTCCGCTCCTTGATGTAATCGTGCACGCTCCCGCCTCCCTACTGTGTGGATAGTTTGGTACATTATATGAGGGGCATGACGGGATATTCGCGGTTTCACGGGCTGACAAGCTTACTTGGACTCATTTATTTTCTGGACATGCTGGTCATGGACAAGTATGAAACGTCCATAATACAAGGCGCGGCAAGGGTTGGACTTGCCTTCGAAACCCTAAACAAAAAAGACAGGATCTCAAGATCCTGCCCTCTTCAAGTGCGCGGTGGGCGCATTGTACGAAGAAATGAAATTATTTTTGCGGAAGCACACTCACAGGGTTGACCAGTTTCCCGCCCTCATACACTTCGAAGTGCACGTGGTTGCCGAGATCCTTCTCAAACTCACTGCGTCCGGCAGTTGCGATGGAATCGCCCTGCTTCACTTCAGCGCCTTCCTTAACTTTCACTTCGTTCAAGCTTTGGTAAACCGTCTTCGTATCACCGGAGGTAATCTCCACTACGTTTCCGTTAAGCGGATGATTCTCAACGCGAGTCACTTTTCCTGTAAGCGCGGCTCTGACTTCAAACATCGTGTCATCTGCAGTGGCCAGGTCGATTCCCAGGTTCGGCGTGAAGGTGTCATTATATTGAACCATCGCCTCCTGATGCGTTTCCGGGTTCGTTTCGTCAAAATAAGGTTTGACAATGCTCACAGCTACGTCGTCGGCTAACCAGATCATCGATTGTGCATTGGCGGTTACTTCTACTGCTTCTCCGTCTTTACCTTCTGTTGCAGGTTTCTCCGAACTCTGTACAGACTCCGAAACATTGGCTTCCCCTTGTGGCTTCAGCGTTTTTTGGCTGGCGTCCTGGTAGACCCACACGAGGGTTAGTATAATTGCCGCTGCTGCTAAGTATGCTGCCGGGAACACCCACCGTTTGGATAAAGCTTTCTTCCACGAAGATGACGGTACCGTCGAATCTCCTTGCACAGTTTTAGGAGCTTCTTCGTGGGGTTTACTATTTTTGTTTTGTTCATTCATTTGCAATCACCTCAGTAACCATTGTTACCGGGGTCAACTCTTTTATACGTAATCTCACTATTATTTTTTTGAAGAGAGAAGATTTGAAGTTTTGTCAAAAGAAATATTCGTATAGTAGTGCTTCAGAATCTCTTTCGCCTCATATCCCTCGCGGGCCATGCCCTCTGCTCCATACTGGCTCATGCCAACGCCATGGCCGTTGCCATAGGTGGTAATCTCTATCTCGCCATTTTTCATCACCAGGCTGAACTGACTTGATCGGAGGCCCAGCTTCTCTCTTACCTCGCGACCGTAAATGTCTTGCCTCCCACCCGCACACTCTCAATCCGATGCCCCTGCGTATAGGAGAGTACTTTCAAAAAGAAGAGGCGTTCCCGTCCCCGCCCGCCGATACGGTACCGCACCGTCCGCCAGACCGAGCTTCCCTACGAATTCCGAGCGCGGCATCGTGACCGTCGTTTTATACTTGGGCGAGATTTGTTTATCCCATGGACTTTCCACACTGCGCAGATAAGGAATTTCATTCTTCCAATAATCCTCTGAATTTTCGGTATAGCCGTTGCTGGTAGAGAAAAAGAAGCCGTGATCGGCTTGCCCTTGTATGTCATTACCAATCCCGCCGTTTCCTTTACCGCCTGCTGGAGCTTCCCCAGCTCGGCTCCCTTCCCCAGCCGCTGCCATTCCTCGGTCAACTCGTCATGGGCGATGTATGCCTGGTGACTGACCGTGTCGGTCACCATGGCCTTGCCGTCCGGCACGCCGCTGCGGTCGCCGGACGCCAGCCGCTGCACGATATAGGTCCGTGCCGCAATGGCCTGGGCCTTGAGTGCCTCCAGCTGGAACTCGGTAAGCATCTCGGCGGCCAGAACGCCGACGAGGTATTGTTCCAGCGGCAGTTCCTCCACGGTGTCCGTCTTGGTTAAATAGACGGACACCGTGGGCTCTTCCGCCGCCCCCGGCTCGGCGGAAGGCAGCGGGGCGGGCCCCGGCGGCAGCGGCTCCGGTGCGTTGTTGCCCGGGGCAACAACCAGCAGCGGCAGCGCCAGCGCCAAGGCCAGCAGCACGGCCACCGCCCAGATGGCGGGTGCACCCGCACCCGCCGCCCCCGGCGGCCGGACGCCGCGCGGCAAAGCCGCGGCGTCCCCAGCGCGCGGGCCGCACACGGAACGTGCGGCCTCCGCGCGGTGTGCGGCCCGCAGCCGCCTGCGCATAGCGCTGCGGCTCGGGCGCGGGGTGCGGGCCCTGCGGCATGGCCGCTGGCCCGCCGGGGCTGGCGCGGCGCCATGCGCAGGGGCGCCAGCGGGACGGTCGGGCGGCGGCGTATGCGCCGCCCGCGGGCCATGGCCGGACTGGCCGAAGGCGTCCGGCCCTCTCGCCGGGCCGCGGAGCCCGCGCGGCCCGGGCTCCGATTCTTTTTGTCCGATGTCGAATCATGGGTATGTGCTTTGTCGAATTTGGATGTCTTCTCAAGTTCTCCGGGAAATTCCCATTTCAACACGGGAGCCGCCGACCCTTCCGCTGGAACTTGATAGGGTTGCCCAGTTGCCCCTTCCTCCGGGGTGGTCTTCGGATCCATTGCTCGTTCTTTCCCTGCAATGCCCACCTTCACCCGAACCTTAGAATCTTTCATTTGTTTTTCCCTCCTGTGCCTTCTCCCTGGTATGTGCCGGATTACTCTCATTTCCGTCATGCTCTACTTATACTTATGAGATACTAAGCATTTGATAGAACCCTTCTAAGAGAAAGGAGGAAAAGACATCGAAGGCTGCAAGCCAGTTAGCAAATAGATTCTGCCCTCTCATGGTTCTGTAATCTTTATATAAGAGAATTCACGTCAACCGTGTGCCCATACCAAAGAAGTGGCTTCGCCGTTAACAGCGAAGCCACTTCTTATTCATTCTATCCTGTCCATCCTGTAAAGATGGATAACAATCGTACGTATTATACCCAAGTGGGTTGGACTTTAAACAGTTTCGCGTCTTCGGTTTCGCTTGCCACTTTCTTCGAAACCTTCTCCGTACTCTGATCTTCCGTCGAAATGCGCCAGATATCCGCACCCAGTCCAGACAGCTTTTCCGCTAAATGAACATACCCGCGATCAATATGCTGCACACCGCCAACTTCAGTCGTACCCTCAGATACAAGCCCTGCCAATATTAAAGCAGCTCCTGCACGCAGATCGGTTGCAGTTACCTTGGCTCCCTTAAGCTCGGCGCCACCAGTTACGATGGCAGAACGTCCTTCGACTTTAATCTCCGCATTCATCAGCTGGAATTCATCCACATGCATGAAGCGGTTCTCGAATACCGTTTCTGTAACCACACTTGTACCTTCCGACACCAGCAAAAGCGCCATCATCTGCGATTGCATGTCAGTTGGGAATCCAGGGTATGGCAATGTTTTAACATCAACCGACTTCAAAGGTTTGTCAGCGATAACGCGAATCCCATTCTCATCCGGTTCAATGGTAATCCCCATCTCTTCCATCTTGGAAATGACAGGTCCGAGATGATCGGCAATGGCACCTTCTACATAAACATCCCCGCCTGTGATCGCTGCAGCCGCCATAAAAGTACCTGCTTCAATCCGGTCTGGAATCACGTTATGCTCGACGCCATGCATCTTCTCAACGCCCTCAATGCGGATTACACCTGTGCCCGCACCGCGAACTTTGGCACCCATGGCATTCAGGTAATTCGCTAAATCGACAATTTCCGGCTCTTTTGCCGCATTTTCGATTACCGTAACCCCTTCAGCCAATGTAGCAGCCATCATAATATTTTCGGTAGCACCAACGCTTGCGACGTCCAAGTAGACCTTCGCTCCACGCAATCTGCCGTTGCTCTTCGCTTCAATATATCCTTGTCCGAGGCTAATCTCCGCCCCGAGAGCTTCAAATCCTTTTAGGTGTTGATCAATAGGTCTCGTGCCGATAGCACATCCCCTGGAAGTGAAATCCGGGTTCGTCCACAACGTGCCAATAAAGGTCCCATGACCAGAAAAGACGCTCGCATCTTCCGCACCCATTCATAAGGCGCTTCACATGTCGTTATGTGCTCTGCATTCACACGTATCACTTCATCTTGATATGTAATGCCCGCACCAAGCGACTCCAATACTTTACTGATTGTAATTACATCGTCAAGAGGAGGTGCGTCAATGATAACACTTTCCCCAACTTCCCTAGTAGAGAGGCAGCGATGATCGGAAGAACTGAATTTTTGCTCCGCTGACTTTGACGCTTCCGGTCAGTCTTTTGCCACCGCGGACGATAAATTTGCTCATCATGGTTTCCCTCCGCGTCCATAATTTTCCTGATATGCTTGTGTTCGTTTTAGTTGTTGCTAATTCCCTAACTTTCATCTTAACATTAGTGATTTCCGCCAAACAAGCGATTTTTGAACTATTTATGACATCTGATATGGTGTCTACACCAGGAACCGGACATCCATAATGCCACCTTATGTGAAACATCTGTTATCCGCAGTATGGACCTACGAAAGGTACCATGACCGACCAGCTCTTGTCAATGCATAACAATTACCGGGTGAACATTATAGTCCGGAAGTCACCGTCCGCCCGATCAAGTCCTTAATCTCAGTGTTAACATAATAAAATGCGTTTATTCGACATCTTATTTCAAGCAACCTAACAGTGATATAACCAATCATACAATAATTAAAACAGACGAGTAAAATATCGCCAAACATACAGATCATGCAACAGCTTTCTTTAAAAGACGCCTTGCTGCATACCCGTGCTAAAACATATATCGGATCATTTGACTCCATGTAATATAGTCAATTAGGAATTCAGCAACGAATCGTCCAAGCACCACAGCCAGCAGTAAATGCAACAGCTTACCCTGTGGTCCTTTGGGATGGCGGACAACCAAATCCAGCTTTACTTGCTGCAGTGCCCACCAAGCCAGTGCGATACAGATCAGTGAAATGACAATGGAGAGTAATCCATTGACACCGACTGCACTGATGGAATTAGATAAATCCTGGTTCATATTCCCTCCCCTACATATATTTATCATGCCCTATTCAGGACCGACTCTTCTATAATACTTGGCTGGAGGCTAAGAATCCAGCACTTTCTAGCCACATTTCCTCGGAAATAATAAAGTCTTGTCAACATCTTCTATATTAGAGCGTTTACACACTATTATATGAAGCCAATATTTCCAACATTTTCTCTCCAAATTAATACAAATCCTTGCTCGAATCCCATAAAATCTTCCTTAGACTTCTATTTATACCACTCCAATGTCAAAAAATACCCGGACTCCAAAATATAGTCCAGGCATGATAAACCTATCTAACTCCTGATTCGACTCCCTTACACTATTCCGCCGTTGCCACAAGAATCGTTCCGTAAGCAGCTGACGAGTAGGTTAACAGTGCGGCCATCTGCAATAACTCGATGCTAAACACTCGTCGGTCATGGGCTTCTATTACATAGGTTAATGCAGGAGCTCCGACCCGGGTGATGACCAAAGATATAGGTTCGTCCGAAAAATTGCTAATCGTAACAGAAGCATCGACACCAGCTTGATGTTCATAGAAAGATTTTCCGACACTGGGAGCCAAGGAGAAGATTTGTTCCGGAAGCAGTATAGCCATAGGGATGACCTCCCTTCTCTCTTTAATACTACATCATATGTAACGAATCTATTAAAAGCGATAGTTAACAGCGTATGATAAACGCCTGTTTCATAGATTTGCCTCCCCATTCCCGGTTATTCTTCATTTCATTGGATGCTTCTCAGGAATAAAAAAACAGCCCGCTGCTATTATAGCATCGAGCTGCCTTATGATTAATTGGAGATCTTGATCCGGTTCATGGCTCTTTGCAGGGCCAATTCCGCGCGACGATGATCAACTTCGTCCTGTCTTCCCTTCGCATTCAGGCGAGTTTCCGCTCTTTCCTTCGCGGCTTCCGCACGCTCCAGATCGATTTCTCCCGCTCTCTCTGCGCTTTCCGCCAGGATGACAATCTTATCTTTACGGACTTCGACGAAACCGCCTTGTACCGCAAACGGGGTTCTCTCGTTGCCGATCTTCACATAAACTGGCGCTATCTGAAGCGGTGTAACGAAGGAAATATGACCAGGCAAGATGCCCAGTTCTCCCTCGACCCCACGCACCGTAACACTGTTCACCTGCTCGGAGTAGACCAGGCGGTCCGGCGTTACGATTTCCAACAAAATGGTGCTCACTTCCATCCCTCCTCACCGTTTTCCGCAGAAAACTCGCGCAGCAGACCTCACAGTCCCGTTCTGGGCACTGTCTCGGTCTGCTGATCACGGAGCGTCAGCTTACAATGTTTTTGCTTTTTCAACTGCCTCTTCAATCGTACCTACGAACAGGAAAGCCGCTTCCGGAAGGTGGTCGTGCTTGCCTTCCAGGATCTCTTTAAAGCTGCGTACGGTTTCTTTAACCGGTACGTATTTACCCGGAATGCCGTTGAACTGCTCGGCAACGTGGAAAGCTTGGGACAAGAAACGTTGAACACGACGAGCACGTCCAACAATTGCTTTATCTTCCTCACTCAACTCGTCCATACCAAGGATTGCGATGATATCTTGAAGCTCGTTGTAACGAGCAAGAATTTTCTTAACGCCTTGAGCAACATTGTAATGCTCTTCACCCACAATTTCAGGAGCCAAAATCCGGGAGCTTGATGCAAGTGGATCTACCGCAGGATAGATACCCATCTCGGAAATTTTACGCTCCAGGTTGGTCGTTGCATCCAAGTGAGCAAACGTTGTAGCCGGAGCTGGATCCGTATAGTCATCCGCCTACATAGATAGCCTGGATGGATGTTACAGAACCTTTTTCGTAGAGGTAATCCGCTCTTGCAGACGTCCCATTTCGGATGCCAGCGTTGGCTGGTAACCTACCGCGGAAGGCATGCGGCCCAGAAGGGCAGATACTTCGGAACCCGCTTGAGTAAAGCGGAAGATGTTGTCGATAAAGAGAAGCACGTCTTTACCTTCTTGATCACGGAAATATTCCGCCATTGTCAAATAGGTCAACGCTACGCGAAGACGGGCACCCGGAGGCTCGTTCATTTGACCGAATACCATCGCGGTTTTATTAATAACGCCGGAATCGCTCATCTCGTGGTAAAGGTCATTACCCTCACGAGTACGCTCACCTACGCCTGCGAATACGGAGATACCGCCGTGCTCTTGTGCGATATTGTTGATCAATTCCTGGATCGCAACGGTTTTACCTACGCCCGCACCACCAAAGAGACCGATTTTTCCGCCTTTTTGGTATGGAGCAAGCAAGTCGATTACTTTGATACCCGTTTCAAGCATTTCTGCTTGCGTGGAAAGCTCATCGTATGGAGGAGCTTCACGGTGGATCGGGTTATTAATTTCGGATACAACGTCACCTGCATTATCGATCGGCTCACCCAATACATTAAATACGCGGCCAAGTGTAGCGGAACCTACAGGAACCGTGATCGGTCTACCCAAATCCACAGCTTCGATACCGCGAATGAGACCGTCAGTGGATGACATCGCGATACAACGAACCAGATTATCACCCAAATGATTGGATACTTCCAAAGTCAAATCAACCGAGCGGCCGCCTTCCAGCGTTGCTTCAATCTTGACAGCATTAAAAATCTCGGGAAGATGACCGCGTTCAAATTCAATGTCAACTACAGCACCTGTAATGCTGACAACGCGTCCTTTTTCATTGATTCGTTTTCCTCCTACCCGCTCACCTCTAGCGGTGAACGATGATCGTAAAAGCGGCTCATGACATTGCCGCATATCCGTTAAATACTAAGTTAAGAATTCCATCGTGCATTATTGCTGAGCGTTAGCTCCGCCCACAATCTCGGAAATTTCCTGCGTTATGGCAGCCTGACGAGCACGGTTGTATGTGAGGTTGAGCTCATTGATCATCTTGCTCGCATTCTTCGTTGCTGCTCCCATAGCCGTCATTTTCGCACCAAGCTCACTGGCCTTGGCATTCAGCATCGCACTGAAAATCAACGTTTCTGCATATTTCGGAAGAAGAACCTCAAGCACGCCCTCAGCAGACGGCTCATACTCATATTGCGTCACGTTCCCACCACCAATGTTCTCCATCGGCAGCAGCTTGGAAACCTCTTGGATCTGAGTCAAGGCATTCACGAATTGGTTATAACACACGTATAACTCATCAATCTGACCCAGCTCATATTGATGAACCGCCGCGTTAGCGATGGTCTTAATATCTGCATAGGTCGGACTGTCGGATAGATCGGTGAGCTCCTCAACAACCGGAAGTCCACGACGGCGGAAATAATCCCGCCCTTTGCGTCCGATTACAAACAGGCAATACTCGTCCTTGGACTGATGGCGTTCTGCGATAAAATTCGATACTTTACGCAAAATGTTGGAGTTTGATGCACCCGCAAGACCACGGTCCGAAGTGATAACCAGATAGTAGGTTTTCTTCACTTCACGCTTCTCCAGCATAGGATGGCTGATTCCATTGGTTCCAGCAGCGATGCTGCCGACCACCTCTTTTAGCTTCTCAGAATATGGAAGCGCAGAGGTTGCCTTCTCTTGAGCTCTTCTCAGCTTGGCAGCCGCAACCATTTCCATCGCCTTGGTGATCTGCCTGGTGTTCTGAACACTCTTGATCTGCCGCTTAATATCACGTAATCCTCTTGCCATGTTTTCACCACCTTAAACTTTGGCAAAGCCAAAGTTACTTCGTAAGCATAAGCCTAGCTTTGGCGAAGCCAAAGCTGACTTCGTAAGCAACGCATAACTTCGGGTACAGCCAAAGTTACTCCGTACGCGTAGACCAAGCTTTGGCTAGGACCAAAGCCACACCTTTTGTAAAAATCACTTTGGTCACAGCCAAAGCTACATTCCATATGATGAAAGAGGATGCCGGGCATAACCCGGCTCCCTCCTATTAACTTGCCTTAAGGAACTTAAACCGAAGTGGCAAAGCCCTTCTTAAATTGATCAATAGCTGCTTTCAATGCATTCTCGTTATCGGACGTCAGATCCTTCGTATCCGTAATAGATTGAAGAATTTCCGGCTTATTGCTACCAATAAACGCGAGGAATTCGCTCTCGAAACGACGCACGTCTGCAACCTCGATATCATCAATATATCCTTTAACAGCTGCGTACAAGCTAACCACCTGTTGTTCAACGGACAACGGCTGGTTCACACCCTGCTTCAGGATTTCCATCAATCTTGCACCACGATTCAAGCGAGCCAAGGTTGATTTATCCAAATCGGATCCAAACTGGGAGAAAGCCTGGAGCTCACGATATTGCGCAAGATCCAGCTTCATGCCGCCTGCAACCTTTTTCATCGCTTTGATCTGCGCGGAACCACCGACACGAGATACCGAAATACCGACGTTAATCGCTGGACGCTGACCGGAGTAGAACAACTCGGACTCCAGGAAGATCTGTCCATCCGTAATCGAGATTACGTTGGTTGGAATGTAAGCAGATACGTCAGAAGCCTGTGTTTCAATAAATGGCAGTGCGGTTAATGAACCACCGCCAAGCTCATCGCTGAGCTTCGCTGCACGTTCCAGCAAGCGGGAATGCAGGTAGAATACGTCACCCGGATAAGCTTCCCGGCCCGGAGGACGACGGAGGAGCAAGGACAACTCACGGTAAGCTGCCGCTTGTTTGGACAAGTCATCATAGATGATAAGTGCATGTTCGCCCTTGTACATGAAGTACTCACCCATTGCGCAGCCTGCGTATGGAGCGATGTACTGCAGTGGAGTTACCAGAAGCCGAAGCCGTAACAACAATCGTGTACTCCAGCGCACCATGACGGCGAAGAGTTTCAACAACCTGTGCTACAGTGGATTGCTTTTGTCCGATAGCTACATAAATACATTTAACGCCGCTGCCTTTTTGGTTCAGGATCGTATCGATCGCAACGGTGGTTTTACCTGTTTGGCGGTCACCGATGATCAGCTCGCGCTGTCCACGGCCGATAGGCACCATCGCGTCGATTGCTTTAATACCGGTTTGCATCGGCTCATGAACAGATTTACGGTCGATAACGCCTGGTGCGCTGCTCTCAACCGGACGGAATGCTGCTGCCTCGATTGGCCCTTTACCGTCAAGCGGTTGACCCAATGGATTAACAACACGTCCAAGCAGAGCTTCACCAACAGGAACCTCCATGATCCGTCCTGTACGTTTTACCTGATCGCCCTCCTTGATTTCGGAGTAAGGTCCCAGGATAACGACACCGACATTGCTCTCTTCAAGGTTCAGCGCCAGACCGAACACGCCGTTCTGGAACTCCAGAAGTTCCCCGGACATCGCGTTCTCCAAGCCGTACACGCGAGCAATACCATCACTTACTTGAATAACCGTACCTACTTCAGAGACAGTGATATCGGATTTATATTCTTCAATTTGACTTTTGATTAAAGTACTAATTTCTTCAGGTCTGATACTCAACGTTTTCACCCCTATCTACTATGCTCGTCTATTAAAAGACTTTTCAAGACGTTCCAGCTTCCCGGCAAGAGTTCCGTCATACAGCTTGTCGCCAATGACTACTTTCAGGCCTCCGAGCAAGCTCTCGTCCACCACATTGGTAACCCGGATATTCTGATTCGCTAACTGTCCGAATTCCGAAGCCACCTGTTCTTTTTCCTGATCGCTAAGCGGGTAGGTAGAGAATACTGTGGCGTCCGCCATTCCTAAGCTCGCACCTTGTATCTTCACATAACTGTTCAGCAGTTCGGCGAACATTTCTGTACGCCCTCTGTCAAGAAGCAATTCAATCGTGTTCAATACAGGCTGCGATACTTTCCTGCCAGCGCCTGGCTGATTACGTTCATCTTCACGGACTGGGGAATATTCGGTGTGGAGATGAATTTCTGAATGTCGGAATCGCCTTCAATGGCAGATACGACAGCCCGCAACTCCTCTTCCACTTCCAGACCCTTCTGCTGCTGAGCCGCCACTTCGAACAGCGCCCGCGCATATCGCTTGGCTGCTACTGTATTTTGGCTCATGGTCTGCCTCCTACCTCTTTAAGGTATTGATCCACCAGTTCTTCTTGGGCTTTGTCATTGTTTACTTCCCGCTCAATCAGCTTGGATGCAATCCTTACAGATACGCTTCCCAATTCGCTGCGAAGCTCGGCAACGGCTTTGTTCTTCTCGCTTTCGATGTCGCGCAGAGCATCAACTTTGATGCGATCCGCTTCCTCCTTGGCGAGCTCAACAATTTGCTCAGCTTGCTTGTTGCTGGTCTGTCTTGAACGCTCGATGATATCATGTGCCTCTTGTCGTGCCTGATTCAGCGCCTGTTTTTGCTCCTCAACATAGACATGTGCCTGTTCACGAGTCTTAGAAGCCTCGTCTATTTGATTAATAACCAATTCTCGACGCTGCTCCATGATTGCAAACAATTTGCCGAAAGCAAATTTATGAAGCAACACATACAGAACGCCAAATGCAAGAATTGAAATTACAATATTCTCCCAAAGTACAACCATTGAATGAAGTCACTCCTTTCCGTTAATGCGAAGTGCAGTTCTTAACAAAACGAAGGCGCGGATGGCATCGGCCCTCCCCGCCAAACCGTAGTATTCTTATTAAGAAAACATGATCAAGAAAGCAATAACGGTAGCAGCGAGTGGAACTACCTCGACGATACCAACACCGATAAACATCGTCGTTTGGAGCGGACCGCGAGCTTCCGGTTGACGAGCGATAGATTCTACTGTTCTACTTACGATCATACCGTTACCCAAACCTGCGCCAAGTGCACCCAAACCTACTGCAATAGCTGCTGCTAAAAATTCCATTGATAAATATCCTCCTTAAGATTGGTTCAATTTTTGGTTAATATAATATATCTCTTTCGAAATTGCCGAAATGTCGGCACGTTTCGGCCGAGTTTATTAATGTGCGTCTTCTTCGTGAATCGTTGTTTGTGCGATGTAAACCATAGTCAATATAGTAAAGATGAACGCCTGCAATGCACCAATAAAAATACTGAATCCTTGCCATACAGCCAGGAATGGAATACCGTAGTAACCCATTTTCAGGATTACCGTAATCAGTACCTCACCTGCAAAGATGTTGGCAAACAAACGAATCGCCAGTGCGTAAGCTTCGCCAAGTTCTCAATGATGTTCAGTGGTAAAAACACCGGGAACGGCTCAATATAGTGTTTTAGGTAATGCTTGCGGTTCAGCTTCAGACCGAGATAATTCATAAGGAAGAATACAACGATCGCCAAACCTGCAGTAACGGATATGTCCGCCGTCGGTGATTTCCACCAGAGAACATGAGCCATATGGCCATCATGAAGACCTCTCGTTGCTTCAATCGTTTGCCCGAACACTGTAAAGTCAGCAGGCAAATCTGTGATGATAGCAAACGGCAATCCGAGCACGTTAGCTACAAAGATGAATGTTATCAAAGTCAACCCTAATGAGATATAAGGCTTTCCTTTCTTCAAATCCATAGCACTTGCTACGATACCTTGCACAAATTCTACGACCCACTCCATGAAGTTTTGCAATTTGGAAGGGTTTTCTACAGATAGATTTCGAACGGCCAAGCGTGCCAGTACAAAGACAATAATCCCCGTGACAAGCAGCATAATGACGGCTGATAGGTCAAGTCGAAACCCACCTAAATCAATAATCGGTGAATCATGCATGAAATTGTTTTCACCCCTTTCCAATTAGCGCTAATCAATTCTTAGATTTCAAGCTAACAATAATGCTGACTGGAATGGTCAACAATTGGGGAATGAACAGACCGACGATGGTCGCTCCGAGCGACACTTGTTCAAGCTTGGCCGCCATCATTACAATCAAGAACGCGATGCAAAGTCTCGTGACATATCCAAAGCTGAACCGTCTGCTCTCTTGACTGACCGCCAAATCGGCAAGCTGCCTCACTTTAATGGAAAGGAAGCGTACGTTGAACAAGCCACCAACCATACCCAGTATCAGTCCTGATACCTCAGGTCGATAATCCGGATAAAATGCCCACCCCATAAATAGAACAGATAATAAGAGTATAGATACTCTGGTTACACCGTTCACAATGGATGTTGTCAAATCATTCACTTTGCGCCCCCAGAAATTTCTTAATGAGTAGAGCGATATTCAAAATCCCTAGAAAGAGCCCCGAAAGCGTACCAATGGCAAGCCACACTCTGGGCCCGTCCCACTGATTCATAAGCCAGCGCCCGGTAAAAAACCGATGAGAATGTAAGCGGCAAGCAAACCGCCCGCCCCGCTAATGTATAGCGCTATCAACCAAGGGTTATCTTGACTTTTCGGATTTTTCATATGAACCTCTAATCCCAACTCATTTTACTGAATATTGCAAGAGTTTGTCAATGAATCGATTTTATTGAATTACCGTGTAGAAACGGCGTTTTGAGCAGTCTAAATTACCCAAAACGCCGCGGTAACCGTACAGTTCAACTGTATGCTATACCCTTGCCAATCAGAATACACTAAACTATGCCTTTGTGAACATTCTGTGAAATTCTTCGGGACGGTTTTTCGGATGCCGAAATGGTGCAAAATCGCATTGACAATCCGCTGCGAAGCTTGTCCATCGCCATACGGATTAGCGGCTTTGCTCATCTTCTCATACAGTTCCTGATCCGTCAGAAGAACCTTGATCCGATCGTACACATTCTCTTCTTGGGTACCCACCAGCTCCAAAGTTCCCGCTTCAATGCCTTCCGGGCGTTCCGTTGTATCCCGAAGCACCAGCGTCGGCACGCCGAATGACGGAGCTTCCTCCTGCATGCCGCCGGAATCCGTAATGATGAGATGCGTATGAGTATACATATTGTTCATGTCCACGACATCCAGCGGGTCAATCAGCTTAATCCGCGGATGATTCCCAAAATACGGTGAGTAGGTTCCTTCACGGCAGGGCTCGGATGCACAGGATAGACGATAGCGATATCCTCGAATTCGTCGGCTATGCGCTTGACTGCCTCAAAATCTGGCGATGCGGCTCCCCTTGGGATTCGCGGCGATGCGCCGTCATCAGGATCAAGCGTTTGCCCTTCGCCCAGTCCAGAACCGGATGGGTATAACCTTCACGCACCGTGTACTGGAACACGTCCGTAGCCGTATTACCCGTAACATAAATGCGGGATTCCGGCTTGTTCTCCTTGCGGAGATTCTCTGCGGACCAGTTCGTCGGCGCAAAGTGAAGATCAGCAAGCACGCTTAATCAACTGACGGTTCATCTCCTCCGGATAAGGATTCAGCTTGTTCCAGGTTCGTAAACCTGCCTCTACGTGGCCTACCTGTATCTGCTGCAGGAAAGCGGCATAGCTAGCCAGGAACGTTGTCAGCGTGTCACCATGCACCAGCACGATATCCGGCTTGGCCTCACGCAGGACAGGCTCTAGCCCCTCCAGAACGCGAACTGTGATTTCGTTCAACGTCTGGCGGTCCTTCATCACATCCAAATCATAATCCGGGACAATCTTGAACACATCGAGCACCTGATCGAGCATTTGACGGTGCTGTGCAGTTACACAAACCACCGATTCTATATGCTCAGGGTGACGCTGAAGCTCCAGAATAAGCGGCGCCATCTTGATCGCTTCGGGGCGGACCCCAAAAATAGTCATCACTTTCACTTTTGACATGATTGAAAATACCCCTCTTTTTCATGCTTGTTATTCTCATTATTCAAGTTGCACAAATGGCTCAGGCTTGTCTCCTATTTCGTTCCGTACAAGCGATCCCCTGCATCGCCAAGGCCCGGTACGATATAACCATGGTCATTCAGCCCCTCGTCAAGAGCAGCGACGTAGATGTCCACGTCCGGATGAGCATCATGGACGGCCTTCACGCCTTCCGGTGCAGCCACAAGATTCATCATCTTGATCTGCGTGCAGCCGCGCTTCTTCAGCACGTCGATCGCAGCGATCGCAGAGCCGCCAGTCGCCAGCATCGGATCAATCACGATTAATTCGCGCTCCGTAACGTCTGTTGGAAGTTTCGTGTAATATTCGACAGGCTGGAGCGTTTCCGGGTCACGGAACAATCCGACATGGCCTACCTTTGCTGCGGGGAGCAGTTTTACAACCCCGTCCAGCATACCCAGGCCAGCGCGCAGAATCGGCACCAGACCGAGCATTCTGCCGGAAATGACTTTCCCCTGCGTTTCCGCTAAGCGTCTGCACGGATATCGACTCAAGAGGAACCTCCCGTGTAATCTCATAAGCCATCAAAGTCGCGACTTCGTCTACCAATTCGCGAAAATCTTTGGTGTTAGTCCGCATATCGCGGATAAATGTAAGTTTGTGTTGAATCAACGGGTGATCACAAATCACCAATTTTCCCATGTCAGGTCCCTCCGGTTTGAATGCAAATGTTATTTCAATATGGGCATAAATCGTTGTGAGCTCCATAAATCCTGTCTATTATATCATTCCCTCTAGTCAATTGACACCTGCATAGGTCATGTTTATTTCCCGCTTGTTTCGACCTTGTGACGGGACCGCCATAAGCTAGACCTAGGTTTTCCATTTTCGCCTATATTGATGCTATCCGCAGTCGCTGACTGGAAAAATATGAGCAAAGCAATCTGGCCAGAATGTTTATAGCTCTGGAAAAGGACCCCACCTGCATCAGGCGGGGTCCTCTTATCATAAGCCTCTGGAACGGACTAAACTGTGATTAATATTTCATTTCGGCATAGAGAGGGTATTGATCTGTAAGCTCAGCCACCATACGGCCTGCTTGTTCAAGGGTCGCCTCGTCTTTAGGCTGCTTCAATGTCATGGCAATAACCTTCGCGATGGTAACCATCGCCTTCTCATCCATGCCGCGGGAAGTTACCGCAGGCGTACCGATGCGAATACCGCTCGTTACAAACGGACTCGTCGGATCGAACGGGATGGCGTTCTTGTTCACGGTGATACCGATGGAATCCAGCACCTTCTCCGCGTCCTTGCCTGTGATATCCAGATTGCGGGTATCAATCAGCATCAGATGGTTATCGGTTCCGCCGGAAACGATGTTCAGCCCTTCCTCGATCAGGGTATCGGCCAGAACTTTTGCGTTCTTCACCACATGCTCCGCATAGGTCTTGAAGGACGGATCCAATGCTTCACCAAGGGCCACAGCCTTGGAAGCAATGACATGCATCAGCGGTCCGCCCTGGGAACCCGGGAATACCGCTTTATCGATCGCTTGTGCCCAAGCTTTTTGCACAGAATCATACCGCCGCGAGGCCCGCGAAGCGTCTTATGCGTTGTGGTGGTAACAAAATGAGCATGTGGAACCGGACTCGGATGAAGACCCGCCGCAACAAGACCTGCAATATGAGCCATATCGACCATGAATAACGCACCAACGTCGTTTGCGATGGCCGCAAGTTTTTCAAAATCAATGATACGTGGGTAGGCACTTGCTCCAGCCACGATCATGCGAGGACGATGCTTGAAGGCCGCTTTGCGAACTTCATCGTAATCGATCAGGAACGTATCTTCTTGCACGCCGTAAGCAACGAAGTTGTACAGAAGGCCCGAAGCGTTAACAGGACTTCCGTGAGTCAAATGGCCGCCATGAGCGAGGTTCATGCCAAGAACGGTATCTCCAGGCTTAAGCGCAGCCAAATACACCGCCATGTTCGCTTGTGCACCGGAATGCGGCTGCACGTTCACATGCTCGGCACCGAACAATTCCTTGGCACGGTCACGGGCGATATCCTCCACGATATCCACACGCTCACAACCACCGTAGTAGCGTTTGCCAGGGTAGCCTTCCGCATATTTATTCGTCAGCACGGTCCCCATTGCTTCCATAACCGCTTCGCTGACAATATTCTCCGAGGCGATCAGCTCAATATTGCTGCGTTGACGCTTCAGTTCCAAATCCATTGCTTCCAGTACAGCCGGGTCATTCTTCCGCAAATGTTCCATCATGTTCATATCCTCCCATAATCCATCGTTATTTTGGTTGCCAAATTAAAACCACAGATATAACAAATAACAAAAAGCGAGCTCTCATTCGAATCAATCGCACTGCGCCCCATCATCCTTCTGCTCGAACCGGTACACCGCACGCTCCCCGCCAATCAGCTTCGGCCGGGTATAGGCAGCCGTAACGCGAGCTTCACCAACATAGCGCACGCTTGGCCGGAAAGGTACCGCCACTCGCCGCAAATGCATGCCGATCAGCGTCTCGCCAATATCGACTCCTGCATGAGCTTCAATGGATTCCGCAAGGCAAGGCTCCTTCATGCTGCGGTAGGCCGCCGAAGCCATAGATCCGCCTGCTCCCGGTATGGGAACAGCCGCCACTTCCGTCAAGCGCAGCCGCTCAAGCAGATCGCGCTCCATGACAAGTGCACGGTTCAAATGCTCACAGCATTGATAGGCCACAGCAAAACCGAACTCCGCTTGAACTTCGGCGATGCCTTGGAGAAGCTGCTGCGCAGTCTCAAGCGCGCCGCCTGTACCGATCCGGCGGCCGACCACTTCGCTGGTGCTGGCCCCGATGACCAGAACTTTACCCGGGCCCAAAACAGCCGCTTCGGCCAGTTCGCGGACAATGCCCGCTGTCTGTTCATTCAAGGAAATCTTAGAAATGTCCGTCATGTCACAGTCCTCCCGATGTTTTTTCACAGAAGCACTTCATTCCCTCATCACGATAAGCCGCGATGAATAACATACTGATCGACACGAACTATCGCAATCCGTTCTTCAGGTAACGCTCCTCGATGGCTTTGATCTTGTTCACGCGGCCGACATGGCGTTCGCCTTGGCTGAAATCCGTTGTCAGCCATGCGCTTACGATCTCTGCTGCAAGTCCGGGACCGACTACGCGTTCACCCAGTGCAATCACATTGCTGTCATTATGTTCGCGCGTCGCTTTTGCCGAGAACACATCATGGGTCAGCGCGCAGCGGATACCGGGCACCTTGTTGGCCGCGATACTCATGCCAATCCCTGTACCGCAGATCAGAATGCCGCGATCCGCTTCACCCGAGACCACCTTCTCGCACACCGGAAGCGCATAATCGGGATAATCCACAGAATCGGAGCAGCCGCAGCCAAGATCCTCCACCTCATGTCCCAGACCCCGAATGACCTCCACGATCTCCTCTTTCAGACGAATGCTGGCATGATCCGTACCCAATGCGATTTTCATCTATGAAAAACCCCTCGTATGTTCGCTTTTGCGTTTTAGCTTGTTCCATTATAACTCAAATTCCGCGCAAAGACGAAAAAGAGCAGTCGGCGCACGTGTTGTGCTCCAAATGCTCTTTGCCCAGGCGACCTACCGTATATTCCGATGCTCCATCGTGGTTTCATCCACTTCGTCGCCAGTTACACCGGATCCTTTGTTTTTCACCTTCATCTTAAATCAATACGGGGTGAAAGGCAAGCGGCTTTTTAGCCCAATTATACGCTCGCTTCTAAACACAAAGGGGTCGCCCTATTTATGCCGCTCGGACTCCAGCTTGTCCAGCAATCGGAATAACGCCGTCCGAATCTCGGCCGCTGTCGCTTCGTATTCTTCCCGCGAACCGCCGAACGGATCGGAAATATCAAAGCTCGGAATGCGCTGACGCAGCTCAATCAGGCGTTCGCGATCGCTGTCACTTACATCCCTTCCGAGAGATCGGGCCAGCTCCAGTGTTGCATACAGGCTATCCTGCTCCTGCAGATCTTCGAGCACCCTGCGGTCATCCTCAACGAATTCCTTCAGCGTGTGCATCTTGTCTGCCGCATGCGGAAACTGACGAATGGCATACTGCTTATGCGACTGGGTCAACGTAAGAATCAGATCTGCCCACTCTACCAGTTGCGCCGTCAGAGGTTTGGACACCAAGCGGTCCTGGATATCCTGATCCCGAAGTATCGATTCCGCGTGATGGGACACCGGCATTCCATCCACGGCCGATACACCTGCCGAACGAATCTCCAGCGGAGTTCCCCGCTGCTTGGACAGCTTGCGCAGCATCCCTTCAGCCATTGGACTGCGGCAAGTATTTCCCGTGCAAACAAACAGTATATTTTTCACAGTCCCGTTCCTCCTGTTAGTAGGTTCTTTGGGGATATTGTATCAAATATTGCGTTAAATGATAAACATGATGCCGAAGATGACCAAAATGAGTCCTCCGAGCATCTCGCCATACTCCCCAGCCTATCGCTTACCTGGCGACCCAGCAGCAAGCCGAGAATCGACATCAAGCCGCCCACGATACCGAAAGAGACCACAATCAACCAAACATCATCCACGAACATGCCAAGCGAAACCCCCACCGAGAACGAATCGATGCTGACGCTGAGGGAAAACAGCAGCATGGCCAAAAGGCGGTTGGATGAATTCGCTGGCCTTCTCCGCCACGCAAGGCATTATAAATCATATGTCCACCCAGCAGGAGCAGCAGCCCATAGGCTGCAAGCCCTGTAACGTGGCCCAATAATATTCCCACATAATGGTAACAAATAAACCCAGCAGGGGCATTAGCATATGAAACAGCGCAATCATGAAACTAATGCCCAGCATATAGCCAAGGCGCATGCCGCTTCTCATCCCGACTCCGATTCCAAGCGAAAATGCGTCTAGCCCGAGTGCAACCGCCATCAGCAGAATCGCCGCAAGCTGTCCCGATTGGACAGACGCCTCCAACATGCTCATTCCCCCAAGTCCCATGGTCTTGTACACCATATGCGGACAAGGGTTAAATGATTCCAAAACCGTTTATTCGACTGGGGAATCGGCAAAGCCTCCCCTTTCTCTTGCAGATTACGAGAAAGGATTGAGAGAATCACTCACAAACTGGTGCCAGGACTTGGAGTTCAATCTACATTGATGATGTGGTGTCCCGCGGCCTTCAGCAGTAGGTTCATGACGGCTGCGCCAACGCCCCGATCCGGGCACGCTTCGGCCAGGATGAAGGTCGCGCCTTCGTCATCGAAGTGACGAAGGCGTACAGCCGGCGGGCCGCTTCCTCCGGCGCGGCCAGGCTGCCGAGCGAGACGGCAACGTCCGCGCGGTAGTGGCCGATGTGCTCGTCGAACGACAGCACACCGGTCACTTCC
Organism: Phytophthora syringae; assembly: GCA_012656105.1. Classification (NCBI taxonomy): domain Eukaryota; phylum Oomycota; class Peronosporomycetes; order Peronosporales; family Peronosporaceae; genus Phytophthora; species Phytophthora syringae. The sequence continues at coordinate 1,363,953 of JAAKBD010000004.1, forward strand.
CGCGCCGGGCGGCCGCCTCAAGCTCGGCCGCAATGCGTGCCGACACGGCGTCGGCACGTGGGCCCTGCACCACGCACATCGCACCCTTCGGTGCGTAGTGCGTGTACTTCATGCCCGGCGAGCGCGGCGCCGGGCCTTCCGCCTCCCCGGCGGCGCGCTGCAGCGCCGGGTCGAGGCGCACGCTTGCCGCTACGGCGGCAAGCTGCTCGGCCGTGACGCCGCCGGGGCGGAGCACCGTCACGGCGCCATCCTCGCCGACCTGCACAACGGTCGACTCGACGCCCACCCCGGCAGGGCCGCCGTCGAGCACGCCGTCAATGTAACCGGCGAGATCTGCCAGCACATGGCTGGCCAGCGTCGGGCTCGGCTTACCCGAGCGGTTGGCGCTCGGTGCAGCAAGCGGACGCCCTGCAGCGCTGATCAGGGCAAGCGCAACGCTGTGATCAGGCATCCGCACAGCAACGGTATCCAGACCAGCGGTTACACGCGGTGACACAGCGTCCCGCTTCACGGGTAGTACCAGCGACAAAGGTCCGGGCCAAAGGAGTCCATCAGCGCCCTTTCCGTTTCGTTCACATGCTGGACCAAACCCTCAAGCTGCGCAAGCTCCGAAATATGGACAATCAACGGATTGTCCGCCGGACGCCCCTTCGCAGCAAAGATGCGCTCCACCGCTTCGGTATTGCCCGCATCGGCACCGAGGCCATACACCGTTTCGGTCGGAAACGCCACCGTGCCGCCCTGGGCCAACACCAACCCGGCTTCCTGAAGCTCCGGCTCCGCCGCCATTTTCAAGCTCTCCTGGAAGAGCGAGGTTGGTACATGCCAAACCTTGGTTGTTGTCTCTGAATTATGGATGCCGCCATTCCGCTGTCCTTGTTGCAATACGTCATTTCCGTTCTGTAACATACCTACCCCAAGCTTTCTGTATATAAAATATATAAACATCAAATTCCGTTTTGCGCTTACTTCAAAAATAAAAAGTGCTTTGGTTCTTCAGCCCCGTGCCAGTTCCAATCGAAACCAGTCACGCCAAAGAGAAAGCACTCTTCTATACTAAAGTTTATCATACACCGTCAGGATTGAACATCAATCCGCTCCTAATCCTTAAAACAGGCTCGCCACCCAATTCCAAATCCCCAGAAACATATCCCACAGAAAGAACCGAACTTCAGGTTTACTATCGCCTGCATTCTTCGGAGTTTCCTCCTGAGGCGTTTCGCCAGCGTCGGCAGAAGCCGTTTGGACACCCGTGTCAACGGATTGTGCCGCAGCATCCCCGCTGCCGCCATCAATGAAGCAGAGCGGCGGGAACAAAACACACCACCAGTTTTGGCCTTGGCCTTCACCTAAAGTGATCCGCAGCGCATCATAGTCGCTTACCGGATAGACCGTTCCCCGTACAGCTTGGTTGGGAACGGCACTACGCCAAGCTCCACTTGATAATTGTAGGTAATGCCTCTTTTTCTCAATTCTTCCCCTACCAGCTGACGGATTTCCGGAAGATGCTGACGGGTTACTTCTTTGGCATCTTCAAGGCTCTGCGGATTCTCCAGCTGAAGAACCCAGAGCTGCATTTGCTCAACGACCGCGTCACGAATCTCTCGTTTCACGAGCTGATCGGACGGGTTATCTGAATTCGCGAGAATGCGAAGTCGAATCGATTCCTGGGGATTGGACCACCAACAACGGATGCATCAATCTGCTGTCCTTCCCACGTCATGATAACCATAAACATACAGGATAAGAGCACAACCATTTTCTTCACAATAATACGGAGGGTCTCACTATAATTCTTCATCTATGCCAGCCGCCTCTCTCAAACGAATAATCTATGATGTTATCAGTATGTCCGGCTGAGAGAGTTATAAACGTGGACTCTAGCAATTTGTTGCAATAATCATAGATTCGCATAGATCAGGTTACAAAAAAAAAAAAAAGATGCCCTCCCCAGGAACAGGGAACAGCATCTTTCAGTGTTAAGGGGATATGGATATCAGCAGGATTCAAGTCAACGGGCGGCCCATTTCATACTAACTCGCGGTACGCCATGATCATGTGACTCCTCATCCAAACAGACTATGCCTTCTTAGGCGAAGCCGGACGGTAAGCGTGGGGATCGGGCATATCTTCCTCCACTTCCTGCCCATGCAGTTTCACACTCATGGCTACCCCCAGACTGGCCATGCTGATGACGAGCGAGGTCCCCCATAACTGATGAAAGGAAGTGTAATCCCGGTCAGTGGCATTAAACCGATGAACATCCCGATATTCTCGAAAATTTGGTACAAGAACATGGCAACGATCCCTATGATAAGAAACGGCCCTGCACGTTCTCGGGATTCAAGCGAAATCAGGATCAGCTTATGGATCAATATGAAATACAACAGCAGCAGCACCGATGAGCCAATAAAACCGAATTCCTCGGCAATCTGTACAAAAATCGAATCCGAATACGCATACGGCACTCTGCCGGATTGGATCGACGACCCCTGCATATACCCCTCACCGCTCATGCCGCCTGAGGCAATAGCCAGCTTCGCGTTATTGGTATGATAACTTGCCTTTGCAGTTGCCTTCTCCGGGTATAGCCATGGATCGATCCGCTCCACCCAGTGGGGCTTAAGTATTTTTGATTCAAGCAGTTCATCATGATAATGAATGTAGGCCTGCGCTCCGCCGAAGGCTAATCCCGCCACAAGTGCAAGACCGATTAGCGCATGGGAGAACTTCACATTCCCGATCCAGAGCAAACCCAGCAGGATGATCACATAACTTAGCGCATTCCCCAGGTCATTCTGAGCCATGACAAGCACAAAAGGTATGAACGCCAAGAGCCCAATCGGGATAATATCCTTCCAGAAGGACAGCAGCGGTTTGTTTTTGCGCACCAATACATAGGACAGGAAAATAATAAGGACCAGCTTGAACAATTCGGCAGGCTGAATGCTTAATCCCCCAATATAAATCCAGCCCTGGGCACCGTTGATATCCTTTCCGATGAACATAACGAGGACCAGTACGGCCAAACCGCCCAAGTAAATATATTTGGCATATTTAATCAACAATAGAGTAATCCAGCAGGCTTATGCCGAAAAAGGCAATGAAGCCGACAATGTAAAAAGCAATCATGCGGATATGAGAGCCTTCAAATTTGGTGTCAACGGTCGTGCTGTATATTGACGTAATGCTGATACCCATCATCAAAACCAGTACAAAAACAATAACGTAATCCATCTTCTTGAATTTCTGAAGCATGCTTATGATCCCCCTGTGCCCGGAGTCGTCAAACCCCGGTTTGCCTATACAGGCATATAACGATTCTTCGAACAGAAAGTTTGCCTTGTTTCCTTGTTTGCTTTGGTTTGTTGTCGATACATGATCATAATAAGCCCCTAATGAATTATTCTAAAAGATTTTCCTCCTTAACACAATTCAAGGACGTCCATCCTGCAATCGCTGGGCAGAAAACACAAAAGAGATGCTGCTTTCGATAGCATCCCTTGGATTCCCCGCTATGATCTTGTAGAAACACAAGCATCCCGAATCAAGCCTGTTGGGATGGTGCGGCAACGTACGTTGGAGAATTAGGATTAGGCAAATCCTCCTCCACTTCCTGTCCATGCAGCTTCACACTCATCGCCACCCCGAGACACGCCATGTTAATAATAAGCGATGTTCCGCCATAACTGATAAAAGGCAGCGTGATCCCTGTCAATGGCATTAACCCAATAAACATCCCGATATTCTCAAAGATTTGATACAGCAGCATGGCAACGATACCGATGATAAGAAACGGCCCGGCTTTCCCCGGCTTTCCAGTGAGATCAGGATCATCCTGTGAATGAGTATGAAATATAAAAGCAGCAGAACGGAGGAGCCGATAAAGCCGTATTCCTCAGCAATCTGCACAAAAATCGAATCCGAATACGTGTACGGTACGCGTGACGTTTGCACGGAGCTCCCCTGTAAGTACCCTTCACCACTCATACCGCCTGAAGCAATGGCCAGCTTCGCGTTGTTGGTATGGTAACTCGCTTTCGGAGTTGCTTTTTCCGGGATCAGCCACGGGTCAATCCGTTCCATCCAATGTCCGCGGCTCTCCATAATCTTCGATGCTTTAATCTCATCATGATAGTGGATATAGGCCTGTGCTCCGCCGAAGGCAACACAAGCTACAATCAGCAGCCCGATAAGCGCGTGCGTGAGCTTCACATTCCCGATCCATAACAGCCCAAGCAGGATGACGATATAACTTAGTCCATTGCCCAAATCATTCTGAACCATGACAATGGCAAACGGGATGAACGTCAACAATCCGATCGGAATGATATCCCGCCAAAAGAAAGCTTCGCTTTATTCTTCCGAAGAAGAACATACGTTATAAATATGATGAGCACAAGCTTGAACAGCTCTGCAGGCTGAATATCCACGATACCGAGATCGATCCAACCCGTAGCATTGTTTTTGGTTTGACCGATGAAGGAAGGCAGCAGCAGCATGACCAATCCGCCGATGTATATGTGTATTGCGTATTTGGTCCAGATTCGGTAATCAATCAAGCTCAACCCGAAAAAACTGCAAATCCGAGGATATAAATGACGGCCATCTTGATGTAGTGTCGCTCGTAGTAGGTCGTGTCAAAGGTGGCACTATATATCGATGTGATGCTGACAACCATCAGCATCAACAGCACAAAAACAATGACAAAATCAATCTTCTTGAGTTTCTGGAGCATGCTCTGGTCCCCTGTGCCTGGAGCTGTACACACTGAGCTGTTATCAGTCCGTATCTACGATCTGAACGGAATAAAGATTACTCCGCCAAGTCCACTAACTATTCTAAAAGAAATCCACCCCGAATACAATTAACGGCAAATTCCCAGAACATGCCTGTCAATCCCGGCCAAATCCGGTACTGTGACGATTTCCTGCCAATGCCCTGTCTGGCGCAGCAGCTCGGCCACATCCCCGGCCTGGCCCATGCCCAGCTCAAAAGCGATCAGCCGCGGCGGCGCTGACAGCAGAGGCAGCTGTGCCATCATGATCCGGTACGGGTTCAATCCGTCGCGACCGCCGTCCAGAGCCGTGCGCGGCTCGTAATCGCGCACTTCCGGCTGCAGGCCCTCGATGTCCTCCGCCGGTATATAGGGCGGATTGGAGACGAGAATGTCCGGCGCAAGGTAAGAAACGGCTCCAGCAGGTCCCCTGCCGGAACTCCACATTCGCATGGAACTGCTTCGCATTACGCGTGGCAACTTCGAGCGCTTCAGGCGAAATATCACTCGCCAGGAGTTCCCAGGAAGGGGCCTGCAGTGCCAGCGTAACAGCAATAACCCCGCTTTTAGGTGCCAATGTCCATTGCCTTCAGCCTTCCTTCTGAACGCGGGGCAAGCTCCTGCCCATACTTCAGCACCGCCTCCACAAGCAGCTCGGTTTCCGGACGCGGAATGAGGACAGCCAGCGTAACTTCAAACGGCCGACCGTAAAATTCCTGCGCGCCGATAATATACTGCGCGGGAACGCCTTCCGCCTTGCGACGGATCGCTTCTTCCAAAGCGTGGCGGCATTCCGCCGGGAAAGGCTCCGGCAGGGCCATGTAATATGAGGATCCCGACAATCCCAGCACATGCTCCAGCAGCAGCTGCGCATTCCGCTGGGGCTCCATTACCCGCATGGCATCTAAAAGAAGAAGCCTCCACAAAGGCTTCTCTTATGCTGCGCTGCGGCGTCAATTCAAATATCGTCCGCTTCAAAGCATTATACTCCTTTTTCCATCAGTTCAGCTTGCTCTGCAATCGTCAGTGCTGAAACGATCTCTTCAATCTCCCCGTTCATCACCTGATCCAGCTTGTGAACGGTAAGTCCGATCCGATGGTCCGTTACGCGGCTCTGCGGGAAATTGTACGTCCGAATCCGCTCGCTGCGGTCGCCCGTACCTACCTTGCTCTTCCGCTCCCCGGCATATTTCGCTTCTTCCTCTTGGCGAATCATATCAAAGATACGGGCACGAAGCACCTGCAGCGCCTTATCCTTATTGGAGTTCTGCGATTTGCCGTCCTGGCAAGTAGCCACGATGCCCGTCGGTATATGCGTCACACGCACCGCCGACTTGGTTGTGTTAACGGACTGGCCGCCTGCACCGCTGGAGCAGAACGTATCCACGCGGATATCCTTATCGTGGATTTCAATATCCACTTCTTCCGCCTCCGGCATAACGGCAACGGTTGAGGTGGAAGTATGAATACGGCCGCCGGATTCCGTTGTCGGAATGCGCTGGACACGGTGCGCGCCGCTCTCGAATTTCATTTTGCTGTAGGCACCGCGGCCGTTGATCATGAAGATGACTTCCTTGAATCCACCCAGATCATTCGTGTTAACGTCCATCAGCTCGACCTTCCAGCCTTGGGTATCCGCATAGCGGGTATACATCCGGTACAGGTCGGAAGCAAACAGGGCCGCCTCGTCTCCGCCAGCCGCTCCGCGAATTTCGATGATTACGTTCTTATCATCATTCGGGTCCTTCGGCAGCAGCAAAATACGGATTTTCTCCGCCAGCTCTCGCTCGCGCGTGGAAAGTTCCTCGATCTCCATTTTCACCATTTCGCGCATTTCGTCGTCCATCTTCTCGCCCTGCATGGTTTTGGCAGCTTCGAGTTCTTCAATTACATTTTTATATTCAACATAAGCCTCATATGCAGGCTGCAAATCGGATTGTTCTTTGGAATAATCCCTGAGCTTCTTGGAGTCATTAGCGACATCAGGATCGCACAACAGTTCACTTAATTTCTCGTAACGGTCCGCAAGGGATTGTAATCGGTCCAACAAAGGAATTCACCTCTCTAAGATATATTCCTGAAGATATGCCATTTCGCACTCCATATCCAAACCATAATGAAGTGCAAACGACTTTTTATTTTACCATGAAACAACACATTTGACCAGCAGGCTGTTGACCTGGATAAACCGTTCTTTCCTTACAGGGCTCCACCACTAGAAAAAAACCACAGTCCCATGCACAAAGTGACATGGAGCCATGGCCTTTGAAACCTCTCGTTTCTAAACGTTGAAACGGAAATGCATCACATCGCCGTCGCTGACAACATACTCCTTGCCTTCCAGACGAAGCTGTCCACGTTCTTTCGCTCCGTTCATCGATCCAGCCGCAACCAAATCATCGTAAGCGACTACTTCAGCACGGATGAAGCCTCGTTCGAAGTCCGTATGGATAACAGCTGCCGCTTGCGGTGCCTTCGTTCCTTTGCGAATCGTCCACGCACGCACTTCCTGCACGCCAGCTGTAAAGTACGTGTACAATCCAAGAAGGCTGTACGCTGCCTTGATCAGACGGTTCAGGCCGGATTCTTCAAGTCCCAGCTCCTCAAGGAACATCGCTTTGTCCTCGCCTTCGAGCTCGGCAATTTCGGCTTCCACCTTCGCGCTGATCGGAACCACAATCGCATTCTCTGTCGCCGCGAAATCACGAACCTGCTGCACAAACGGATTGCTGTCCGCTTCCGCTACTCCGTCCTCACTCAGGTTAGCCGCATACAGAACCGGCTTCAATGTCAGAAGGTGCAGGTCGCGAACAATCAGCTTCTCATCATCGCTGAGTTCCACACTGCGTGCAGGCTGGTCGTTGTAAAGAGCTTCCTTCAGGCGCTCCAGCAGCTCAACTTCCTGGGCATACTGCTTGTTGCCGCCCTTCATATTCTTCTTGGCACGGTCAATCCGCTTCTCCACGCTGTCGAGATCAGCCAGGATCAGCTCCAGATTAATGGTCTGGATATCGCTCACCGGGTTCACTTTGCCATCGACGTGGGTAATGTTCTCATCTTCAAAGCAGCGAACCACGTGAACGATGGCATCCACTTCACGAATGTGGGCAAGAAACTTGTTCCCAAGCCCTTCGCCTTTGCTTGCACCGCGAACCAGACCCGCGATATCCACAAATTCAAAAGCCGTCGGAACCGTCTTGTTCGGTTGAACGAGCTCCGTCAGTTTATCGAGGCGCTCATCCGGCACTTCCACGACACCGACGTTCGGGTCAATTGTACAGAACGGGTAGTTAGCCGATTCGGCGCCCGCCTGTGTTATCGCATTAAACAATGTAGATTTGCCGACGTTTGGCAAACCGACGATCCCTGCCTTTAAAGCCATTTATGTGACAACTCCTTATTATAAGTTACTCTTATTAGTAAGTATTCAAAGCTTGGGTTCATATCACCTAAGCTGCCAATCCCAGCTAAACAATCTTATTAATTATAGCAGATACCCCATAGACTTCAATACGAATATACTGCCATCACTCCGTCCCGATTCCGGCAGTCAAGTAGGTCATTCAGGCACGAATCAGACGCGCGGTGGACCTCAGAGCTTCGATGTTCCCTGCGCCAATTCCAAACATGGCTGTCTGCAGCTCCAATTCCACCTGCGCCAGCCGCTGGTCCAGCGCCTCTACAGAGTCAACGGCGGAGCCCAGCAATCCGCGTCCGAAGCCAGCCAGGTCAGCGCCCAGCGCTATCGCTTTCGCCGCATCAACGCCGTTTTGCAGCCCGCCACTGCCGATCAGGGTACAGGCAGGAGCAGCTTCCCGCACCTCCACAATGCATTCTGCGGTGGGATTGCCCCATCCGGCAAAAGCTTCCGCAGCGCCGCGGCGTACCGGGTCCTTGCTACGGAATTTCTCCACCTGGCTCCAGGAGGTGCCGCCCGCACCAGCCACATCGATGAACGCTGCCCCGATATCCAGCAGTCTTCGCGCGGTTTCTCCATCAATTCCCCAGCCGACCTCTTTAATGCCCATAAGCACTTCCAGCGTTCGGCACAGATCCTCAATTCGGCCAAGCAAACGGCCAAACCGGGTATTCCCCTCCGGCTGAAATACCTCCTGGAGTCCATTCAGATGAAGAACGAGCATATCGGCACCCGCGATATCCACCGCCCGCTGGCAATCGTCAAGACCAAAGCCATAGTTCAGCTGTACAGCCCCCAGGTTTGCGATAACCGGCACACTCGGTGCACACTCTCTCACGCGGAATGTAGGAGCAAGCTCCTCCTTCTCCACCGCAGCCCGGACAGATCCCACCCCAAGCGCCCAGCCGCGGCGCTCCGCAGCTTCGGCCAGCCTCATATTGATCTCTCCGGTCGCCTTGCTTCCTCCCGTCATGGAGCTGATCAGCAATGGCGTTCGTACCGGAATATCCAGAAACGTGGTGTCCAGTTTAATATCTTCAAAGTCGATCTCCGGCAGCGCGGAGTGACGGAAGCGGTAACGTTCAAAGCCTGATGTTAAACCGACGGAACCTACCTCCTCATCAAGGCATAGGCGCACATGCTCTATTTTTCGTTCACCGGTTGGTACTTCCGGCAGCAGTAACCTCGGATCTCCCGGTTCCACTGCCAGTAATGGTTTCAGCGGGCATGCCCGCAGTATCTTTATGTTCTGAATTCATTCCGTGCCTCCTTGTTCAAGTAATTCATCCTTAAATTAACCATCTTATTAGCGTGCACAGGGTGCCGGATATGGTAGGTTGTATGATATGAAGAACAACAAGCAAAAATATAAGCCAGATGTCCGTTTTCTGCCGCATGGAATGAAACAAAAAACCGTATATTATCATTCTACCCCTGAAACGGGTCAACAACCCGGCATAAGGAGCCTTATCACATATGGCAGACGGAGTGCGTCATGTCCGGTGATTGATGTTAATTAACGTTATACAACTGAAAGTTATAGGAGGATGGGCTATTTTGGATTTCCGTCATTTATTTCGCAGCCGCACTTCAGATCATCCGCATCCCCCTGATGGAGATACTCCACTTATGCCAGGTAAAGCGCATACCAAAGGTTCCCGAACACGAAAATATATTTTTACTACCTTGTCCTTCTCATTCTATGGCTGATCGGCGTGATGATCTATCAGACTCACAAGCCTCTGCCCAAGGGGATTTCTTACGAAAGCCCGCTCTATCAGAGCGAGGTTGCCATGTGGGTCGACCTGACCTATCCCGGTCCGGACGGTCAATAGTCCATGATCGCGAGATCGGACCGCGCATCGGCCAGATTATTGATGAATCCCGAAAATTCCTGGTCATCGATATGTTTCTGTTCAACGGTTACGCCCATAAAGGCCAGACATTTCCGAAGGTGACTGAGGAGCTCACCGATCGACTTGTGAAGCATAAACAAAAATATCCCGACATGGACATCTTCTTTATTAGCGATGAAGTCAACACCGGATATGGTTCCTATCCGCTTCCGGAGTTCGAGGCCATGAAGGCCGCGGGTATTCAAGTCATTATAACCGATGTCAATGGCTGCGGGATTCGACGCCGATCTATTCCGCTGTATGGCGCACCTTTTTCCAGTGGTTTGGTCAATCCGGCAAAGGAACGCTCCCCAATCTGATGGCAAACGAAGCGCCCGATATTACCGTTCGCTCCTATCTGAAGCTGCTGAACGTGAAGGCCAATCATCGTAAGGTCGTCATCAGCGAAAACACAGCGCTTGTCACTTCAGCCAACATTCATGATGCCAGCGCTTTCCACTCGAACATCGCTTTTGAAACAAGCGGCGACATCATTGGCGATATACTGGCCACTGAGCAAGCTGCCGTCAATCTTTCAAGCGATATCAAACTGCTTAAGCATATGAACCGAAGGCGGCAGCTCCCAAGCAGCCTTCCGGGCAGGCTGGCAGCGTCGATGTTCGGTACCTGACGGAAGGGAAAATATATAAATACGTTCTGGAGTCCATTGAGCAGTCTCAATCCGGAGATACACTCTGGATGGGGATGTTCTATCTGGCCGACGGCAAGGTGATGGACCAGCTTCTGAAAGCCTCGGAGCGCGGCGTCGACATACGCCTTATCCTGGATCCGAACCAGAATGCATTCGGCAGGGAAAAATCGGGATCCCCAACCGTCCGGCTGCCGCTGAACTCATCAAGAAATCAAAGGGCAATATCTCCGTTCGTTGGTACAACACCGGTAAAGAGCAGTATCATACCAAACTGATGTACATTGCCAAACCAACTGGCAAGTCCGTAATGACGGGCGGATCCACTAATTTCACCCAGCGAAATCTGGCCGATCTGAATCTGGAGAACAACCTGTGGATCGCCGCCCCAAAGGATCATCCGCTTACCCGGGACCTGGATAGTATTTTAATCAGATATGGTTCAACGAGGGCGCCGAATTCAGTCTTGATGCCGGAGCTTATCAGGGAAAAACCACCTGGATCAAAGATGTTCTGTTCCGGATTCAAAAGTTCCTCGGGTTCACAACCTTCTAACAATTAGACCGACATAAACGCGCGTTGAGTGCAGCTGCATTCAACGCGCGTTCCCGATTTACAACAGAGGTGACATCAGCCGGGCTGCCGATTCCAGCAGCCTGGTCATGATCCTCTTCTTGCGGGTATGGTTGCGGTCATACACGATGGCCGATTCCAGATCATGCTCGAAATCCGACACAAGCTTGGCCACGCTTTCCGTATGTACCAAGAGTGCGTTAACCTCGAAATTAAGATGAAAACTCCGCATGTCCATATTGGCGGTGCCAATCGTCGCGATTTCCCCGTCCACGATCAGCAGCTTGGAATGCATGAAACCTTTCTCATATTCATATACCCGCACCCCGACATCCAGCAGAGCGGGAAAATAGGAGTGGGAAGCCAGGAAGGGCAGCCACTTGTCCGGTTTCGACGGAAACAGGATCCGTACGTCAAGCCCTGACAAGGCAGCAACCCGGAGCGCGGTTAGAATATCTTCATCCGGTATAAAATAGGGTGTCGCCAGCCAGACGGATTTGCGAGCCGACACAATCATGGAGAAGAAAATATTTTGAGCGCCCTCCGCTCATTGTCCGGTCCGCTCGCAATAATCTGGACCGCTCCACTGCGGTTCTCCAGCAGATCCGGTGAATAATAGATCGGCTCGCTCGGCTGCTCTCCTGTCATGTACTGCCAATCCTGCAGAAATACAACCTGAAGCGTCCTTACAGCCTCTCCACGGATAAGCATATGGGTGTCTCGCCAGAAACCAAAGGCCTTGCTGCGGCTCAAGTACTCATCACCTACATTCAATCCGCCAACGAATCCAACACTGCCGTCAATGACAACGATTTTGCGATGATTGCGGTAATTTACACGGCTGGTAAAAATATCGTTTTCGGACTGCCAAACACGGCGACCTGTATGTAAGCATCCCTCATCTCCTGCAGGAAGGTAGGCGGCAGCTGCAGGCTGCCCACGGCATCTACCATAAACCGAACGGCAATGCCTTCCCTCGCCTTGCGGATCAAAATTTCCTGAATCTGCGTGCCGATGGCATCCGGCCGATAAATGTAATACTCCATATGGATATGATGCACGGCCCGTTCCAGCTCCGCTATCAATGCCGCGAACGTCTCTTCCCCATCGGTCAGCACCCGCGAGTCGCTGGAGAAGGAAATCGGCGTGCGCGCCAGCCGGGAAGACAGCTGAAGCAGCTGCTGCGTTTCAGGCTTAAAGCAGGAAACGTCAGGGGTGCTCTTGCGGAGCACCTCGCTGGTGTATACCAGGACGTCCTTCTGTGCTTTTTATCATATTTTCTCCGTTTGAAGTAGTTCTGCCCGAACAAGAAATAAAAAACAAGCCCGACGATGGGAACGAGCGCAAGCAGCAGAATCCAGGCCATGGTGCTGGAAGGATGGCGGTTCTCCATAAAAATCATGAATCCGATAGATACTACGGTGAGGGTGGAGAAGATCCCGATGACCGTCCCTGTCGTCTTTCCGAAATAATGCATGCCAAAATAATAAAACGCGATCAAAAGCGCGGTGATCAGTACAGCCTCTATTCCCTTTCTCATGTCAGTTTACCCCTTGTTATTCATCGTTTCTGTCTCTTTTGTATGGACGATGTCGATCACACATATTCTACATGATCTCCCCGGAACTAAAGACTGTTCTCTTGCAGATAGTCAGACAGCTCCAAGCCCAAATATTGACATTGACAATACTGGCATCATTTGATAAAAATATAACTAACGACCGTTAGTTAGGAGGAGTATTATGAGTGCCGCCAATATTAAACAGTCCGCCCTTGCCCATTTTGCCAAGAACGGTTATGAAGGGGCATCGCTGAAACATATCGCCGACGATTGCGGAATCAAGAAACCGTCTATTTACGCTCATTTTTCAAGCAAGGAGGATTTGTTCCTGCAGGTGCTTCAAGACGTATTCCAACGACAAGAGAAATTAATGGTGGGCTATTTCCTTAACCACACGGATTTGCCGCTGGAGCAGCAGCTGCATGGATTTCTTGAGAACAGTCTCCAGGCTTACCAAGGGGATGATGAAGTGCGATTCTTCATGCGGATGGCCTTCTTCCCGCCTAGCACCTTCTACGATGAGGTGATGGCTATGTTGTATCCGCTGCTGGACGAGCAGGAGAACAACCTGTCCAGACTGCTTGCGGCAGGCTGTCCCGTGCATGGGCGTATCATTCGATACCCACGTAAAGCAGCCCTCGCCTTTATGACCCTGCTCGATGGAATTCATCTGGAAGCCGTTTACGGCGGGGAGGAACGCGCCTTGAAACGTCTGACCGCCGCTTGGCCGATATTTTGGTTAGGGGTAACGAAGCAAAGTTCTAACAGCAAGAGTTAAATTATCGCAGAACTACGCATGATAAGTATAAATTTCAAGGAGAATAAGAGTCTGCAGGTGAGATAACAATTCTTTCTCATTAAAAGGAGTGACAATCATAATGAATCGCAACTGGATTTATGTACTGCTGGCTGGATTGGTCGAGGTCATATGGGTTATGGGTCTGAAGTATTCCAACAACACGTTGGAGTGGCTTGGAACTATAGTCGCCATTACAGCCAGCTTCTATCTTATTATTGAAGCAGCCAAACGCCTGTAGGTCGGAACGGTATATGCCGTCTTTACAGGTATCGGTACCGCGGCACGGTGGCATCGGAAATGCTGTTCTTTGGAGAACCGTTCAAATTGGTCAAGGTTCTTCTGATCTGCGTGCTGCTTGCAGGTGTAGTCGGCCTTAAGCTGGTTACGAGTGATCATGCAGAACCGGAGGTGAGTAAATAATGGCTTGGGTTGCGCTTATATTTGCCGGATTATTCGAAATTGGCGGTGTCATTGGTATTAAAGGCGTGTCGCAGCGCAAGGGATGGCATTATACACTGATTCTGGCCTTATCGTTTGGTATCAGCTTCTCCCTCCTCTCTTATGCCATGACCGTGCTGCCGATGGGGACCGCTTATGCCATCTGGACGGGAATTGGAACAGTATGGAGCCATGGTTGGGATGTTTCTGTTCGGAGAGCCGAAGGATTGGCGGCGAGTGGTGTTCATTTCCATGATTCTGTGCTCGGCTGTCGGTCTGAAATTGATAAGTTAGGCGATTTTTCTAGAAAATTTCATATATTTTCAGAACCAAGAAAAGGGACGACCGTAGTAAAGTTGAAACGGTCGTTCTTTTTCATATATACTTATTCTTGACCATATGGTCAATCCCAGAACTGAAAAGTTCTCAAGTGAGGTGAGCTTTTGATTGGCTGATAAAACGGCAGAGAAACGACAGCAAATTCTCATCACTGCGATGCAGCTGTTTTCCGCGAAGGGCTCTTCGGTTACCTCCATGCAGGAAATCGCCGAAGTATGCGGGATGTCGAAAGGCAGCCTTTATCTTCATTTCAAGTCCAAAGAGGAACTGGAAAAGAGCATTTACGAGCATATCGCAAACCGGATTAAAGATGAGATCCTCCGTGTCGATCACGATCCGCTGCTTGAGCCTAAGGAGCAGCTGCGCAAGCAGACGGAAGTGCTTCTTGTCCATTTTCTGGAGATCCGGGAATATCTCCTGAAGCAGTTCCATGATCAGATGCCGGGGAAACCGCCTATTGACAAGGAAAACATGCGGCAGGAAATGCTCGCTGCATTGCAGTGGTTTAACAATAAGCTCAAAAGCATTTATGGACCGGACGTAGAGCCTTATACGATGGAGATTGGCATGTTTATGGCCAGCATGCTGGGTTCGTATATTCGCTTCCTGTTCATGCCAGGGTTTCATTTGAATGTGGGAATCACTGCAGACCACCAGATCCAGCTGCTCGATGATATTGTAAACAGCATTCTGCGCAGACGTCCCGAACCTCTGATTCCGATGGAGGCGATTGGGCAATTGAGTCAGTTATGCCAGGCCGACATTCGTACAACCCGTCACCCGCTTATCGTCATTAAAGCAATGAAAAATGAACTGAAGAAGAGTACGGTAGAGACGGAAGTCCGGGAAGATGCTATGGAGTCGCTCAATATTATGGAGAAAGAGCTGCTTGGCCTCCAGCCCAGCAGGGCCGTTCTAAAGGGAATGCTTGCTAACCTGGAGGGGATCGAGGACCTGGAGGCACTGTATACCGAGCTCAAGGGCACCATTGTTACCGTGCTGGAAAGCTATCTTACCCCTGGTGGAATTATGCAGGGAAACGGGTCGAAGTTAGAGACATAGCGTTATTTTGGAGAGGAGAGAGAATCACCTAATGAAAGGAATTATCAATTTTTCGCTGCGCAACAAGTTTGCGATCTGGCTGCTGACCATCATCGTCAGCTTTGGTGGATTGTACAGTGGACTGACAATGAAACAAGAAACCATTCCGGATATTAACGTCCCATTCTTAAGCGTCACCGCCATCTATCCGGGTGCAGCTCCTGAAGGAGTTGTAGAGGATGTAACCAAACCGCTTGAGACAAGACTGAGAAATATCGACGGCGTAAAAACCGTAACCTCCACTTCCATGGAGAATGCAGCCAACGTGATGGTTGAATTTGATTATGGTAGTGATCTGGACAACGCTACAGCAGCTGTTCGGGAAGCAATCAATGAAGTCAAGCTGCCTGAGGATGCTCAGAAACCTACCATATCCAAATTCAGCATGAGCTCCATGCTTATTGTCTCCTTGAGTATATCGAACAAAGACAACATGGCACTGGATGAATTAACCCGTATCACAGAGAATGACATTGTACCCGAGCTCGAAGATTTGGATGGGGTTGCTTCCATTCAGGTAGCCGGACAATTTGTTAATGAAGTCCAACTGAAATTTAACCAGGACAAAATGAACGAGCTTGGCCTGACCGAAGATACCGTTAAAGGCATCGTGCAGGGTTCAGCGCTGTATGTTCCGCTCGGTATGTTCGAAATGGAAAAATCCCAAAAGGCCGTAGCCATTGATGGCGGCATCATCGGCATTGACGATCTGAAGAATATCGCCATTCCTGTTATTCCAAGCGGAGGCGGTGCCGATGCATCTGCCGGAGCTGGCGCTCCTGGTGCTGGTGCAGCTCAACAGCAGCAACCTCCTGGCGATGCGGCTGGGGCTGCAGGTCAGCAGGGAGCTCCCGGTGCTGATGCCAGTGCTGGTGGACAGAATGGCGCTCCATCCGCTCCCATAAGCATTCCAACCGTAAAACTCAGCGAGATTGCCAAGATTGAAGTTATCGGAACCTCGGAATCCATCTCCCGCACCAACGGGAAGGAATCCATCGGTATCCAAATCGTTAAGGCGAACGATGCCAACACGGTTGACGTTGTTAATCAGGTAAAAGACAAGGCAGAGGAATTGAAAGGCCTATTCCCTGGCATGGATCTGACCATCATGCTGGATCAAGGCAAACCGATCGAGGACTCCGTTCATACCATGCTCTCCAAGGCATTGTTCGGTGCATTATTTGCTGTTCTGATCATCATGATCTTCCTGCGCAATATCCGTTCGACCATCATATCGATCATTTCCATCCCGTTATCCTTGTTGATTGCGGTACTGTGCTTGAAGCAAATGGATATTACCCTGAATATGATGTCACTCGGTGCCATGACCGTTGCTATCGGCCGGGTTGTCGATGATTCGATTGTTGTTATCGAGAATATCTCTGGCGCATGTCCCTCTCGACCGAAAAACTGACAGGCCGAGAGCTCATTAGTGCCGCTACACGTGAAATGTTTGTTCCTATCATGTCTTCCACCATCGTAACCATCGCGGTATTCCTGCCGCTTACACTGGTTAGCGGTATGGTCGGCGAGCTGTTCATGCCATTCGCATTGACGATGGTCTTCGCGCTGCTGGCTTCCCTGGTCGTGGCGGTTACGCTTGTACCTGCTATGGCGCACAGCCTGTTCCGCAAAGGCTTGAAGAACAAGCATGATCATGAAGAGAAGCCGGGCGCAATGGCCCGCGGCTATCGTTCGATCCTGAAATGGACTCTGAATCACAAAGCCATTACATTCCTGGCAGCCATCGTGCTGTTGGTAGGAAGCTTGTTCCTGACCAAGTATCTGGGGGTTAGCTTCATCCCGGAACAAGAAGACAAATACGCAATGGTGACCTACTCTCCTGAACCTGGCGTTATGCTGGAGGATGTAGAGGAACGTGCACTAAAAGCCGAGAAGCTGATTCTGGATCAACCTGGCGTACAGACAATGCAGTACTCCATCGGCGGAAGCAATCCGCTTGGAATGGGCTCCGCTAATTCCGGATTGTTCTACATTATGTACGATCCGGACACGAAAAACTTCGAAGATGTCAAGACGGCACTTATCGAGGATCTTGCCAAGGAAGTTCCGGATGGCACCTGGTCCAATATGGACATGGCGGTAAGCGGATTCGGAGGCAGCCAATTGACGGTTAACGTCTTCGGCGACTCCCTGGAGCAGATCAAGCCTGTGGCTGATCAAATTGCCGAGCTTGCGAACAAGGATACCGCTACCTTCGACAATGCGGAGACCAGTTTATCCGAGTCATTTGAGCAGTACACGCTGGTTGCCGATCAAGAGAAGTTAAGCTCTCTTGGCCTCACAGCCGGACAATTGGCTATGAAGCTGGCACCCGTACGGGAGCGTCCAGTCTTGACGGAAATTAAGATTGAGGACAAAACCTACAATGTTTACATTGAAACCGACAGCAAAACCTATAAGAGCATTAAAGAAATTGAAGACGAAACGGTAACGTCTCCACTCGGTATGGAAGTACCGATCAAGGATGTAGCCAAAGTTGAAAAAGGAACCACGCCTGACTCCATTACACGCATCGACGGTAAAATGGTTGTGAGTGTCACAGCCGATATCCTATCCAGCGATGTAGGCTCGGCTTCCACCAATCTGGAATCCGAAGTCAGCAAACTTGAGCTTCCAGACGGGGTATCCGTAGAGTTCGGAGGCGTTACCGAGCAAATCAATGAAACCTTCGGACAGCTTGGACTCGCCATGCTGGCGGCCATTGCTATTGTATACTTTGTACTCGTGGTGACGTTTGGCGGGGTCTTGCACCATTTGCCATCCTGTTCTCACTGCCATTCATCGTCATCGGTGCCATTATCGGCCTGCTCATCACAGGCGAGACACTGAACGTATCTGCTCTCATGGGCGTACTCATGTTGATTGGTATCGTAGTCACGAACGCAATTGTATTGATCGACCGCGTTATCCACATGGAACGCGAAGGAATGAGCACTCGCGAAGCCTTGCTCGAAGCCGGTGCAACCCGTCTTCGTCCAATCCTGATGACGGCACTGGCCACCATCGGTGCGCTGCTGCCTCTCGTATTCGGTTGGGAGAACAGCGCAGGTATCATCTCACGCGGGCTCGGCATAACCGTTATCGGCGGTCTGATCAGTTCGACGCTGCTCACACTCGTTGTTGTACCTATCGTGTATGAGTTCCTGATGAAGTTCAGCAAGAAAAGAATCGAAGATTAATCCGATATAACACAAAAGCCCAGGCCTCCTATTTAGGAGGCCTGGGCTTTGTTTTTAGATGACTGCGATTCGCATGATAAACTTGCTATGGTTTTCTTATCTGCTGCTCTAATGCACCAGTACAGCTTCCCTGGATTGCTTCCACGTCTTCAGCATGTTCAGATCCTGTGCGAGGAACTCCTCGAGCAGGCTGAATAATGCCTGATACAGCGGACTCTCCGTAGAACCTTTCAGATCCTTGCAGAGAGAGGGCACCCATGACAACAGATGCTCTTCCAGAAACTTCTCCTGAACCTGCATTAATTGCAGCATGCTGTGTTCACAATACGTATTGTTCAGCATACGGTCATGAAGCAGTGTCATAAATTCCAGTTCGAGGGCTATATGATCGTCCGCTTCGCCATGCAGTTTATTGAATGCTACACCAGCGGATGCATAACACTCGGCCAAATCCTGAGCGCATCCATCCTGGGTATAATGGGACTCAGCGGCCTGACGCTGTTTGGTCTGCTCAAGCAGTCGGCGGTATTCCGCCCCTTCATACTCGCAAATCCGAACCAATTCCTCAGGCGAGCGTCCGCACAAATATTTCATCAGGTCTGAACCTGCCTTCGAACACTCCGCAGCCTTGCTAATTCCGCTTCCGCGGCTCCATTCTGCAATCATAGACAAGCTGGGCCAGTTGCCCAAAAATCAATCAGCAGCTCATAAACCGTTCCCCGGTTTTCAAGCCACCTGTGACAGACGTCAGGTACCTCCAAAGTTTGAACAGGTGATATCCCCATATCGAACCTCCTACTTTGTAACCTCTCTTGTTGGATGTGATATCCTTGACAGTATATCTTAGATGAACGTCTAATGAAAGCAGCTTGAAATGATTTCCGAAAATTTCGGAAAAATAAGGAAACTTTCGGAAATCTAGAATGTCACTACTCGCTTTCAAGGGGAGAAAGCTTTTGTCCACAGGTTCAATATACATGATTTCGAAAGCGTTTTCTGTGATACTTGTCACAAAATTATGACCGTCTGCCTGCAGCTTGTCCGCCGGGAGGGACCTAAATGTCGCATTGACTCCGATTCAGGGAATAGCTACAATGTGACCATGTATGCTACGAAAGGGGATTTCCATGATTGAACCGCTTAAAGACTCTTTCGGTCGGGTCCATGATTATATTCGTATCTCGGTGACGGACCGGTGCAATCTGCGTTGTGTCTATTGTATGCCGGAAGAAGGAATGGAATTCCAACCTCACGATCAGATTATGAGTTACGAAGAGATCGCCGCGATCCTCCGCGTTCTTGCCCCCATGGGGGTATCCAAAGTACGTCTTACGGCGGTGAGCCGCTCGTGCGCAAGGATCTGGAGAACTTAGTCCGTATGATTGCTTCCATAGAAGGAATTCAAGATATATCCCTCACAACCAACGGGATCATGCTGCCATCAAAAGCCCGGCTTCTTAAGGAAGCAGGACTCACGCGAATCAACATCAGTCTGGATTCGCTTCACGAGGAGCGTTATGCACGCATTACGCGCGGCGGCCATGTGTCTAAAGTGCTGGAAGGCATCGAAGCAGCCTATGAAGTAAGCCTGGATCCCATCAAACTGAACATGGTGCTGATGAAGGGCTTTAACGAAGATGAGATCCGCGATTTCATCGCCATGACACTCAATCGTCCCTTACATGTCCGCTTTATTGAATATATGCCGATTGGTCAAGCATCCGATGCCTGGCGCGATTCGTACCTGCCACTAAGCCGAGTATCCGAAGTGTGTCAGGAGGCCGGATGGAGCATCCAGGAAGAGCAGGGTCCATCCGGCAACGGGCCCTCCCGCAACATGAAGGTTGTCGGAGCCACAGGGACGTTTGGCTTGATCCATCCGGTCAGCGACCATTTCTGCGACTCCTGCAATACTCAGGCTGACTGCGGACGGCCATATCAAGGCTTGTCTGTACTGGTCCGACGAGTTTAACGTGCGCCGCGTCATCGATGATCCCCAGGCGGTTGCGAACCTGTTCCGGAAAGCGCTGGGTGCAAAGCCGCTCAATCATGAAATGGCACTGGCACTTGAGAAAAAGCGCAGAGCCACACCCCCACTGTGCGGCGTATGTCGCAGATCGGCGGCTAGCCCTCTGCGAGCTGTAAGCGAGCGGAAGACAGATTGTATCTTAGGCTCAATAATAGAAGTAAATAAGCAAACCCCGCCAGCATCCAACGGGCGGGGGTGTTTTAGGATGAGGAAATCCCTCTTGCTGTCTCATAATCATCTGGCGTATTCATATTAAATAAGACCTTTCGCGGATCAAGACCTGTCATGTGCTCTAATTGCTCTTCGTTCACGTATACAGCCTTTAGCTCCTCCACCCATTCGACCATGCGGTACTGTTCCGCCTGAAGCCTTCGTTCGAGACTCGTCATAACTTCCCTGCGATATACCGCCAGCAGCGGGTGCATTCTCCCTTGAACAACCGGGATTACGGCCTCTACCGTGTCCTGCGTAATCGCCAGATTCAGCAGTCCCTGAAGAAACTGCTCGTGAATAAACGGCATGTCGCATGCTGCAACCACATTCCATGGAGTATTCGACGCCCCAAGTGCTGCATGAAGACCCGCCATGGGTCCCTTCCCCGCGAGAATATCCAGAACGCATTCCACCCCAAAAAATGATAGGATTTCGGATCGTTGGTCGATATGATCACCCGGCTGCTCACTTTGCCTATAGCCTGTACCGCCCGCTCGATCATACTCGCTTCTCCCATAGGCAGAAGGGCTTTGTTCCTCCCCATCCTCCGGGAGGCTCCTCCTGCCAGCACGATGCCCGTCACCGAATCGGATGGCAGATTGACAACGACGGTTTGACCACTCATTCGTTTCACCACACTTTCTTAACAGGTTGTAAAAACATCATTCAGTCTATGGGATAATAACCAGATAAATGGAAAATTATTTAAAAGATGGTTTGTATCCCTTTTCAATGCGTGATACATTGAAAGGAAAGCGGCTTTTTGGACGCCGTTATTTTTGATTGTATTCGGTTTGAAAGGAATGACCTACTTGCAGAATATGGACAATGCTCAACCTTCGCTGACATCGCTCAAGCTGTTCAACTTCTTCATTTACGGAACCATGGTCATCTTCACTGGTTTCTTTCAGCTGTATTTGCAAGATATCGGCATGAGCAAAATTGAGATCGGCAGCCTGATGGCCATCGCGCCATTTGTGTCCATCTTTGCAAATCCTTTCTGGGGATTCTGGAGTGATCGGGCGGCAAACATCAAACGCGTGCTTCTGATCATGATGACTAGGTACACTGCTGCTGGTTCAGTTTGTATTTCAAGCGAATACCTACGCAATGATATACATGACGATGATTTTCTTTTATTTTTCCAGACTCCGATGTTCTCGCAGACGAATTCACTGATTCTAACCTATATTGATGGAACGCAGCAGAAATTCGGCTCTTTTCGGCTATGGGGCTCCCTGGGATGGGCCTTGACAGCAATTGTCGCAGGATGGTAATCGATCAGCTCGGATCCGGACGCATCTCCATTGTGTTCTCGATCATGCTGCTCGTGGCGGCTTTGTTCATGTTCACACTGCCCTCCATTCAGAAAACAACAGCATCGGCAACCGTCAACCTAAGAGGACTTACCCGACTGTTCCTGAATCCCCATTTTGTCTGGTTCATTCTGTTAGGCATCATGGTATCCATCCCGAACACGGCCAATAATACCTTTATGTCCTTATACATTCTGGAGCTTGGCGGCACCAAACAGATGGTCGGTCTTGCAATCTTCCTCTCATCGATATTTGAAGTGGCGATCTTCATTCTGTTTGATCGCTTCCTGAAGCGGAAGATCAATGTGCTGGTCGGCTGCCTGACCATTGTCAGCCTGCTCTTCGCGCTCCGCTGGCTGCTTATGGCGGAAGCCAATGGCCCGCTCGAGGTAGCCTTCATCCAGCTTCTGCACTGCGTAACCTTTGGCGGATATTTCTATGTCGGCGTACAGCTCACGATGCTGTTTGTTCCGACGCCTTACCGGGCATCCGGACAAGCGATCTACACCTTAAGCTGGAGCGGCATCTCCGGCGTCATCGGCGGTTTGGTAAGCGGCTGGATGTTCCAGAACTTCGGGGCGCAGATCATGTACCGAACCGGCATGATGCTTGCCATTGTGGGTGCCATCGGTTTTGGCTGGATGTGGTACAACCTGCGCAAGCATGGTTACCAGCCGCTGCACCCGGATGATGAGGCTGAGGGATACACTGCGAATTAGATCGTCTTGAATGTATGCCAGACTACCTACCGTAAATATAACAAGACTCGAATGACTCCCCTACGGGAGCCTTCGAGTCTTGTTTATGTTATGGGGAGCATGAAAGACATCAGCAGCCTCTGTCCATGATCCTTTTGTTCATTCTACGAGCCTTCTCACTTCTTCGGAAGCTGGAACGAGCTCTTCAGGGAGACTACGCGGTTAAATACCGGACGCCCCGGCTGTGAATACTTCGAGTCCACATTGAAATATCCGTGGCGGAAGAACTGGAACTTGTCCTGTGGTGCCGCATCCTTCATATTGGGTTCCACGAAGCCCTGCACAATTTGCAGTGAATTCGGATTGATGTCGTCCAGGAAGGACTTTTCCGCTGCGACTTCCTGCTCTTCGCCCGCAATTTCTTGCACCCCTTCCGCTTCCTCCTCTTCGCCCTTGAACAGCGGTTCGAAGAGACGGAATTCGGCTGGTACAGCCTGGGTGGCCTCCACCCAGTGGATCGTCCCTTTCACCTTCCGTCCGGTAAAGCCGCTGCCGCTCTTCGTCTCCGGATCATAGGTGCAGTGAATCTCAACAACCTTGCCGCTCTCATCCTTGATGACCTCATGGCATTTGATGAAATAAGCATGTTTTAAACGAACCTCATTGCCAGGGAACAAGCGGAAATATTTGCTCGGAGGATCTTCCATAAAGTCCTCTTGCTCAATATAAATCTCGCGGGAGAATGGAATCTGACGGATCCCCATTTCCGGATTCTCCGTATTGTTCTCGGCGTCCAGCCACTCCGTCTCACCTTCAGGATAGTTCGTGATAACCACCTTCAGCGGGTCCAGCACAGCCATCGTACGCGGCGCCTTCAGCTTCAGGTCTTCCCGGATAAAGTGCTCCATCACCTGACGATCCACTGTACCGTATGCCTTCGAAATTCCCGTCTCAAATACGAAGCTGCGAATAGCCTCCGGGGTATAGCCCAGACGGCGAAGTCCGGAGATCGTCGGCATGCGCGGATCATCCCAGCCGTCCACAACGTTCTCGTCTACGAGCTGCTTCAGCTTGCGCTTGCTCGTTACCGTCTGCGCTACGTTCAGACGTCCGAATTCGTACTGGTGCGGCGTGCTGTCCATCTCGCATTCCGCTACCACCCAGTCATAGAATGGGCGCTGATCTTCAAACTCCAGGGAGCACAGGGAATGCGTGACGCCTTCAATAGCATCTTCCAGCGGGTGCGCAAAAGCATACATCGGATAGATGCACCATTTGTCGCCCGTATTATGATGATGTGCATGAGAGATACGGTAAATGACCGGATCCCGCAGATTAATATTAGGTGAAGCCATATCGATCTTCGCACGCAGCACGCGCTCGCCGTTGGCGAATTCCCCTTTGCGCATCCGCTCGAACAGATCCAAATTCTCTTCAACGCCGCGATCCCGGTAAGGACTGTTTTGACCAGGCTCGGTCAGGGTTCCGCGGGTTGCGCGGATTTGGTCAGCGGATTGATCATCCACGTAAGCCTTCCCTTTTTTGATCAGCAGCACCGCGCGATTGAACATTTCTTCAAAATAATCAGAAGCATACCGCAGCTCTTCCCAATCGAAGCCGAGCCACTTGACGTCTTCCTTAATAGAATTGACATATTCAATGTCTTCCTTCACCGGGTTCGTATCATCAAACCGCAAGTGCGTCCGTCCGCCGAACTCGTCGGCCAGTGTGAAATTGATCCAGATTGCCTTGGCATGTCCGATATGCAAGTAACCGTTCGGTTCCGGCGGAAAGCGGGTAACGATCTCCTTGACCTTACCGGACTTCAGGTCTTCGGTAATTACATTCTTTATGAAATTGGAGGGGTTCCCCGATGGTTCTCCACGTTGATCAACCTTTCATTCTGTGAATTTCTGTCTATCTCCTGTATAAACGTGTTTCCCTTAAATATACCTGTAATGCGGGGATTGTTCAAGGAATTCGGCGTTCCAGCACCACAGGCCGCCCATTTCAGATGTGCAATCGACAGGCGATCCAATCGATGCATTCAACCTGCGAACAATTCATTCGGCAGAAGGTGATATGTCTGCAACAATCATTTTGACGGGGGCTTTTTTATAGGGTAGCATGAAGAGAAAACAGCCATTATAGGAGGCCTGTCAATCTTATGAAACCTAGCAAACTTCCCAAAGAGCAGCGCGAACAGCTTATCGAAGGGGTCCAGGAATATTTTGAAACCGAGCGCGGCGAGACCCTGGGTCATCTGGCTGCGGAGAGCGTTCTCGATTTTTTCATGGAAACGCTGGGGCCGCACTTATATAATCAAGCGCTCAGCGACTGCAGAACGGTGGTCAGTCAGCGTATGATTTCCCTTGAAGAAGATATTTACGCATTAGAGCAAAAAGTGAAGCGAACTCGTTAAAGCTGCATACCCTTCACGATGGTGAACAAAGGAGAATACATATATGTTTGGATACGCATTAGACGACCATGTAGAGCTGCGGCCACTGGCCATAGAGCATGCACGGGCCCTGTTCGAGATGACAGACTGGTCACGGGACCGCCTCCGCAAGTGGCTTCCCTGGGTGGATGCCGTCACAGAGATAAACGATTCCGTCAATTATATTAAAGGGGCCATGAAGCAAGCGGCCGACAACGGTGGCTTCTCGGCAGGCATCTGGGTGCGCGAGGAGCTGGCTGGGACCATCTCATTCCATGAGATTGATTGGACCAACCGTTCCGTCAGCATTGGCTATTGGCTGGATCAGCATTTTACCTACCAAGGCCTGATGACAAGCGCTTGCCGGGCGTTCACGGATCACGCGCTGATGCGCATGGGGCTGAACCGGGTGGAGATCCGCTGTGCGACCGCGAATCATCGCAGCCGGGCCATCCCGGAACGGCTGGGATTTGTGCTGGAAGGCGTTATCCGCGAAGCGAGAAGCTGCCTCAAGGCTATGTTAACCATGCGGTTTACGGCATGATTCAAAGCGAATGGAAGCGGATGAGATAACCAGCACCTGCGCTTGATCATAAGACAGCCTTTGGCCTCTCATCACGCCGCAAGAAAACGTCGTATTGTCATTATAAGACAGATCATCTTAAAGAAACCTTTGTATCCTGTGGAAGGGACGCAAGTAGGTTTTGCCATCCGGCAAGGAATATTGAGACAAGGAAAGTACGCAAGGGCAGGGTAGGTTTGACCAATCGCCCTCCAGAAACATCAATCCGCCCTGCTCTGCAGGGCTTCAAGCCATTTTCCGAACTGCCTCTTCAAACTAACAGACAGCACATCCAGTTCAAGCATGCGGTTCAACCCCTGCTCATCCTTCCGTCCATCCTTCATCATACGAAGCACCTCCAGCACCGTCGCGCCCGCAGCGTGAGACTCCAGCTGGGTGACGGAGGAATCGGCACGGACATCCCCTTCCTCCAGCACTCGGAAGTAAAACCCGCTATAACCTGTGTTCAGCACACGTAAGCATGTCCTTGACACCAAGCTTCTGAGACAGCTTGAAGCACGGGTATCGGGGCTGGCTGATCTGCACCACTGCGTCTCCTACCCGGTACATATCGCCAATGCAGACCCGATCCTCCAGCATTCCCCGCAGTGTCAGATTCTCTCCAAAGGCGGCATAGGGCATCTGTTTCCCCAGACTGTTCTCCCAATAGGCGTAATGCTCGTAGGGATAAGCGCACACCGCTTTATCTACGCCGCCGTGATTAACGAGGTCAGCCTGCCCGTCCCCTGCGAAATTCACCGTGCTCAGAAACAAAGGGCCGTCCACTGGCTGCTTGTAGATTCCAGTAGACAGGTCTTTTCCCTGGTATTCAACGGTTACAGGCGTTCCCACATTCAGTGATACAATTCCTAAAGTCATGGAAGTAACCTCCGCCCTCTTCTTTTTCATCTACTATATGCAATCGCCTGTGCTCTTGTCCAGAAGCGATCAAGCTGCAGAAATAAAAACAGCCCGGCAAGCTGCCGGGCCGTTCCAACCTACTACTCATCCTCTTCTTGCACATGGACAGTGCTTTTGAGCGATGCGCGGTTTATAAGAAATAACACATTAAGATATCATCGACGTAACGCCCGTCCACATAGAACTCCTGAATCAGGCGGCCCTCTTCCTTAAATCCGCAGTTCTTGTAGAAGGAAAGTGCACCGGGATTACTAGACAGCACGCGCAGCCTCAGCTTCGTTATGCCCTCCGCCCGTGCCATCTCCTTCACTGCTTCTATAAGGCGCTTCCCGATGCCCCGCCGTTGATGGGAGGGATGAACCGCTATATTCAACTCCAGCACATGACGATTGCTGTGAAGGCCTGTTGGCGCACGGAATCCAACATAACCGCATAACTCCTCCTCATACAGCGCCACAAGCTGCGTGCCGGGCGGGCATTGCAGAAGGTAATGATCCCTTGAGGTCCATTTCAGCGGCTCAGGGGCTGTATTACGATCCCATACCAGTTCATCAAGCTCCATGAGTGAAACGGCGTCCTTCATCTCGGAGAACCGGATGGTCACTGTCTCTTGACGGGTCTTCATCGCCATCCCTCGCTTCGATAACCATTCCATTCATTATATCAGAACGATGTGTTTCCTGCTGACGAGTTATAGGGTCAAGCATTATTGTTCATTAACTCCACTGTAAATATCCACAACACATCCATCCTGACTCTCTGTTGCTAATCGCTTGAAGTCCGCGCTGGAAATGCGCACGCCGCCTGTACGGTAACGGTTCCGGATGGAACCGCGGCTACATCCTGTCCGTTGATCGTGACACGGGTCTCCTCACGGCTATCAATGTGATAGCTGAACGTAACCGGATTCCGGCATAATGGAATTCGAACTGAAGACCATCAAGTGACGTCGGCAGAACCGGGTCGATCACGAGATCGCCCCCGGCTTCACGAATGCCAAGCGCATTGGAGATCAGCTGGTTCATATAAATCCCTGGACCGCTGGAATAAATTCTCCATCCTCCCTTGACGGGCACGCGTCCGCTGCGCAGCTCATCAAAAGATTCCTGTGCATCATAGCGGGTGTTGAACTTCCCGTCGGAGCTGCTGAAATACGCATTGCTCTGACGCAGCTCCGCATTCGGGACAACCTCGGTAATGCCGATCGGGTTGATGCGCTCAAGCCCGCTCCATACCTCGCTGCTCTTGCCAAGCTTCGCCATGGCCTCCACAAAACGAATGTGCGCATGCACATATTGAAGGCCCACTTCCCGGCCAAAATTGGCTGCCTGCTCCGCCCGCTTAAAGTGGGTGCTGACGCCGCTTAAGCATATACAGCCGGACGATTCATCAGCCTCACCCCATCCGGGCAGAACAATTGTTCACGGATAATCTCGTAATGGCTGGCTGCCTGCTCCGGCGTTAACAGCTCACTGATCATGCTGCGCGTCATTGGCAGCAATCGATACTGGATTCCTGTCTCCTGATCCGTTGGATGAAGCAGGAATTTACTGTGCTCTTTGCTCTCCATATATACAAATCCAGGAATGACTTCGGAATTCAAGATGTACGTATTGAAATCCCGCTGGATTCCTTCAGCGAGTTCCCCATCTCAGCGGACATTCCTGTATCCACGTTCTCCATGACATGGGAGAACTGATTCAAGGTCTGATACGTCAAGGCTACCGTCCAGCTGCTGACCATGAACTGTTTCAATTGGGCGTTGGTTACTGCAGCGTATCATCCCAGTCCCCGTCTCCATAGGAAGACAGATGGGTGTCATGAAGGAAATGATTCCGAATGTAGGACAATTGTTTCTTCACATGCTCAAGCACGGTATGCGATTGCTCTGTAAAATCGAAGCTGTGTTTTCTAGTATAAGGGACGGCCAGCTCCAGAATGTCGTAATCATGAGTAACGGCCAAATAATCGCCAAGCACCTTAAGCGGCCAAACGATAATGTCGCCATGGCTTTCTTCCTGCTGTATATGTGCATACTGATCAAACATGAACCACTGCGGCCAATTCCCGTCATCTTCGTATTGGTGGGAGTATACCTCCAGCAGAATATCCCGAACCTGCTCGTATTGATGAGTTGCCATGAAATACTCGACAGGTCCCTGGCATACATCGCGTGTCCCCACGCCGCACCGCCGTATTGTTCCAGCCCGTGCGGTACGGAATAGTGAACCAGCATGTTGTGCGTGTACCACCAGGCCAGCGCATTCACCTTGAACAAGCTGTCATCCTGACCATCCTTGAAACTTAAGTGGAACCCGTTCATGACCGAAGCATAGAACGAGCGGTAGCTTGCGATCACCTCTTCGGCCTGCCGAGCCTGAATCGGAGCATTCGCCGCATCGAGATTGCCTTGTATGGTCATAGTCCATTCAGCGCTCTCACTAAGCCTTAACACCGTCAGGGAAGCATCTCCCGATACAACATTGCTTGCCAGAGCGGTTTCGTCTGTAACATGCACATCAGCTCCATTTACCTGAAGACGGTAATGGAGATCCTTGTATACGGACGCGCTGAGCGAAGCCGAATCCGCACGGAATGTGATCACGTTGCCTTCCTGAACACGGTGATACGGAACCTCATATTCATTGACGTCCATCGTCATTTGCATAGTGACCAGATAACGGTAAGCCCTGCCGCTCTTAGAACGAACCTCAAGCGTCAGCTCCGGCGATGCGGCCGAGGTGAAGTTGGTAATGATCAGCATGTCATTGTCAGTCTTATAATACCACCGTACATAGTTAAAGCCGATCTCAAACACGGATGGCATGGTAAGAAGACGGTACTTCCCGTCAATGTCTACATAGATACGCTGACCGGACGTTTTGAGCACGTTAAGCGCGCTTCTGGCGTGGCTCATCATTTTGTTGAAGTTGGTATTGCCCGTAACCACCTGAGAATTGAACACCCCATACATGTACGAGGTTGTCGTTAGGACAGGACTGCCAAGCGTCACATTCTGACCGCTCATCAGGATATGACCGTGCGGACGCTCCACTCGAAGCTCTTTCTCCTTCATGACGATATGCTCGTAGGTATCCGTGAAGAAGGACAACAGCTCTTCCCCGTCACGCTCCTCTTGGCGGCGTACAGGATACAATGCCTTCAACTCGTCTGCAGTCAAAGGCACGGTACGCAGAGGTTCCCCAAGGAACTCCGATCGTTCCGTGCGCGTTAGTTTATGACCCGTTCCTGTCATGCCGATAGCTTCAACCTGCTGCCAAGTTGACTGAAGCTCATCCTGGAACTCCAATTCGGTGACAGCCTCAGGATGATGCTCTTTAAACAATCCATAAAATACGAATCTCGCCTTGCCATCAAGCTTGAGGCATGGTGACTGCAGCGCAGTGTAAGCAAATTCATATTGATACACTTCATTAGCCAGGCTCTCCTTGGACAAGGCCTCCGCTTGGTTTGTCTCCTTATAAGAAAGACCAAAAAACTGAAATCCATCCGTGGCATAGCCAACGGCTGTTGTCAGCGCGCCTTGCTGAAGATAGGGAACACGCCTCCCTGCGGCTGGTTTTGACGGGAACACACGACATAACCCAGGTCTTCCTGTTCAAACACGGCATGGTCGATATACTGGGACAAATACGCTTCATTGGTTCGAACGGCGCCCGGATGCGCGATCCCTACGTCCTGTCCATACACAACATCAACTTGGATCCCTTCCCCTTGGAGCTCAATATCCCAGAACCAGGCTCCTGATTCTGTCGGGGTGAATAGTACCTTATAGGCAACTCCCTTAACGTTTCCTTCCCACATCATCCGATTATCCAAGAGGGTAACCATGCTGTTCGAATGCACCCCAAGCATGGGAATCGCCTCGATGCTTACCTCGGTATGAATTCTCAGAAACAGATTGTTAAGGGCACCATCAATCGAATTGGAGAGGAGCTGGTTTATCATGGTGCTGCCGTAAGTCGCCTGAAACAGATCACCGCTAGGCAAAATGGTAAACGTTAATTCTCCCGCCTTGAGAACCATCTTGTCATCGTTCATTACATTGCTGGCTGTCACAAGTATCACTTCCTGTCTGCAAAAATATGTGTTTATTTCCGAAGTCGAAACCGCCGTGTCTCTGTATCCCTGCTATTCTTTCCGACCATAATATCGAATTCCCCGCATCGCTGGTGAAGGATAGATCCGAATGATGATAGCGCAGCTGTTGTTCGGTCAGCGTAAAGGTTACATCCTGTTGTTCGCCTGGCTGCAGCTGTACCTTGCGGAAAGCCTTCAGTTCCTTGACCGGTCTGACAACTTCGCCGGATCGATCACGAATATACAGCTGTACTACCTCTTCGTTAAGCCCTGTCTCCGGTATTCGTAACCGAAACCGTGACCTCCAGAGATTCATCCGGCGATATTTCATCCGTTGACAGCGTCATGTCCCCATATTTGAAATCGGTATAGCTTAGACCGAAGCCAAACGGAAGCAGCGGCTCATTCGGAATGTCCAAATATTGCGATACATAGCGCTCCTGCGCGTCTGGCGCATCCTTCGGACGCCCGGTGTTGAAATGGTTATAATATACCGGTACTTGTCCAACGGAATATGGAAACGACATGCTGAGACGGCCGGAAGGATTCACTTCGCCTGTAAGCAGTGCAGCTACAGCTGCTCCGCCCTCAGTTCCCGGGAACCAGGCTTCCAGTACTGCATCTGCCTCATCCAGCACACCGTGCAGATCCAGCGGGCGGCCGTTGAACAAGACGGCAACCATCGGCTTCTGCAGCGTTTTGAGGTGCTGAATCAGCTGCAGCTGCGGCTGTGGCAATGTAATGAGGGCGCGGCTGCCCGCTTCTCCGCTCATCTCGGAATCCTCCCCAGCGCAAGCACGATAACGTCGGCTTCCATCGCAGCCTTCATGGCTTCTTCCAATTGCCGTCCGGTCATTGTGCTCACACCGCAGCCCTCGGCTACCGTTAGCTGACCAGATGGCAGCTTGGAGCGAAGGCCCTGCTCCATCGTCACTGCATCTTCCTTGGAGCCCGTCCACGACCATGGACCGAGAATATCGCCGCTTGCAGCAAAAGGGCCGATCAATGCAACACGCTGCTCCGCTTGTAGCGGCAGCAGAGCTTCATTCTTCAGGAGCACGCAGGATTTAGCCGCTGCTTCCCGTGCTGCCTGACGATGCTCATCGCAGAATACGATTTCCCGCTCAGCCTGCGGATCAGCTCCCCTCGTAGGACGCTCAAACAGTCCGAGGCGCTTTTTCAAAGTTAGAATGCGCAGCACGGCCTCATCAATCAGAGACTCATCCACCCGTCCCTCTCGGACCAGTGCTTAGGTAAATGATGAACATAACTGGAAGTTATCATCTCAATGTCCACGCCAGCTTCCATGGCCTTCAGTGCCGCTTCTTCTTCATCCTCCGCAATGCCATGGGGAATCATCTCTTTGACCGCTCCCCAGTCGGAAATCAGTACACCATCGAAGCCCCATTCGCTTCGCAGCAAATCGCGCATCAGCCTTTTATTGGTAGCCGGGATTCCATCCACGGTATTGAAGGCGGTCATGACAATCTCGACGCCCTCATCCAGCGCCGCCTTGTATCCAGGCAAGTAATATTCCCGCAGCTGACGCTCGGACATGTCCACCGTGTTGTAATCACGGCCACCTTCGCCTGCTCCGTAGGCAGCGAAATGCTTCACGCAAGCTGCAAGTGGTTCAGGTCGCCGCTCAGGTCGTCACCCTGAAACCCCTGACAAAAGCTCGCGCAAATTCACTGTTCAAATAGGGATCTTCGCGGTCGACTCCATTACGCGTCCCCAACGGGGATCGCGAACCAGGTCCACCATTGGTGCAAAGGTCACGTGAAGACCGGATACCGCGGCCTCACGTGCAGCGATCTCCGCACTCTGCTCGGCAAGACTCGGATCCCACGAACTTCCCATTGCCAGCGGCACCGGAAAGATGGTCTTGAACCCATGCACGATATCGGCCATGATCAGCAGCGGAATGCCCAGCCTATTTTTGCGCATATGTGCTTCCTGAACAGCGATAACTTCCTCTGCACCCGCTAAACCCAACACGGAGCCTGCATTACTTACAATGGCATCCGTTATGCCGAGCGACTCCATAGGACCTGTAATCTGTCCGGATTCCTGAGTTCCTTCGAAAAAGGGACGGCCAGTTGTAGAAGCTGCGCGATTTTTTCCTCCAGCGTCATCTGATCTACCAGAGAAATCAGTTGTTGATCTGCCATTTCCCATCCTCCTTTGTCTTTGCAACATTCCATTTTACATAAATTCGAAACGTTTTTATTTTATCAAACACAGTCATTTTAAGCCATTAAAATATAGATTATATAAGGTATTAATGCTAATTATGAACAGACTTTAGATTGAATAAATCACATCATATATCTCTATATATTCGAAACGTTTCAATGAATTTGAACAGAAAATTCAGGGCAGGGGCAGCCAATCCAGCACCCGCTGAATTTTGTTGTCCCAATATCCCCATTCATGTCCACCCGGCTCTTCTTCGTATGTGATATGAATTCCCAGGCTGTCCGCATATCGTCTAAAGGTTTGATTGTCCTTATACAAAAATCTTCGGTTCCGCAGCATTGATACAGCATCGGTTTGTTTCCGGTGTATGCGGCAAACTCTGCAGCTAAAAAGAGCAAATCATCCCGGCTCCCCGCACGTTCTCCACACGGCCGAAGATCGTGCGGATCTCCGACTCCTGAAAGCCCGCTCCTGCTGCGCGGCTGGCAAGATCCAGCCCGCCCGACAAGCTTGCGCCAGCCGCATAACGCTCCGGATAGCTAAGCGCCAGCTTAAATGCACCATACCCACCCATGGAGATTCCAGCGACAAAGGTATCTTCTCTTCGGCCAGACACCGGAAAGAACGTCCGAACAAGCTTGGGAAGCTCTTCGCTGAGATAGGTGAAGTATGGCAGCCCATTCGCCATATCCATGTAATAGCTGCGCCCGAATCCCGGCATCACGAGTGCGAGGCCTTTGCTCTCGGCATATCTCTCGATGGATGACCTGCGCATCCATTCGGTATGATCTGCCCCTCGTCCGTGAAGCAAATAAAGCACCTAAGCAGCTTCGAAGAAGAACGGAGTGGCATTAAGCTGCCTTGGGGTAGAAACACCTCCATGCTGGTGGACAGCTGCAGTGTTTCCGAATAAAAATCACATGTGATCCACGCCAAGTTCCTCATCTCCGATCCGGTACCTTAATTCCCTGCTTTACTCTTTCCTACCGATGCACGTTCCATCATATCTGTAGTCAGCATGTAAGACTGCTTCACCGATTCATACCAATGCTTGAAACAGCAAATGGGCTGCAAGCGACCCCGCTTCACTCTTGGGCTGTCTTATGGTCGTTAACGGCGGATTTACGTATTCGGCTAATTGGATGTCATCATATCCGATGACAGAGATGTCATTCGGTACCGATATCCCGCATTCCTCAAATGCCTTCAATCCACCGATGGCCATTTCGTCATTGCCGTAAAACACAGCCGATGGGAGCGATCCCTGCATAATCAACATTTTGGTGGCATTATAACCGCCCTCGCGCACAAAATTGCCGCTGAGACGCCATTTCGACTGTTCCTCCAGCCCAGCCTCCGCAAGTGCTCGTAAATACCCTCTGTAACGTAAATGGTTATCATAAGAATCAGAAGAACCACTGATATAGGCTACATGTTTGTGTCCATTCTCCAGAAGATAACGGGTAGCCGTATATCCTCCCTGCTCTCCGTCAACCAGCACGTTAAGCAAATAATCACTGGACAACTGACGATCCATCACAACGATCGGAAATTGGGGACCGGAGGTCTCAACCAGAACTTCATCACGAATATTAGGTGCCAGAATGATGGCTCCGTCCGCCCTCTTCTCGCGGAGAAATTTAACTGCCGTCGAATCTCTTCCGCCCATCGAGCTGCAAGCAATCAGATCATAGCCGTTCGTTAACGCCACTTCCTGCACACTTCGAATCAGTTCAGAATAATAAGGGCCGGACAGATCCGTCAGAATAAGTGCGATGGTCTTGGTACGACTCCGCTTCAAATCCATGGCGAATCCGTTCTTCCGATAATTCAATTGTCTTGCTGCATCGAGCACTTTAGATCTTGTCTTGGAACTCACCCTGCTATCGCCGCTTAGTGCATAGGAAGCGGTTGACAACGCAACCCCGGCGAGCTTTGCCACATCCTTAATCGTTGCCATTTCCTTACGCCCCTTCTAGTACATAAAAACTCTATCTAACTTATTTCATACCGGAGATCGTATATCCTTCAATAATGTGTTTTTGGAAGAAAGAAAATACGATAATAATTGGAACGACCATGAATGCCGCGCCTGCCATCTGCAGACCGAAGTCAGATCCATGCTGTCCTTTCAGAAGCTGCAAACCAACCGAAAGCGTGTAGAGCTTCTGGTCGTTTGCCATAATGAGAGGCCACAGGAAGCTGTTCCAGGCGCCAATGAACGCCAAGATTCCCTGTACCGCGAATACGGGCTTTGTGATCGGAACGATCAGCTGGAAGAAGATACGCAGCTCCCCTGCTCCATCAAGCCTTGATGCCTCGATTAAATCCGATGGAATGGTGGACATAAACTGACGGAATAGAAAAATACCGAAAGCGCCAACCAAGCCCGGCAGCACAATACCTGCCATCGTGTTGGTCAAGCCCATTGCGTTGATCAGCAGATATACTGGAATCATGGTAACCTGCCCTGGAATCATCATCGTGGCAAGCACGAGATAGAACAGCTTTTATTGCCAGGGAATTCGTATTTGGCGAATGCATATCCTGCAAGCGCATTAAGGAACAGACCGACAAAAGACCAGAACACAATGATAAGTGTATTTTTCAAATATACAATAAAGTCCAGCTTCGTAAATAAGTCCACATAATTCTTAATTGTAAATTCTTTTGGTAATAACGTTGGCGGAACCGCTGTAAATTCATTTTCCGGCTTGAACGAGGACGTGATCATCCAGATAAACGGAATCATCATGAGCAGTCCTCCTGCAATGAGCAGCACCGTCATGACTGTTTTCTCAATTCTTTTAGCTGCCATACTCTAAAGCCTCCTTCAGTTACGATACGGGATGGTCGCTTGAACCTGAGCCTTAATATTCGACATCTTTTCTCTTGACTGCGAATTGCAAGACCGTTACAGCAATAATGATGATGAAGAGTACAAACGATCCTGCGGCCGCATAGCCAAAATTGCTAAGCTGGAAGCCATTGTTATAGATAAAGAGAGCCATCGACATCGTGGAGTTGAGCGGGCCACCCTTGGTCATAACCAGCGGCTCTTCGAAGAATTGAATCCAGCCGATCAATGTCGTAATGGTGACAAAGAAGGTCGCGAAGCTAAGCAGTGGTACCGTAATGTACAGGAGCTTCTTCCATTTGCTTGCACCATCAATCTCCGCCGCTTCATAATAGGAGCGCGGAATCCTGCAGCGCAGCCAGGAAAATAATCATATTAAGTCCGATGGATTTCCAAACGGCCAGAAGAATCAGCGATAGCTTGGCTAGTGCCGGATCTGTCAGCCACTGCTGAGCACTCCGAACCAGGACAATATATGGTTAAAGAGGCCGTAATGGCTGTTATACAAGTAACCCCAAACAACCGCGACCGCCACAATATTCGTAATGGAAGGCATATAATACACGACGCGGAATGTCTTAAACAACAATCCCGTGCCATAGTTAAGCAGCAGGGCAGCGCCCATGGCAAGCATTACGACAAGCGGAACTCCGATAATAACATAGAACATGGTGTTAAACATGGATTTCAGAAAGACCGGATCTTTAAATACATTGATAAAATTATCAAAGCCAACGCCTTCAATGTTTGAATAATTCGCGAGTAAGCAAGGTCAATATCCGTGAAACTGATGACTAGCGCAATGATGATCGGAATGATTGAGAACGTCAGAAGCAGCACCAGTGCGGGCGCAATAAACATATAAGGATACTTATAATGGTTAAAGCGCTTGATAAAGTTCTGCAATGTCATTCACCTCCTGCAAGTGTGGGTTTCTCAATATAAGAATAACGTACGTTTGAAGCAGTCAGGCTTGTTTCATCCTTCGATGAAACAAGCCGGGCTGCGTTTAAGACGCACTCTTATTTTTTGTTTAGCATTTCGGTAGCTTTTTGATTCAGAAGATCCATTTCTGTTTTGATGTCAGCTCCACCAACGGTAATTTTCTCAAAAGCTGCAATTGCTTCCTTGGAGATCGCATCCCACTCCTTAATGAACGGAACAGGTTTAGCGTTTTCGAGCTGCTTTCCAAAGGTAGCAAAAATCGGATCTTCAAAGCGTTGATCTTCCCATGCACTCTTAACAGCAGGCAGGTTTTTAGCTACATCGTAGTTGGTCAGCTGCGATTCTTTTTCACTCATGAAAGAGATGAATTTAACGGCTTCCTCTGCATTTTTGGTTGTGTTGAATACCGACATGTTCGCTCCACCGAGGAACGATGCATTGTTTTCTTTAGCCGGAAGTGTTGTTGTTGCCCATTTACCTTCAATCTCAGGCGCTTTGTCTTTAACACCTTGAATCATCCAAGGACCGCTGATAAACATCGGGAATTGTCCGTCTTTAAATGCGGCAAACAGATCCAAATCGCTCGCAAGCGGCGTCATTCCGGTATCGTAGAAGCTCTTCAGGTATTCCATGGCTCCCATAAATTCCGGTTCGTTAAAATGAGGCTTCCGGTTCTCGTCAATCATGTCGCTTCCATTCTGCCAGGCAAACATGGACAGGTAGTTCATGTCTTTGGCATCAATGGTAATGGCGTAATTGCCGTTTCCTCTAGCTGCCAGCTTCTCACCTAAGCATCCTTCATTTCATCCCAAGTCTTAGGACCTTCCGGGTAGCCGACTTCGGCCAGAATGTCTGTGCGATAGAACAATACGCGTGTCTCCACGTACCACGGGATACTGACAACCTTGTCATCATAACTCATGGTTTGGATAGCACCGTCAAAATAGTTCTCTTGTTTCAGGCTAGGATACTGCTCAAGATACGGCGTCAGATCGAGCAAAGCTCCAGCCTGGGCAAACTCTGGAATCCAGGTGGTTCCCATTTGCACGACATCAGGACCACTCTTCGATGCAACCGCTGTAAGCAGCTTGTCATGTGCACTGCCCCAAGGGATCAATTGAACACTCACCTTAACGCCTGGATTTTTCTCTTCATATTCCTTAATTAAGGTTTCGTCTGTTGTGTCACCCATCAACCAAACTTTCAGTTCTTTCTTGCCTTCGCCGCCTTCCTTGGCATCTTCAGACCCACCAGAACATCCAGCTAAAACAACCGAGAACATCAGCATTGCTGCCAACGTCCATAATAATGATTTTTTCTCATTCTACATTCACCCCGTTTTTAATGTTTACCAGCATGCAAAACGTAATACCGAACTTAAATTGAAAGCACTTACTTCGAAACGTTTCGATTTTATTCGAAAAATAAAGACGCCGGATAAAGTACAAATCTATAATCCTAATGTCTCTTCATTCCCCCTATAAAGCACCTTTCCATGCTTATTTTAGGTATAAACATGCTTTTGTGTATTCATAATAATCTGCTTGATTGCTTGATAACTTCAAAAACGCATTCTATTTTGAAACGTTTCGACAAGTTCATTATAGCTTCCCTTGAGAGCGATTTCAATATCCTTTTATTTTTTTATGAGTCTATTTTTTGACAAGCGCTGTGAGCTTCGACCCCATAAGAAAAAGCAGCTTACCGGAAGCTTGCCTGCTGCTTTATAACATTCCATGTTATTTTTCTTAGTGAGGGCTGGAAGCGTCAGCTTGTCTTGCATTCTTGTCGTGGAGGTTATGATTCAGCGAGCTGTTCTTGCTAAGCCGTGCATGCACCATGAAGGATAAGCAGGACAACACCGCAACGCCTGCTGCCAGCCACGCCACTGGCGTCAATCCCCCGCCATCATACATCGTTCCCATAGCATAAGGACCTATCACCCGTCCGACAGCTCCCATACCGCCTGTAACGCCGATATAGAACGGTGCTGCATGACCTGCCCGCTCCGAGATAAAGGTAGGTATAGCAGGTGAGATGAGCATTTCGCCGAGTGTAGCCAGCACCATCGCAAGCACCATACCCGGATAGCTGTGCATCGCCACAATAACGAGGTAAGCAGACAGGTAGAACAGTGCGCTCACCGTCATCTGGCTGCTCTCCGTCCGGGCAAACCAGCGCTTGATTGCATTGGTCAGCGGCTGTGCGGCAAAGATCAATATGCCATTAAGGGTCCATAAATAACCATAGGCTGTCTTGGACATCCCCTCTGAGATGATGAAGGGAGAGACGCCCGTATTCCAGATCGAATTCCCGAACCACAGAAACAGAGAGCCCAAACCCATGAAGAGATAAATTCGGGTGTTTCCCAGCAATGCCCAAGCACCGGGGCCTGCGGGAAGCGGAGTTTTGGGCTGCGGGTGATGGGACTGCTCCGGTACGCCGGGTCCGTCCAGCTTCGTCAGATAGGACAGGAAGAAAATCGCAAACCCGAAGGAAGTGACTCCGTTTAAGACAAAACTTAAATGATAGGATATCTCTGCCAAAAATCCACTCATGGCCGTACCTAGCGCTACACCGATATTGTTAGCAACATAGATGACATTGAACAGCTCACCCCGTCGATCGGCAAACCGGAATCCGATAAAGGCCTGAATGGTAAGCATGGATACTGCGTTGCAGAACCCGATGAATCCCATCATCGCGATGAAGAGGCCCCATAGTCCGTTAATGAACGGAAGAGTAAACAACCCCAGCGCATTCAGCAGCAGGGAGCCCACGATGAGTTTCTTCACCCCAATTCGGTGATACATGGCCCCGCCCAGGAGCTGGCCCGCAATTCCCCCATCGATTGAATCAGAATGACAAAGCTAAGATCCTGCATGCTGCGTCCCAGCTCATCAAATACATACATCGTTGTCAGCGGCCACATCAAGGAGCCGCCTGCAGAGGCAACGAGACTTGCTACAAGAAAACCTTTAACTTCCTTAGGGTACTGCTCCAACCATTTCATGTTTATTATCTCCCAGCAGCCTCGCAGCAGTATAATCGGCATAAGCATATATAATCAAAAGAAAAGCCCTTGCGGGCTTCTATGGTTCTTCTAATAGAAAAGAGAAAGACAACGTCTTTTACCTATCATATCATCCTGTGAAATTTACATTGCTTGTCATTTCTTCGCCCAAATCCTAGTATCGCTTGAGGCCTATGTTTTTAGCAAGCACACTCATTGACGCTTTACCTTGACAGCGAACATGAAACTAAACTGAACGGATCCCTCTTCCCTAGGCAGAGCTATAGTTTGGGGCCCCGTCTACCCTCCTCTCTTATCGGGGTTTGCATTTCTGGCTCTTGCTTATGCGTATTTGAACCGAAGTTCCGATTCCCACTTTGCTGAAGATAGACACGCCGTACTCGCTCCCGTAATGCAGCTTCACCCGCTGGTCGATATTGCGGATGCCGCAGCCCGTGTGGTTGTTATCCCGGGGATCGAATATTTCCTCGATTCTCCCCTGCTTCATGCCGAGACCATCGTCGATGATCCGATAGAGAATCGTATCCCCTTCCTTTTGACGACAATCCGAATATGAATGCGATCCCCGCTCCACGCATGCTTCAGCACATTCTCGATAAAGGGCTGCAGAATCAATTTAATGGTCTCGTGAGGCCATATACTTGTATCCACATCAAAATTGACTTCCATGCGCTGTCCGTATTTTACCTTTTGGATATCCAGATACGCATTGGCCTGCTCAATCTCTAATGCAATGGGTATTAATATTCTTCCCGAATTTAGTGTAAGCCGATAAAATTGTGCCAACTGCACAACCATATTCTGCAGTTTCTCCGTCTCGCCGAATTTCGCAAGTTGATTAATGGAGGATAGCGTATTGTATAAGAAGTGGGGATTAATCTGCGATTGCAGCATTTCAAGCTCTGCTTCCTTCTTTTGAAGCTGGGTTAGATACACTTTATTGATTAACGCCTCGATATCCTCGCCCATTGCATTCAAGGCATTCGCAATTTGCGGGAACTCCCTTTGCCCCGATAAGCGATCCGTTTATGCAGCTCCCCTTCCCGAAATGCATTGAGTACCCCTACAAGCTTCTGGATTCGCTTAGAGAAAGATCGGGATATCACATACCCTGTATATGTAAACAACACGATGCAGATGATACAGATTACTATTAATACGG
Source organism: Phytophthora syringae (assembly GCA_012656105.1). Lineage (NCBI taxonomy): Eukaryota > Oomycota > Peronosporomycetes > Peronosporales > Peronosporaceae > Phytophthora > Phytophthora syringae. Next base: position 1,405,183 of record JAAKBD010000004.1, read on the forward strand.
TTCGTACTCTCTTCGCTTCCTGTTCAATGATGTTAAGCGGAACCTGCGCAACAATCTTCCAGTTCTTCTGCGGCAAATCTTCTTCAATCACCAAATAATTCTTCTTATCGGTGGGTGCTATAACGGCATGCGGATTTACCTTGTCACTGGTATGGTCAGGGTCTTCAACCATTGATCCGGAAGTAAACACCACATTCCCAAAAGGATCCAGCACCGATAATACACTTCCGTCGCCAAGCTTCGTGTAATCCACACTGTCGAACAGCTGCGACAAGCGAACACTGAACCTCATGATTCCCACTTCTTGAATATCGAGCGGATTATTCATATCCACGATGCGCCGAATCAGCGAAATCCGCCCATCCCGCTCATCCTCTTCTACCTGCCTCCACGTCATCGTTGAATTATACTTCTCTTCCGGCAGCGTGAAATACCAAAACTCATTCGAAATTCGAGTCATATGGTACATATCCCAGCTTTGTTCGTTGAAATCTTGATTATTGGCATTATCCCAATCTCTATATCTCTCGTACACCGTTTGATTATGAAAATAGACGGATAGCCTTAAATTAAGGCCAACCGCCTTCGCAGCGCTCTCCAGCTTCGGGAGAATAACATTGTTCATGCGGATATGATTATCAGCGCCTGATAAATTCCTGAGGACACTCTGAATGAAGGCAGGATCATCGTACAATGTCGCTGAGGTCTGGACGATATCATCCACTTTATAGGCCACATTATCCCGGATCTGATTGAGCGTTCCCTGGATGTTGACCCGGCTCTGTTTGCGCATGGTGTCATCGTACATCGAGTGTGAAATATAAAAGTTCACGAAAACCAACAGCAATATAAATATCGTAAAGGTCAGCATGAGCTTGTAACCGATGGGTATATACCCCAGCTTCTTACCGTTTATTCTGGATGATGTGGTCCAGCGAGTATTCATCCCAATTCTCTCTTTCGAAATTCCATGGGTGTCATCGCGAATTTCTCTTTGAACTGCTTACTGAAATAAGGAAGATAACGGTATCCTACCTGATCGGCGACTTCATAGACCTTGAGACCCGGCTGTTTCAGCAATTCGCATGCTTTTTCCATACGCAGTTGGACAAGCAGTTCATTGAACGTATTTCCTGACCTCTCTTTAATCAGGAACCCGACATGACTCGGCGAAAAACAAAATGCTGCGCAATATCCTTGATCGTTATATTCTCACTCATCCGCTCTCTCATCAATTGGATAACACTGCGAATGAATTTACCATCCTTAGAATTGGATTTCTCATATAATCTTTCGGAAATTCCGAATATGTGCTGTATAAACCAGGAACGAATATCACTGACGGTTTCGAATTGCATCAAAATATCCAGGTGATGGATCTCCATGCCCAACAGGTCAAACAAATCTTCATTTCGACTGCTTAAATATTGTTCGAGCTTCCAGATAATATAATTCGACATATTATGCACGGTAAAGCGGGAGCGCAGATTCCTTATAGAACCAAATAACTTCTCCAGTTCATCACAAATTTGAACCAGCTCATATTTCTCCATCGCTTTTAGGAGGACATTCATGCGCTCATCTAGCATCCGCGCATCGAGCATGCCTGGCTCCGCACTGACATCTTCATACTTGATCATACTTCCCTTGCCAAGAAACATCTTGGCCTCCACAGCTTCCACCGCTTGCCTGTAGGACAGCTGAAGCTGATTCAAGTTGTGTACGGGTTCCCCAATACCCGTTGTCAGGGATGTCGTCAAATGCAACTGAACGTTATCCGTCAAGGTACGTATCGTATGGGTGGCGCTTACGTCCTCAAGCAGGATCGCTACCCGCTGCGAGGACAGCTTGCAGTATGGAAGCATGCCGCCATCTGTAATCGCCTCCTGGATACGCTGCAGAAATATTCTTGCCAGTTCCCTCTTTGAAAAAGACTCCCCGTTTGGCGCCAAGACAGATTATCCAGTTCCATGACGGCGACGCGGATCGGCCACTTCAACTGGTCGAATTCATAAGAAATACTCATCTGTGTCAATAATTCCTCTGATTCTTCCCGTTCAAGCAGGCGTATGAGAAAGTCACTTTTGACAATGGGGATCATCTCCTGATAAGCCATCTCCACCTCGCGCTGCTTGATCTCCTCATCCAAATCCCGTTTTACCTTGATTAATGAAGCAACCAGTTCCCGATCGTTCATGGGCTTCAGAACATAGCTATACGCTTTCAATAAGAGTGCTTGCTGTACATAGCTAAATTCCTGATATCCGCTGACGAATATGATCCGAATGTTAGGTTTATGCTCAATCGCAATCCGAGCAAGCTCGAGCCCGGACATATAGGGCATATTGACGTCGCTGACCAATATATCAACTTCCTGGTTCTTTATTATTTCGCATGCCGACAATGCATTATTAACGCTCCCCACTAACTCCATGTCCAAATCAGACCAAGGAATGAATCTTCTCATTCCTTCAAGATCCAGTTCTTCATCATCCACAAGCAGCACCTTGTACATGGAACCCCTCCATAATGGTAGATACACCTCTACTTACACATACGCGCAAAAGACTATTTGATAATAAAACAGAGATATCCCAAAGAATCTGGTGGATTCTTTGGGAGGCTTCCTGTAATAACGCTGTAATTAATTATTTTCTCTTCGCCAAGTTCTCCTGCCAATTGGCTGTACGGTAATCAAGAAGCTGCTGGTAACCCAGATCCATCAAATCCTTGTTCCCTTGGTCAAGAATTTTATCAACCTCTTCGTCACTCTTAGCCATTACGGATTTGGCATAAATTTCGAGGAACAATTCATTTACAGATGTTTTTATAATGCCTTCATCGGAATCCGGGGATGGTTCAATACCGGAAAATTCCGTAACGTTTAATTGAGTTGGCCAAGTAATCGTTTGTTGGTAACGTGTTCTCCAATCCTGCTCTTCGAACGGAAGATCCTTCATATATTTATATTTGGAAGGGTCAATATAACTCGTATTCCCTACAAACATAACCGGAGAATTTTCGGATTGAATTTTGGCTACTTCTTCGGGATTATAAGTCTCGGTGAAATTCGGCTGACCCTGCTCATCAAAACCTTTCCAGTTCTTACCCTCAGGACCGAAGAATTGCACGTTCATTCCTTCCGGACCTGTATACCAGTCAAGGAATGCAAAGATCGCTTCAGGGTCTTCGGCAGCCGTTGTAATATATGCAGCATTCCATCCAAAGCTTGTGTAGGTCCCTGGATAAATCTTGTTCTTATCCAGACCAGGCTTATGAATAGGCCAGATCATGAAATACCCGCCGTCCGGATCCTTCTTAATTAACTCCGGCTGTGCTTCTCCTGCCATATCTGTCGGACTGGCTCCGGCAAACACAGCGACTCGGCCTGTCATGACTTTCTCCAGCACTTGATCTTCCGTTTGGTTAAAGGCATCTTGTGAAATGAGTTTCTCTCTGTAAAGTTTAGCGATATATTTCTGAGCCTCACGGAATACCGGATCCATGAGTAGCGACGTCAGCTTGCCATCCTTTGGAACCGCTAACAAATTAGCATTAAGGTTGGTGTAGCTTGCTCCCTCTCCGAAAGCCGTATATAACACACCCAGTCCTTGTCGATCCTGTGCGCGATGCGGCTCGAACGGAACAATCTCGCTGCCATACTTTTCTTTAACCTTTACCAGGTAGTTATATAAATCATCTGTGGTTTCGAGTGGCGGCTTGCCCAGCTCTTCGTAAATTTTCTTGTTAATTACATAACCTGCGTTTCCGTAAGGATTGGATGAGTACCAGTTAGGAAACCTGTACAGCTTGCCGTCTTCAGCACGAAGCAGGTCCAGATCGCCCATCCACGTTTTCAGGTTGGGATACTTATCCAGATATTCATCATAGGCTACCAGCTTTCCTTCTTTACGAAGTCTCTCCATATCCTGATCCTCACGGTCTGCCCAGATCATGTCAGGCAAATCGTCTGATGCCATCATCGCGCTCAGCTTTTGCGTATGTGCTCCGGCGGCCGCTATCATATTGAGCTTAACTTGCTTTTCTTCGCTCAAATATTTGCCGATAGGCGTGCTTTCCCATTTAGGGAAGTCTGTGTTTCCATAGTGTGCATAAGCTGAGAATTCCAGCGGCTTCTCGCCAAGCACCCATTTACCTCCATCCCCTCTGCTGGAGGGTCAGTCTCTTTATTCCCCTCATTGGTTGTTGCAGGCGGTGTCGCCGGTGCGGCTTCTTTTACTCCCGCATCCGGCAAGAACAGTAACCATGACCAACAGAAGCGATACCATTACGAGCAATGGCTTTTTCGTCTTTCTCATATACCTAACCCCTCTCATTTCCAAGAATATATATGTTCAAAGCTGTTCGCCTTAAACCGTTCGGCCACCTACTCTTTTAACGAGCCTACCAGCACGCCTTTGACAAAATATTTCTGCACAAAAGGATAGACCAAAATGATCGGCAAGGTCACAACAATCATCATCGCCATCGTAAGCGACTTCGAAGTAATTTGCCTTGCTTGATCCAGAAGAGCAACCGAAGCGCTGTCGAGCACGGTGCTTGAACCGGATACAATATTGGCATTCAAGGTCTGTCTCAATATCGTCTGAATGGGCAGCAAAGTATCGCTAGTGATGTAGATGCTTGGCAGGAACCAGTCGTTCCAATGGCCAACGGCGGTCAACAAGGACAGCGTGGCGATAACCTACCCGGACAATGGAAGAATAATCCGGAAAAATATACCCCAATTGCTGCAGCCATCAATATTGGCCGATTCTTCCAAGCCAACGGGAAGGCCCTTAAAGAAGGTTCGGAATATAATCATATTCCAGACGCTGATAAGCGATGGAATAATAAACACCAGAAAGCTGTCCATCATACCCAGTGAACGGATCAAGAGATAGTTGGAATCAATCCTCCGCCAAAGTAAAGCGTGAATATAAAGAACACCATATAATAGCTCCGTCCGATCAGATAGGATCGAGTCATCCCGAAGGCAAGGAGCGCTGTCATGAAGATGGAGGTTGCGGTTCCGATTACGGTACGGCCTATGGATACGAGAAACCCGTTAAGCAGTCTTTCATCTTGCAGTATGATTTTGTAATTTTCGAGTGTGAATTCTCGTGGCCAGAAGGTGACCCCTCCCTTGGCGGTATCCACACCTACATTGAAAGAAACAGCCACCGCATTCCAGAACGGATAGAGTGCCGTGAAGGCGAGTAGACTGAGCAACGCGTATACCACAATGAGCATGACCTTGTCACCAAAGCTAATTCTTTTTAACATGCCGTACCTCCTGAGGGCTGCTGATTCTTACCATAAGCTGTTACCAGATCTTCGAGCCAGATAGTTCGCGATCGTTAGCAGTCCTACACTGATGATTGCCTTGAACAATCCGATAGCAACCGCATAAGAATAGCGATGTGACCCCAAGCCTACCCGATAGACATACGTATCAATCACATCAGATACCTACCTTAGCACAGGATTGGATGCCAGGAGCAAGATGTCCTCAAAACCTGCGTTGAGCAAGTTGCCGATGGCAAGAATCATAAAGATAATGACTACTACATAATCGAGGGAAGCGTAATCAAGTAGATCTGCTTCGCCTTGCTTGCCCCGTCGATATCTGCAGCCTCGTACAGAGCAGGATCAATGCTTGCAATCGCAGCCAGGAATACAATCGAGTTAAATCCGATATCCTTCCATACGTTGGCCGAAATGAGGATCGACCAGAAATATTCTTTCAACGAGAGAAAATTGATCGGTTCATCAATGGCCCCTATGCGCTCCAGCAAAATATTGATGCTTCCGTTTTCCGTGGATAGCAAGGCGGTGGCAAACCCCGCAACGATGACCCACGATAAGAAATAGGGCAGATACGTGATCGTTTGAATCACTCTTTTGAACAACATATGGCGAACTTCGTTCAGTAAAAGCGCCAGTATGATCGGTGCCGGAAATCCGATAACGAACTTCAACAGGCTGATGACAATCGTGTTGCGCAAAATCCTCTCAAACTCGGGGGCGGCAAAAAGGCTTCGAAATGCTTAAAACCGACCCACGGGTTATCCCAAATCCTTGATCCGGTGAACAGGTTATAATCCATAAAACCTATTATTACGCCATACATGGGCATATAGGCAAAAATGAAAACCAGAATGACCCCGGGTAACACCATGAGCTGAACATCCCATTGCTTCATCAAGCGTCTGAGGAAACTTTTACTGTGAACTTTGGGCTGCCGGGAAATGGGTGATTGCTGTTCTGCAGTAGCTTGCGGCATATTTATCCTCCCGTTACGAATTGATCTAAACGCATGCCGGGTCTCTGAATTTCTGCCATTCCGAAACCGCTTGCAATTGACTTAGTACCATTCTACCTATGGAAATTTATTCAAGCTATATAACAAAACCCCGATTTTTATACTTCCACCGGAATGTGTTATCACTTTCAGCCCCCACTTTCTTATCTATAAAAAAGACTGCCTTCAGGTCATATAGACCTTCAAGACAGTCTCGTATTCATCTTTTAGATACCCTTCTCTTTAGCCCTGACCTCGACTACCGTCGAGAAAAAGGTGGCCCCTTCGCCCATGTCGGACAGCCTGTCCGGCGTAAGGGCGTTAGCACGCTGCTTCCGGCCTTCGCCTTCCCACCACAAGCCTTGACTGACCACGGTGCCCGGCAGCATTTTATCCGTTACCTTCGCCCGGACCTCATAGGTTCCGCGGTCATTATATACCGTAACCATATCTCCATCCTGTAACCCGCGCTCCGCTGCATCCTCCGGATGGATCTGCAGTGCGGGCTCCTTCTCCAGCTTCTGATGTTTCTCCACATTCGCAAAGGTTGAATTCAGGAAATTGTGATTCGGCGGGGAGATGAACATCAGCGGATATTGATGCCCGCGGCCTCGCCTCACGCCATCATATCCTTCCTTCAATGGCACGTAAGTCGGAAGAGGCGGAAGACCTGCTTCCAGCTGTGCCGAATACAGCTCAATCCGGCCGGAAGGCGTCGGCAGACGGTCCAGATACGTCTCCAGCGGGGTCATGTCGAGCTTCACGTGGCGGTGCGCTTTCAGCTTGTCCAAGGTAACGCCGTTCAGATAAGGGTTGTCCGGATAGTCGAGCGCCCTTGCAATCATCTCTTCTTCTGTCTCATAGAAAGCAGGCTCATTGAAACCCATGGCCCGTCCCAGCAACGAAAACAGCTCCACATTGCTCTTGCTCTCCCCAAGCGCCGGAATGACCTCCTGAAGCTGGATGTACTGATGCCAATAGGAACTGAACAGATCCGTATTCTCAAATGAAGAGGTTGCCGGAAGCACGATATCTGCATATTTCGCTGTGTCCGTCATAAACAGGTCATGTACAACGGTAAACAGATCTTCCCGTGCAAAACCTTCGCGCACCCGCTCCGTATCTGGAGCGACAACGAGCGGATTGCTGCAATAAACGAACACGGACTTAATCGGATGCTCGGTCATCGCAAGCGCCTCGCCAATCCGGTTCATGTTGATGGTTCGGGCCTCGGGATTCGGTCTCAGATCCGGGCGCTCCAGTGCATCGCTGTCCATACTGTTATAGCCGCCATTCGACTTGGAGGCACCTCCGCCCCGCTTGAGCCATTGTCCGGTCAAGGCAGGAAGCACCGCTATGCTGCGTACCGTCAATCCGCCATTATCGTGATGCTGAAGTCCGTTTCCGATGTGGATATAAGACACCTGGGCTCGACCATACAACTCAGCCAGCTTCTCGATATCCTCAGCCGAAACGCTTAATGGAAGACACATACGCCGGCGTGTATGTTCTCACATGCTCGCGCAGCTCCTCATGACCCAGGGTATAGTGCTGGAGGAACTCCTCATTCACCATGCCATCACGAAACATAATGTGCATGATACCGACGGCCAGGGCCGCGTCCGTGCCCGGAAACAGCGGAATGAACCAATCCGCCCATTGCCCGGTCTGATTTTTATGAACATCAATGACAATGACCTTGGCACCGGACTTGCGCGCTTTCTCTGCGAGCACCACCTGGTGCATATTGGTGCTGACGATATTGCCGCCCCAGACGATAATGACGTCAGCCAGCACCGTGACCTCAGGCACGGTGCCTCCGTTAAAACCCATGACGGACTTCCAGCCTTCACTGCCTGCCGAATTGCAGATGGACTGCTTCAGTGGCTGGCGCCCAGCTTGTTGAAGAATCTCCGATCCATGCCGTCCACGCTCAATATGCCCATGTTGCCGTAGAAGCTGTAAGGTAGAATGCCCTCGGAGCCGTGTTCCTCGATCAGCCCCTTGTAGCGCGTGGTAATCTCCTGAACCGCTTCATCCCAGCTGATTCGTTCGAAAGCTCCCTCTCCCTTGGCGCCTACCCTCCGCATCGGATAGAGCACACGCTCCGGATGGTATACCCGGTGTGCCATATTGCGGACTTTATTGCAGATGGCTCCTTGCGTAACCGGATGGTCGGGATCTCCGGTAACCTTGACGATTTTCCCGTTCTCTTTATGCAGCAGCAGGCCGCATGTATCGGGACAATCCAACGGACATACCCCTGGAAATATGCCATTTTCCTGCTGAATCATGTCTTGAGTCATTTCGTCCACTTCCCCTTCTGCTCGGCTGCATCCTATCCCTTATCTTAAAAGAACATCAGGGTTCCAGTAAAGTCATACATTTTTTCTAAATAGGGTGATTCACGCTTCTCCCTGCCGGGTATATTCCTATCAAGAGCAAAGAAGAGGAACCCAGACCCTTTCTCTTCCTTGCCAAATCATGGACCACTCCCAAAATTCGCCATGCCGTGTCTCCTCCCCGAGACCTAAGCATGGCGAATTTGCTTTTATGGCAGGCATTCTCTTGGTGCCCGCGATTTTCTGCAATCGATACTGGATTTATTATGATACCTGCTGTGCTGAATGAACCTCAGGAGGACTTCCAGCAGCAGGAGTCGTTGTCACGGCTGCGGCGTCATGGTGAATGACGGATACCTCCTCCGCCCTATTGCTATTCTTCAAGTAAACAGACCCGTAAGCAGCGGCCACAAACAGCGAGCCGCCCACAAAATTGCCAAGCCATACCGGAACGAAGTTCATGAAATACTGACCCCAGCTGTAATAACCTTCGAATATCGCTGCCGGGATCAGGAACATATTTGCCACCACGTGCTGAAAGCCGATGGCTACAAAAGCCATGGTCGGAAACCAGATCCCCAGAATTTTGCCGCTCATCTGATCCGATCCGTAGGAGAGCCATACGGCAAGCGCAACAAGCCAGTTGCACCCGATGCCGGACAAGAACGCCTGCAGGAAGCTGTCGTCCAGCTTATGACCTGCCATATCAACCAGCTTCTCCAGATATACGCCGCTGCCTGTCAGCCCGGTCACATGGCCAAAGAAATAGGCAACAAACAATGCCCCCGCCAAGTTGCTTACCGTGACAAGCGCTAAATTCCGGATCAGTTCCTTGGTGGAAATCCGCTGCTTGAATCTGGCCAAGGACACCGCCATCATGTTGCCCGTCAGCAGTTCTCCGCCTGCAAGCAATACCAGAATAAGCCCGACCGGGAATACCGCCGCACCTATAAAACCGGCAATCCCTCCCCAGGCCGGAGATGCTCCGGCGATAACGCGGATATCCAGCAGAAAGCCGAGCGCAATGAATGCCCCTGCCAAAAAGCCGAGTATCATAACATTTAAGGTGGAATTGCGTGCTTTTTTACACCTATCTCCACGGTAATTTCTGCGATACAATCAGGTTTGTAGTAGGCCATGGTCTCTTCCTCATTTCTCCTGCATTCGTTCTATTGCGTATGTCCGATGCAGCTCTTGGTTTCCTATTTATCGTTTACCTTCATTGTAACGCAGCTTCATCACCTTGAACGTGAATTATGTCACGTTTGTGTCCATCAGGGAGGACAGCCTTCAGATGAGACATTCCCCCTTTCAAAGAAATTCGTTTTTCTTTATAATGTCGAATGGATGGGTCACACATCGGGGAAATCTATCTAAATAAACATCTAGGAGACTCCATTTATGAGCTTGAAACACAATCTGCTTCGCAAGAAGCCGATCCCTAATATGCAAGGTGGGGAAGTACGTTCCGCATTAAAAACAACTCAGTGCCATGGACCTTATCATCCTCGGCGTGGGTTCTATCGTGGGAACAGGGATTTTTGTATTAATGGCGTCACCGCCGCAACCCATGCCGGACCGGGATTAATCGTTTCGTTCCTGCTGGCGGGGCTGGTGTGCGCCTTCTGTGCACTCTGCTACGCAGAATTCGCCTCCACCGTACCGGTGGCGGGCAGTGCATATACGTACAGCTATTCAACCTTTGGCGAAGGTTTTGCCTGGCTGATGGGCTGGGACCTGCTTCTGGAATACGGCTTCGCCAGCGCTTTGGTATCCAGCAGCTGGTCTGGTTACGTCCAGAGCATCCTCGCGGGCTTCGGGATACATCTGCCAACCGCGATAACCAATGCCTTTAATCCGGCCAACGGTACCTATGTGGATGTGCCCGCTGTATTTATCGCGCTTCTGATCACGTGGATTGTATCGCGCGGAGCCAAGGAATCGACAAGGCTTAACACCTTCATGGTTTATCTGAAAGTTGCCGTCATTCTGCTGTTTATCGGCGTGGGGATATTCTATGTAGAACCGGATAACTGGACGCCGTTCCTGCCATTTGGCATGGAAGGTGTCATGACGGGAGCGGCCATTGCCTTCCTCGCCTACGTGGGTTTTGATGTCATTGCAACGGCAGCCGAAGAAGTCAAGCATCCACAGAAAAGCCTCCCGATCGGCATTCTGGGTTCCCTGCTGATTGTGTCCGTGTTATATATTGCGGTTACCGCGGTGCTGACAGGACTCGTACCATATAACCTGCTCAATGTGAAAGACCCGGTTGCCTTTGCGCTGCTCTACATCGAGCAGGACTGGATGTCCTATTTCATCTCGCTGGGGGCCATAGCTGGACTCACCACCGTGCTGATGGGTGTCATGTTCGGACAGTCCCGACTGCTGTATGCACTCGGCCGGGACGGACTCCTGCCGAAACGGATGAGCTCGGTCAATCCGAAAACGAAGTCGCCGGAATTCAGCACCTGGGTGTCCGGTATCAGCATCGCCCTGCTGTCCGGCTTTGTCCCCTTGGCAACCTGGCGGATTTGGCCAGCATCGGCACGCTTTTCGCCTTCATTACCGTCTCGCTCGGCATCATTGTGCTGCGCAAAACACATCCGGATCTAAAACGCACCTTCCGCGTGCCGTTTGTGCCTTGGCTGCCTTTGATTGCTGTTGCCAGCTGTCTCTATCTGCTGACCACGCTGCAGTGGATTACCTGGATCGGGTTCATTGTATGGATCGGACTCGGTGTCGTCATCTACGCTATATACGGATACAGGCATAGCGCATTGTCAAAAGGAGACTCATCCGGTTACGAGTAGATCACCCTTACAGGATAGGATGTCAAACCACTTGGGATGATAGGAATAACCGCCGGACGTTAGAGCCCCTCTGTTTATTGGTTCAGGCAACATTCTTTGATTAGAGCAATTTGCCTGCTCAATCTGAGCAAGAGTACGCAAAATAGCGGTGTGTGGATTAAATCCATACACCGCTATTTTTTATGGAATATGCTGCTTTACCCGATCACCGTTATTTATCCGAAAACCGTTGTTTACCCGAAATACCCAATAACCGTTGATAAGTACGCTCGTTTTAGAACTATAGGGCAGTTGGTTGTCTGGTTGTCTAACGGACTGGAGAGACGCTATTGGATGGAAAAAGTAGCTTTTTGAATTCTAACGGACCTGATAGGCGTTATTTAGCCAATCTGATGGGAATTGGCCTTCTATCGGGCTGCATAACGACGCTGGTGTCCGTTACGTTCATAATAGAAGCTAATTAGCGCAAATAGCGCTTCTGGAGTCCGTTAGAGATGGAGCTGGTGTGCATGAGAGTGTGCTTGGAATGTTAGATCAAACTAATTAACGTAAATAACGCTTCTGATGTCCGTTAGATGGAGCTGGTGTGCATGAGAGTGTGCCGAAATGGCAAATCAAGCTAGCTTCCAGAAAGTGTACCCCAATGTTGGATGGAGCTCCAAAGTGCATCCTAATGTCCGATTGAGCTCACGTCCAGAAGTACACCTACACCAACCCCAATGGACTGGTCTAACGGACTGGAGAGACGCTATTGGACGTAAAAAGTAGCTTTTTGAATTCTAACGGACTTGAGAGGTGTTATTTAGTCAATTTGATGGGAAATGTCCTTCTATCCAGCTTCATAGCGACGCTGGTGTCCGTTACGTTTACAATAGAAGCCAATTAGCGCAAATAACGCTTCTGATGTCCGTTAGAGATGAAGCTTGTGTGCATGAGAGTGTGCAGAAATGTTAGATCAAGCTAATTAACGTAAATAGCGCTCCTGATGTCCGTTAGAGATGGAGCAGGTGTGCATGAGAGTGTGCCGAAATGGCAAATCAAGCTAGCTTCCAGAAAGTGTACCCCAATGTTGGATGGAGCTAACCATCCACAAAGTGCATCCTAATGTCAGATTGAGCTCACATCCAGGAGTACACCAGCCCAGTGGACTGGTCTAACGGACTGGAGAGACGCTATTGGGCGGAAAAATTAGCTTTTTGAATTCTAACGGACCTGAGAGTCGTTATTAAGTCAATTTGATGGGAAATGTCCTTTTATCTGGCCTCATAGCGACGCTGGTGTCCGTTACATTTACTATATAAGCTAATTAGCACAAATAGCGCTCCTGATGTCCGTTAGAGATGGAGCAGGTGTACATGAGAGTGTAGCGAAATGTTAAATCAAGCTAGCTTCCAGAAAGTGTACCCCAATGTTGGATGGAGCAAACCATCCACAAAGTGCATCCTAATGTCAGATTGAGCTCACATCCAGGAGTACACCAGCCCAGTGGACTGGTCTAACGGACTGAAGAGACGCTATTGGGCGGAAAAATTAGCTTTTTGAATTCTAACGGACCTGAGAGGCGTTATTAAGTCAATTTGATGGGAAATGTCCTTCTATCCAGCTTCATAGCGACGCTGGTGTCCGTTACATTTACTATATAAGCTAATTAGCACAAATAGCGCTCCTGATGTCCGTTAGATGGAGCTGATGTCCCGAGAGCGTGCCGGAATGTTAAATAAAGCTGAAATCCAGAAAGTACAATTAGCGCAAATAGCGCTCCTGAGGTCCGTTAGAGATGGAGCTGATGTGCATGAGAGTGTGCCGAAATGTTAAATAGAGCTGAAATCCAGTAAATGTACTGAATTGTCAGATCAAACGAACCTCCAGAATGTGCACCCCCATGTCAGATTGAGCCAACATTCAGTCCGCTTATCGTGCGCTTTACCTAACTTGCAGTTTCTGTACAGAATCAGAGTAATCAGCAGCTCTTCATCCATCCTGCGACTTAGACCAGCGACTCTCCTCCCCAGAGGTTACACCTTGACCGTGGCGTTTACACTTACAGGCGCTTCCGCTTCCTCCTGGACAGGTTCCCTGGAAATCGGAAGCTTCATGCTGATGAAGGACGACAACAGGAAGAGGGCTCCCGCCGTGAAATACACCACAACAATCGAGGTTGCCGACATATACCATCCCGTAAACCCGGAGCCGATCAGCATCATGCCGAAAAACCTACATCATCACGCCACCCAGCCGACCGATGAATTTCTCATCCACCTGCTGCATCATTACCGCCATTAATACGGTTTGAGCCATCGCCATCAGCACCCCGGTCAAAAATCGCATCGTGCCATCAGCACTTACCACTGGGACAGCACCTCTACAAAGGTTGAGAGTCCCAGAAACGAAAGCCCTGCAAACAGCAAGTAGGTGCCTTTTACCTTACCTGCAATAACAGCGGCGATCAGTCCGCCAATCAGCATGCCCAGACCTTCCAGAGCCGTAAACCACTGGACGCTGGACATATCCAGCTGGAGCCGCTCCGTTATGACAAAGATATCCAAAGGCTGTACGAGTCCGCTGCCAAGCGCCAATACCATGTAGACCACAAGCAGCACTTTCAGCAATCGACTGGAAGCGATGTAAGAAAATCCGGCCTTCATATCCTTCAGTAAAGAACGGGCAGATTCTGTGGTATCCGGTGCTTGATCTACACTCGAAGGGAGGAAGGTTAATACGATCGCTGAAGCAGCGAACAGAACCAGCAGGCTTATTAATGAAGCTAGAAGGCCAAAAGTTTGATAAATCGTCGTTCCAACCATGGGACCCAAAATAATAAACAGCGACATCAACGTCTGGGATAAAGCTGTAGCCGCTGGCACATGTTCATCCGGCAGGCACCGCTTGATGATCTTCATCGACGAAGGCTGCGAAAATTGCGACACAACCGCTGATACCAGCGTAACGGCAAACACCGCCTGCCAGTATCCCGCTAATACCACGAACAGAATAAGCAGGATAGATAAGAAGCTTAACACGTCGCCCCATATCATCGTCCGCTTCGGCCGCCAACGGTCTGCCAGCACGCCACCGATCATGGAGATGACAAAAATCGGTACGTATTCAATGACCGTAAGCAGCGATACGGCGACCGGGTCATGGTTGCTCTTTTCCATAATGAAGAACAACAGCGCCATGTTGCGGATCCAGATCCCTATATTTTGCATAAAATCAGAGACCATAAGCAGTACAAACGCACGGTTTCCAAACAATTGCCTCATGTTTCCATTTCCCCAATATAAAACCGACTGTTCGGTTTAATTATAATTACAGAAACGCCTTTTGTCCATTCCAAGAACGATAACGCGCTTCTGATCATTTCCTGATGTAAACTACGGCCTTCCATTCGTTAACACACCTTTTAAAAAGTACGTAACGCCCTTGCGGTATAAAATCCTTGATTTCTCCTGGGATCGTTCATAGTAAGAAATCGACAACCCATCCAGCAGCGATCCAAAAATAATGGAGATCTCATCAATATCCCCTTCCGATATCCGTCCCTCGCGCGCACCCTCCAGCATAATCTCTCGGTACAGCGTACGCGGACCCTGCAAAATAGCAAGCATCTCGGTCACAATCGTCTTATTCTCCGGCTGATTGATATAGAACTCCTCCGCAATCTTGGTCAGCGGATTCTGAAAATCATCAACCATATGATCGGCTATTCCATACAGCTTCTCTTCGAAATTGATGTAATGGGCTTTTTTATCGTTCCAGCCTTCCATCCATTCCTGATTCTGCTTCGCCAGCAGCTTGACAAACAAATCTTCCTTGCTTTCGAAGTGATAATAAATGCTGCCCTTGCTGGCACCTGTATATTTGACCAGTTCATCCATCGATGTAGCCGCATACCCGCGCTGAATGAACAGCTCTTTCGCTTTATCCAGAATCAAATCCCGCTTTCGCTGCGCTTTTTCTGAAGACATAGATGTAAGCACTCCTTGTCTGGAATAACGATCTTAGCCGCAAAGCCAAGACCTTTCCCTTAATAAAAATGAAAGTCAAGGTTCATGGAATCCATCCCTCACAAGAAACCGACTATGCGGTTTACTCATAATCATACTGAAAACATCTCCCCGTGTAAAGTCAGCAACAGATGCACAGAAAAAAAGGGATTCTGCCCTGCCCAGCAAATCCCTTCCATCTCACAATCAATTCTAATGAAGCTTCCATTATTCCACTGTCCAAATGGCCCTTCCTTCTTTCATCGGATCGCCGTAACTTAGCTGCAGCCCCTGAACACCCTGCTTCACTTCGTACGGAATTTCACCTTTAATTCTCCGCCTGGTGCAACCGTACCATCCAGCATCTTCACATCATCCGTAATAGGGACCGTGTAGTTAAGATCACTCGAATCCGTCAAGGAAAAAGACAGCGCTGATGATATGACAAGCGGCTCCTGTCCATTGTTCTTCACAGTAAGCTCAACAACCTTAAACGTATGGCCAGCCTGAGGCTTTAAGTATTCATCGCCTTCTGAATCGCGTACGCTGTTCAGCGTAATGACCGCGCCGTGATAATCCACCGTGTCGCCCACAGCCGCAGGCTCGCCAATCGGTTTCACATCTGTATTTGCAGTTGATTCCTTATCCTCTTGGATCGGTTCTGTAGACGATTCTTCTGCAGACGGATCCTTCTCATCCGCCCCCTCGTTACCCACAACGGCTTATGGAGTCTCTGCCGGGGATCGGCCTGATCATTGGAACAAGCAGCTGTCAGCAGCATGGAAAACAACACAGCCGCGACCAGCATAACTTTTTATTCATTCCTTTATCCTACCTCTCTGAAAGACTATATCTAAATGTGCGGACCATTTCCATTTCGCCTTAAAAACCCTGAATCCTTCATAAATACATAAATCGATCGATTCCCTTTTATGGAAGACGGAAGCGTTTCAGAAGAAGTTTTGCTTGCGCGATTATTCTTAAACAAGAAAAAGACCCCGAAACAGGGGTCTTCCAACTGTTGTCTCATTAAGAATGTATCGGAGCTTTCGTCTCAATCTCAGGCAATGCCTGCAAGCCAGCCGTGTTCAGGAAGTTCCACGGCTTGTTGTAATGCGGCTGGAAGAAAAAGTCAATGAATGCCAGCTCGTCGATAGTCATGCGATTCTGTATGCATACCGACAGCGTGTTGATGGACTGTGTCATATCCACTCTGGAAATGATCTGCGCACCCAACATCCGGCGGCTATCCTGTTCATATACCACCTTCAGCGTGACCGGTTCAAAGGTTGGCATAAACTCCGGACGGTAGTGATCCGTTATGGATACTGTCTCCACTTTAAGATCTTCGTCTTTGGCAGATCCTTCGGTTAAGCCTGTCGATGCAATGTTGTGCTCGTATATTTTCAATCCCGAGGTCCCCTGGGTGCCCATATAAGGCGTTGTCGGCTGCACGAGGTTGCGGGCAACAAGCGTACCCATCCGTACTGCGTTGGTGGCCAGAGGAATATACATCATTTTCCCCGTCGGATTGTAGAGGACCGAGCAGCAGTCGCCCGCCGCATACACATCCCGCTTGCTGGTCTGCATATATTGATCCACAACGATGGCGCCATTTTTCAACATATCCACTTGCCCCTTCAACAGCTCCGTGTTCGGGCGGAAGCCGATACAGAGGATAACCAGGTCCGTGTCGATCTCACCCTTGTCGGTGATGACCTTGTTCACGTTGCCATCCTCCCCTGGAAAGAGGTTACCGTCTGACCCATCGCCATCTTGATCCCTTTTTCCCGGAAGGATTCTTCCACCTTGCCGCTAAATTCAGGGTCGAGATATTTGTTCAGAATGCGGTCGGCGCTGTCGATGAGGGTGACATGCTTGCCGTTCTGCTGGAAAGCCTCAACAAGCTCCACGCCGATGTAGCCTGCGCCAACCACCGTAATGTGCTTCGCACCTTGTGCCTTTTCGATGATGGTGTTGGAATGGTTATAGTTTTTGCAGAGCAGAATATTATTCAGATCAATGCCCTCAAGCTTAGGCACAATAGGCCACGATCCAGTTGTTACGATCAGCTTATCAAACGTATCTTCAAAGGTTTCCGATGTAACCAGATTACGAACTTTCAAAATTTTGCGATCTGTATCCACCGAAATAATCTCATGTTTCATCTTGGTCTCAACACCCAGCTCGTCGAGCTTCTGAGGTGAAGAGTAGAACAATCCGTCAGGATCTTTTACAACGCCCCCGACATAAAGCGCGATGCCACACGATAGGAAAGAGATATTATCATTGCGTTCATAAACGGTAATCTGTGCATCGGGGTAAAGCTTGGCGGTATTTACAATGGCGGACGTTCCTGCATGGGTACAACCGATAACGGCAACTTTCATGGTTTTTTCCTCCTCCAAATTTGAAGCTTTATATTTGTTTAAGATGAGCTGTTTTGACTGGATTCATGCTTGGTAACCCTTGATGAACTTGAATGCAGCGACTGGAAATATTATTGTGAATATTTTCACTTTATAGTCTCATTATAATGTGATTTATTTCACAGATCAATAGGCAATCTCGAATTTCACACATTGTTCATAAATTCACATGGTGTGAGTGATGAAAAATATGGACTGATGCGATGACAATTGCCGATGAGATTGACAACGTGAGCATCGTATAAATGGACCTTAAAAACCTCAGCATACTGCTTCAAATCAGGGCAAGCTAACAGATGTCGTTCCGATAAGTGAGATTAGAAGCATGAGGCCTCAAACAGGTTTTCTTATTAATAACAGAATATGCCCTTTTGAAACAACCGACAGCGGGTAATGAGTGTGCAGGAGGTGTTTGGAGATGACTACCGTATTTGTTGCTGGAGCTTATGGATCAACCGGAAGGCTGATTGCGAAGCTTCTTGTACAAAAAGGATATCAAGTGCGCGGTCTCATTCCGGATGAGGATCATAAGCGAAATATGGAGCAGGAAGGTGCAGAAGGAATTGTCGGCGATTTGGCTCAGACTTATTCAGGGGCCTGAAAGATGTCGATGCCGTTATTTGTGCAGTGGGAGCCGGGGTCACCGAGGATCCGCAGGAGACCGATCAAATCGGCACCGTCCGGCTGATCGAGCAGTGCGTGCTTGAAGGATTCCACGCTTTATTATGATCAGCTGTATGGAGACCAAGAATCCGGGGAACCTGCCTGAGCTGAAACCATATCTGCTCGCTAAGCATAAGGCAGAAGTCATTCTTGCCGAGAGTACGCTAACTCACACCATCATTCGGGCAGGAGAGTTAACGGATCATGAGCCTACCGGAACGGTTGAAGCGGATTCAATCTCCCGAAGGCCGGGCCCGTATCCCGTCATGATGTTGCGCATGCCGCGGTGTTATGTCTTTCACTGCCGGAAACGGAGAATACCACGTTTGATCTGATTCAAGGCCAGCGTCATATAGAGGATGCCCTGAAGGAGTTAGCCTCAAGTTAATATATTCGTTCCAAAAGAAAAAACAGGACTGTTCTCCTGCGGACAAATACGCCCTGTTAGGAAACAGCCCTGTTATATTAGCGATATATTCTGCCTTTAACCCAGCAGTGATTCGATAGCACTCTTCATCGATTCAGGTGTGTCGCGCGGTTCGAACCGCTGAACAACGTTACCCTCACGATCCACCAGGAACTTCGTAAAATTCCAGGCGATCTCCCCGCCTTCATTCGGTCCTGGCTGCTCCGATTTCAAATATTGAAACAACGGATGCGCCCCTTCCCCGTTCACATCAATCTTCTCGAAAACCGGAAATTTCACACCATAGTTTATTTGACAGAACGATGCTGCCTCTTCACTTGTCCCCGGCTCCTGTCCGCCAAACTGATTGCACGGGAAGCCAAGAACCTGCAGCCCTTGCTGGCCGTACTGGTCATACAACTGCTGAAGCTCGCCATATTGTGGCGTAAGACCACATTGACTTGCCGTATTCGCTATAATCAGAACCTTGCCTGAATACTGATCGAGTGAAACTTCCTGGCCTGATGGGTTTGTTGCTTGATATTCATAAACTGACATCTTTGGATCTCCTCCCCGGCTTTGTTTTGAATGGACATTAGACTCCTGCCGTGACGCTGAAGCCTTGTGGTCTCCCTCCATCATACCGAATAAATGCCGTCAAACCAAATCCCGGTTCTGATATGGCCATAAAGAGCATAAAGTGTATCCTTTTGTATCGAATTGAATGGTACTATGAACTGCAGCCTACATTGCATGCTTTGCCATAATGAACGGACATATACTTGATGACAAACAAGCATGTTTAGACAGCAGGCCAGCAGGGTAATGACCCGAGAGGGTTGGATCTTATGTATCCATCATATACTCATACATAAGCGAGGCAAGAGCAATGAAATTATACCCCGAAATGTTTTTATCTCCATGGCATCTCATCGTCCTTCTCATGGTCCTGATTGCATTTATCGGACTGATCATGGGTGGATATGACAAGAAGACGGTGCTGCGAAGCACAGGGCTCTCAGCGCTCATCTTCTACTTTATGCTGACGATCCCGATCGGCCTGATCACCCAGGAATCCCTGTACAAGGAAGAAACGATGATACAAAGCCTGGATCAGCGGTATGAGGACAAACAAGCAAACGGTCAGCTTCATGGGACTCAGGATTACGTCATCGCTTATGTCGGTGCATATAAGAATGAGGATGACGCCGATATCGTGGTCTATGCAGGCAACTATCATGCGACTCAAACATTCAGTGGTCATATCCGGGTTTACCTCTACGACAGCGAGGATGAAGAGGTATTTATCAAGACCTACGAAGGCGTGACACTGGAACCGGGTGAGAAGAAAAAGCTGGATTCCACGTTCACCAGCCACCCCATGGCAACGTATCGATTCCATTATGAAGCGCAGCCCGAGGTATGAGGGCTGCGTTCTTCGTTTATATTATCAAGCTCAAGTTGACAGATGGTTTTCTGGCCTGACACCTGCATCATTCGTTTGGGACACAGGCTGGCAGGGCTCTGGGATGGGCGGGAGTTTCTTGATGTCACGTCCTTTGCGCATATGCCGTATACCCAAATAGATAAGAGTAACCATAAGCAGAGACAGCATGGTCATGGCAAGCATCATGCTCGACATCTGGTAAGAAGGGTCGGTTTCAACTTCGGAGAAGTCCAAAAAACAAACGTAATGAACGTGACCCCGGGAAGATGAGAATCTGCAGCCAGCGCATCCATTTCACCAGAACAAAAACAGAATGGAGAAAAGTCCAAGAAGCAGAATCGGGTACAGCATTTGTTCCGGATCCACGGTACCTTGCTCTGCCGCACGGGTCAACCAGAATGCGATGCCGAACTGAACAGGGAATACCAGCCAGGCAAGCAGCCCCGTTCCGCGAAACGCCGATCTCCGCTTTTGAAGCGCCTCTTCGTATTGGTACAGCTTCATCTCGTATTCCAGCTGATTCAGTTCTTCTTCCGTCAGTTCCCGCTCCTCACCGCTCTCCTGCAAGAGACGGTCCAGATAAGGCCGATATTCCCGCTCTATGTTGCCGTCGAATGCGGTCTGTTCCAAATCCTCGTCTTCGCGAAGCACATCGGCAACCGATTCATCTGCCAGATCCTGTACGATGATCGAGGTCAGATATATCGGAAGGTCCCGCCGACCTATGACCTCCAGCCAGCGGTTGGCATCCATCGGATCGGTAAAAGGAATGGCCACCGTCCGGTCCCCTGCTCTCCTGTACCCACGAGATACAAGACTGGCATCAGTTCTGCCATAGGCAGTGTTTCGCTCATTTTGCTCTTCTTATAGGCATAACTAAATGAAAAAATATACCTTCCATAGTATATTTCCTTCACATCGCCGAGCCATAGGCTCCCCTTGAATGAATCTTTTGACTCTGGGTCCCACCTCTCGTACTCCACATGATCCTCATATAACAAGTACTCATCCAGATGTGTGTTGTTCCAGACATGTCCCTTCAAGCTTCTAAACAGCTTAGCTCCCATAAAGATGCCTGCAGGTATGGCAGCTAGACTTATCCAGGACCAAACATGGTTCCAGAGGTACAGCAGAATCAAGGGTCCCATCGTTAGCACCAAGCTAAGGAGCAGCCCCAGCACGTGCATTTCGAAGGTAATCACCCAATAAAAGGGCTGCATTTGGGGTTTTCTCTGCTCATGAATCACCAGAGACATTCAGGTAACTCCCTCCTTATATTCTATTGTTGTTATCGGAGAAAACAATATGTAACGAAAATGAAACAAGGCCCTGCCTCCCATAAATTATGTTTATGGTTTCATGCCGTTGTTCCGAACCAAAAACCTCCCCGACAGCGGCCGGGGAAGGTTTTCGTTTCATTCTTCGCCTTACTGAGCCGTACGGTTCTGAGCCAGTTTAACAAGCAGATGAGCCAGCTGATGCTGCTCCGCTTGTGTACCAACCTTCCATAATTCCTGAAGAAGCTTCTCCTCGGAATTACGGGGCTCCTCATTTGCCGCCAGGTAACCTGCTACCTTCTCTGCGGCCTGAGCGAGCTGCTCTTCATTCAAACCGATGCTCTCAGCAAGCTGAATTCGCTTGTTCAAATAGGATTGGAAGGCATCAAAGTCAGCCAGAATCCGCTCCTTATCCCCATCGTCAATTCGGTCCAGCGCATGGTCAACCTTACTCACATCCAGCTCACCATTCTTATTCACAACATGATTATGTTCAGACATGATAACGCCTCCTTGTCTTCGACTAGGTAACGCTCTGTACTTAACCGTGCTCATCCGAATTGAAACAGGTTTCTCCTAAAATTCCCTCAGTACTTAACGCCCGCCGCGCCGTCCGCCGCCTTGGCCTCTTGCACCGCGGCCTTCGGAATTACGAGTACCGCCTTGACCACCGCGACTGTTCTGACTCCCCGGCTTTCGGTCCTGGATTGCCCGCGTCCGCTGCTGCTGCCGCGCACTCCGGCCTGTGACGGCCCACGGCCTTCGCCTGCGCGACCTTCACGGCTGCTGCCGCCACGTCCACCAGCCTGTGACGGTCCTCGGCCTTCGCCTGCGCGACCCCCGCGGCTGCTGCTGCCACGTTCACCAGCCAGTGACGGTCCTCGGCCTTCGCCTGCGCGACCCTCGCGGCTGCTGACCCGGCCAGTTCCACGCTCATCCCGGCGTGACGACTCGCCTCTTCCCCGGCTCTGCTCGCCGCGCGCGCTTCCAGAATGGTTACCCCGGCTCCGTCCGGAGCCCGTCCCACGATCCGCACGGCCTCTGCCTTGTCCACGTTCATTATCGGATTCGAGTGAGGAGACACTTCTTGCGGTCCTCGGTCTGCCTGCATCCCTGCCTGAATCGCCAGTGCTTTCCCGAAGGCTGCCAGCACCAGAATCATAACGCACACGCTTTAAACGCAGGGAAATTCCTTCTTCAATTCGCTGCAGGTCATTAAGGTCCTTGCCAGCCGCGAAGGTGATCGCCATTCCGTTACCCCCGGCCCGTCCGGTCCGTCCGATGCGATGGATGTAACTCTCGACATCATGAGGCATGTCGTAGTTAAATACATGCGTAACGCCTTCCACGTCAAGCCCCTGGCAGCAACGTCCGTTGCCACCAGCAGCTGCAGCTTGGCATCCCGGAATCGCTTCATCACCGCTTCCCGCTTCGCCTGGGACAGGTCCCCGTGCAGCTCGTCCGACTGGTAGCCATGGGCCAGCAGCGCATCATTCAAGATACTCGCTCTGCGCTTCGTCCGGCAGAAGATAATCGCCAGGAACGGGTTATACTGCTCAATCATCGTACGCAAGGCATCCTGCTTCGAGCGGTCCGTACACTCGACCACTACCTGCTGAATCTGCTCCAGCGGAATCGGGGAGGCTCCTTTAATGACTATATCAATATTGATTCATATAGTTTCCAGCCAGCTGCTTCACCCCGGCAGGCATCGTGGCAGAGAAGAGCATCGTCTGACGCCGATATGGAAGTGCGTGAATCAGCGCCTCCACATCATCCAGGAAGCCCATATGCAGCATCTGATCGGCTTCATCCAGCACCAGCTGTTTGACACCGCCCAGCTCCAGCGTGCCGCGGCGTAAATGATCCAGCAAACGTCCCGGTGTGCCAATGATCAGGTGGCGCCCGCCCTCAAGCTTGCGCAGCTGCTTCTCCACGTCCTGCCCGCCATATACCGCCAGAATCTTAATGCCATCCGGCTCTCCGGCTGTGAGCTTCTTGGCTTCTTCCGTAATTTGCAATGCCAGCTCCCGCGTTGGCGCAATAATGAGCGCCTGCGGATACGCCCGCTTGGGATCGATCTGCTGCAGAATCGGCAGCATGAAAGCCAGCGTCTTCCCGGTGTAGGTGTGCCCGGGCGATAACATCTTTTCCATCGATCAGCAGCGGGATGCTCTCTTGTTGCACCGGAGTCGGCACCGTAATTCCCTGCTCCTTCAGTTTCCTTACTCTTTGTTCGTCAATACCCAGTTGTTGAAAGTTCGGCAAACGTTCCACCTCATTTAATTTTTTAGCATCTGTTGCGTTTATCTTCTATACTGGTTTGGCTGGATATCACGCATAACCTGCATTAGTCCCAACAAAATGTCCTTCGGAATCGTTCTAGTTGTAAAGAAACTGACAAACGTCCCTGACTTTGGTAATGTCAACATATAGATATCCAGTTTACACTAAGCGAGGAGGTGCTCCGAAATGAACAACGTACAGCTCATCCTGACAGCACTCATCCTGCTGATCCTGTTCGGTCTTATCAATCTGATGATCAATTACATATCGCGGCGTGACGGGGAGCCCCATGTTCCCTTCCGTAAGAAGCTGTGGGTTATCCCACTGTTGTCAGCCTTCATTATTATACCGCTTGAGCTCTTCGCTATGTTATATGCGGGGTGGTTCCCATTGCCCGACCCAGCGGGATCCGGCGACACCCTTGCCTTCGACAGCAATGGCGTATTGCTGGGCTTCTCGCTCATCGTTCTGATCGGATTCCTGATCTTCGAGAGCCTTATTCACCCATTGGTCATCGCCTTGCTGCGGCTGCTCCTTCGCAAGGACGCCTCCATCTATATCAAGCAAGCCGTTACGATTGCATTCGATACGGTTCTGCTATACATCGTGTCCCTGCTGATACCCCATTCCGATCGGAGGCTGGCTGCAATCGCTGTTCATTGCGCTGTTCTTCCACCTGATTGAGTGGATCCTGATCGGGGTCCAAACCTGGGTGCAGCAGCGCAAGCGAGCCAGAGCCGAATCTGCTTACTAGGCTAGAACCTCCCGGATTTGAATATCGCATACAGCAGCCATGCGACCATGAGCAGGGCTACAATGAATCCGACTTCGATTACCGGGAAGCTCCACAGCATCATCGGCTCCCGACTGAGTGACGAACCGATAATCAAGCCAACCATAATAATGCTGAAAGCGAGAAGTACAATGCTGAAAGACAGTAGGTTACTGATCTGATCCAGCTTGCGCATCAGCGCTTGCAGCTCCGGAACGCTGATCTCCACCCGCAGCTTCCCTTTGCTGATCAGAGCCGACAGCTGTCTGGCCTGTCCAGGCAGATCAAGCAAACTCTCCGCAAGACCCGCTACCCCATCCAGCACCTTCCTGCCGATTCGGCGGGTATTATACCGCTTCTTCAATAGCTTTCGTCCAAAAGGCTCCGCCATATCGATAATACTGAGATTCGGATCCAGCATCTCGATGACCCCTTCAAGCGTCAGCAATGATTTGCCCAGCAGTGTCAGATCCGGAGGCAGCATAATCTGATGGCGCTGAGCTACGGCAAACAAATCCGTCAGCGCCTTGCCGATACGCACTTGGGAGAATGGAACATCATAATATTCTCCCCGCAGTAGGTCCATATCGGACCGCAGGGAGTCCATATCACAATCCTCCGGGATCAAACCCATTCTGGAAATTGCCCGGATCATCCCTTCCGAGTTCCGCCGCATCAGCGCAATAATGAGTCCGGACAGATGATCCCTCATGCTCTCACTGAGCTGTCCGACCAGCCCGAAATCCAGAAAAACCAGCTTCCCGTCCTCTCGGACGAGCAAATTCCCGGGATGAGGGTCCGCATGAAAGAACCCTTCAAGAAAAATCTGCTGCAGCATGCCGTCAATCAGATGCTCCGCGATAGCCTTCAGATCATGTCCCTTGGCTACAATCTCCTGCCGCAAACTTAACGTAAGACCCTCCGCATACTCCATCATCAGCACCTTGGATGACGTGTACTCCCAATAAATCCGCGGAATGCGGATAAATTCATGCTCCGTCATCTGCGATGCAACCTTCTCTGCATTTCGGGCCTCATGGCTGTAATCCAGCTCTGCCATCATGGCTCTGGCAAATTCGTCAACAATCCGGTCCACCCGGTACAGCTTGACCCATTCCCAGTGACGCTCGGCAATCGAGATTAAATCCCGTAATATCTCCAAGTCACGGCCGATCATTCGGGCTACGCCCGGCCGCTGAACTTTGATCGCTACCCATTCTCCAGACTTCAGCCTCCCGGCATGAACCTGCCCAATCGAGGCAGCAGCCAGCGGCTTCTCTTCAAACTCACTCAATACGTCGTCAATCGGCATTCCCCATTCTTGCTCAATCAGCTCCCGCGCGCTGGCAGAAGAAAAGGAGGAACCCGCTCCTGCAGCTTCACCAATTCCTGGATAATATGGTCTGGCAGCAGGTCGGATCTTGTACTCGCCAGTTGGCCAAGCTTCACAAATCTTAGGCCCAAGATCCTCAAGCACCCGCCGGATGCGTTCCCCTAAGGTGATGGTCTCCGGCTGCTCCCTGGAACTCCAGCGGATAAGCAGCGACAGGACATGAAACAGTCCCATCTCCTCCACCATATAGCCAAAGCCATGACGCATGAGCGCCATGGCGATTTCCCGGTAACGTCCGGCATGTCGGATTCGGACCGCCATCTATTCCTGCTGCGATCCTTCCAGTTCTACGACCTTCTTCTCCAGAGCGGCAATGCGCTGTTCCAGGCTGGCGACATCACTCTCTTTAGGTACGTCCAGCTCGGACAATACACGCTGCACCTGTTCATAAATATACGTCTTGATCTGCGACTGCTCTTCTTCGCCGCGTTCCACGAGACGGTTCACAAGTGCCTTGGACTCCGCAGGAGCAAGCTCCCCGCGTTTAACCAAATCATCCACGACTTTCTCTACTTTTTCCTTGCTGACTACGGTAAGGCCCAATCCTAACGAGATTGCTTTTTAAAAAGATCACTCAAGGTATATCCCTCCCGGTCGTTGTCTGGTTCCATTATAACCTGTAATGCTGGCAAAAACATCTATCCTTGGACTTGCCTTCATAAGTATAGAGAAGCTTCCTTATCAATTTCCCTGATTTCACTCTAAATATGAGGGCATCTTGGTTTCAGATGAACAGAACGACCATTCAGGTGCCATCATGAAAAAGCGAACAGGCGGGGAAACCATACCCCCGCCTGTTCGTTTATGCATCTATTCCGTGAGGATGAAAAACGGCTTAGTCGTCATCACGATCGTTATCGTTATCGTCACGATCATCATCATGATCCCGGTCATGGTGGTCGTCATGCTTCTCATTCTCTGCCTTGATCACTTTGCCGCTGACGGCATGAACTTCTACCTCAGACGACCCTTTGGCTGTCTTGACTTCAACGTCATACACCCATTTTCCATCATCTTGGTCCAAATCCACTTCCACAGCAGTCCCGCCCTTAACATGTTGGACTGCAATAGCAGAAGCCTTGGCACCAATCAGATTGGCGGGAATGTTGTCGCGGTCATTATCATCATCGTCCTGGTCTACCCGAACACCGAGGGATTTGCCTGTGTAGGCATCAATCCATACATCCACATCCCGGTTTTTCTGCTGGATCTCCACATCATAGACCAGCTTGCCTTTTTGCGATCGATATCAATGCTCTCCACTTTACCGCTGGCAGCGGCCAGTGCCAACTGCTCTGCCTTCTCCATACCGATCAGCTGCTGCTTCGCTGCCGCCTGGGTTTTCGCTGCCGGGGCCTTTTCTGATCCTGCCGCCTGCACAGCGTTATAACCGTATACTCCACTTGCCGCGATTGCCACGGACAGCGCACCTGCCCACAATGTTCCTTTTTCATATCTTACGCCTCCTCTATACTCTCTTGGTTATCTCTACAAACCTAATATAAACGTTCAAAATGAGAGCATTCCGAGAGAAAGATTAGAAAACGATGATAAAATGTGAAATACCCTCTCATTATTCATCGTCATCATCGTCGTCCCATGTAATCGTCATAATTTCGCCTGTAATCGCATGGACTTGAATGGTTGCTTCCCGTCCATCTTCCCGCTCAATCTCCACCAGATAGTAACGGCTGCTCTTGCTCTCGCGATACTCCACGTCTTCAACCGTTCCCGCTACCTTCCCTAAGGAGAGTTTGGTCGCCTGTTCTTTGGTAATCATCGTTTTAGGCGGCTCGGGGTTGTTGATCCCTGTACCGTTTCCGCTTTCGCCGTCTGTTGTTCCCTCCCCACCGTTCTCTCCCGGCTTGGGGGATTACCCTGATCCGGTGGCTGCACGGGGTCAATGGCTCCGGCTCCGGCTTCACTTCCGCTTGGTTCAGTGGTTTGATGGACACGATGTCCCCGTTACGGGCATCCACTGTCAGCTCGTACTTTCCGGTATCCGATTGAAGCTCCATCCGGTACATCTCACCTTCCAGGGATGCTTTTATAATTTCACCGCCCTGGTATTGCTCCAATACCCCACGAACGGCTTCAGCCTGTGACATGGCCTCCGTCGAACGGCTGAACGGACTCCAGACCGCATTCACAATGATCATAACAGCCACCACGAGAACGACACCCAGCAGCAAACTGACTTTTTACGCATCTAATCACCTCGGACACATTCGTCTTTTCCGTCAGTATAGCGCAGTTTGGTTAGAATTCGATGAGAAAAGGGTGCTTTTCTTCTATTGGGAGGCCCTCATGCGAATCGTGGCTGTTGTGCCCACGCCAGGCAGGCTGTCCAGCTCCACAACGGCAGAGATGGCTGCTGCGATATCCTTCGCTAGGGACAAGCCGAGCCCCGCCCCTCCGCCGCGGCGGCCGCGGGCCTCGTCCACCCGGTAGAAGCGGTCAAACACATGCTCCAGCTCGTCTTTAGTTATTCCAATTCCGCGGTCGATAACCCGGATATAGGCCTCGGATGATTGGTTTCCAATCTCGATGATCATATGCTCGTCACTGTATTTACGCGCATTATCCAGCAGAATGAATAAGAGCTGCTTCAGCCTGCGGCTGTCTGTCCAGCCGAGAACCTCACCATCGGCTTTAATCTCCACCGTGCGATTGTAGGCATCGCGAAAAGCACGCGCCGAGGACTCCGACAATGCAACAAGATCCACCTGCTCCATCTCAACTTGCCACTGCTCCTGATTACGGGCAAGCAGCAGCAGCTGCTCCGTCATTTCCTTCATTCGAATGGCCTCAGAGTGAATCGCTTCGACCGACTCCATGAACAATTCGGGCCGATCCATTCCACGACGCTTCAACAAGCTTGCGTAACTCTCAATAATGGTCAGAGGTGTCTTCAGCTCATGGGAAGCGTTGGATACAAATTGCTCCTGCTTGGCGTGATTGCTCTCCAGCAGCGTAATCATGTCGTTAAACGCAGCGCCCATCTCAACCAGCTCGTCCTTGGATTTCTCCTTCAGCTCGATTCGCCGGAAGCGGCCGCTTTGACGAATATCCTGCATCGTATGGGTCAAGGGTGATCGGCTGCATGATCAATCTCCCCAGCACCCGCGTAGAAACCACGATCGGGACAAGCCCTATGGCGGTTACGGCCACCAGTACGATTCGGAGTGCCTGCAGCGTCTCCATCGTTGCGGCCAGGCTGCGGGAAATTTGGATGTTGTAAACAGCCCCGTCACTCCAAATCATAAGCATGGAAACCATCACGTAACGCATGCCTTCATACGAAATCTGCTTTACCTGCTTATTGGTGTTATACGGCAGCTTGAGCCCTTCCATCTCCTCGCCGGAGGAGGTCACAAACGGAGATTTGACCTTGCTGTCCGCCGGGACGAATTGAATCTTCCCGTCAGCTGGTACATAGCTTCGCAGCAAATCACCGACGGGAATGGCAGCGGCTGAATGCGCCATGCCCCGGGCTATGCTGGACGCCTCAACCTCCGCCTGTTTCAGCTGGCTGTCCAGCGACATTTTGCTGAACACATAATAGATGCATAAATTCATGACAATCAGGATGACAGCCATCAGCACCGACGAATAGAGGTGGATTTTGCTGCTCAGCTTCATGGGGTGTCTTTCAGCACATAGCCGACACCGCGAACGGTGTGAATCAGCTCCGGCTTGCCGTCCTGATCGATTTTTTGCGGACATATCGTATGTATACATCAACGACGTTGGTATCGCCGTAGTAATCATATCCCCATACGGCGGCAAGAATCTGCTCGCGATTCAGCACCTGCCGTTTGTTCTTCAGCAAGTATACGAGCAGGTCGAATTCGCGCGGCGTCAGATCCATTCTTCGTTCATCGCGAATGACTTCACGCGTGCCTTCATTCAATTTCAGGTCCGCAGCCGTAAGCCACTCCCCGTCTAACTGCTCTGCCGAATGCTGGGCCCCCTGAAGCCGCAATGCCGCACGAATCCGCGCCAGCAGCTCTTCGATCTGAAACGGCTTCGTAATATAATCGTTGGCTCCAAGATCAAGCCCTGACACTTTATCCTCAACAGAGCTCTTGGCAGTCAGCAGCAGCACGGCCGTGTGCGTATCATGCGCACGAATCCGGCGAAGCAACTCGATCCCGCTCATCCCCGGCAGCATGACGTCCAGCAATATCAAATCCACGTCCTGACTGCGGTAAGCCTCCAGCGCATCCAGTCCGTTATCCGCCTTGGTCACTTGATAACCTTCACTCTCCAGCTCGATTTCAAGCAAGCGGGATATTTTCACTTCATCCTCTACAATTAAAATCTTCCCGCTCACGCGCGTCCCTCCCACCGATATCCTCACGAAATCATTTAACCTGGAACACGTGCAGCCCACTTCGCTGCCTGCGTGATCATGAGCCGCAGCTGTGGCTGGAGAAAGGACGGCTCATGGTGACCCGGCATCAGGAATACCACGCGTCCGATGCCATACGTATGACACCAGGCAGCAGGCCACTGCTTCCCTTCGAATTCATAATGCAGCAGCACCGTTTTCTCGGTGAAGGGATCAAATATGAAGCGGTAAGGCTCCTCATCCAGCACAAAAGGCTCCATGCCTTCCGTAATATCGTGTTCGGTCTCCCCGGGGACAAAATACAGCTTCTCCATTGGCGGGTGTCCGTCAAACCGGGCGCCGATCAGCTGGGCCAGCTCATAGGTTAGCCAGCGTCACCCCGTTATGAATGACAAGCAATCCACCGCCTCCGCTTACATAGGACAGCAAGGCGGTCTGCCGGGGAGACGCGCTCGTCCCACAAATCGCTGTAGGCGATGCATAACTCATAAGGGTACAGATTGCTCTCATGAAGCATTTTATGATTTTCCGTGCACTGCACGGTGAACATATCATTCAGCAGATGCGTCATTTGTTTATCGATGCCTTGCAGCGGATGAAACTTCGGGTGGGTATAGCTGCCGAGCAGCAATGCTTTTTCTTATCCATTGGTCATCCTCCTATTACTACTCCATATTTCACATGATCCTCCGAAAACATGCATCAGAAGCCGGAATGGAAGCTAATCTTGCCAGCTCCCATTCTATATCATGACATTATTCTTGATTTTGAGCAAAGTAGCGGCCAAGCGTCACCATCATGCTGCCCATCCGCTCCTCCTCCGGAACCACCATGCGTTCAATGCCTTCCTCACGCAGCCCCTGGGCTGTAACCTTCCCTACAGCCGCTGCCAGGACAGGTCCCCGGAATGCCTCCAGCACCGCCTCCAGCTTGCCATGGGCACGGGCATAATCAGCTAAAAACGAAACTGGGGTGCACTGGTAAAAGCAACGGCATGGACCTTGCCGCCGATGATCTCATCGACAAGCTGCGAAATGTCTTCCTCAAGCGGTGGAATATGCTGATACGGCAGAATCTGCTCAACCGCCGCGCCGCGGCCTTCGAGCCACTCCACCAGCTTGGGCGCCGACTCGCCATGAAGCTGCAGAATGACACGCTTGCCTGTGAAATCATGCGGCTCGAGTGACCGGATGAGACCAAGCCGTACTGCCGTCATCATCTCTGACAACGGGCGCGAGACCGCGTTTTTCAGCGCATTTGCGGTTTTGTACCCTCTTGCCGCAATGAAGGTGTGCTGCATCGTTTCATTCAATGTATCCATAAGGCCCATCTGTTCTGCCATATCATAAATGGCCTCCAGGCCGATTCCTGTCGTAAAGATCGCCCACGGCGCAGGCGCCTTGAGCCAAGCCTCGATAGAGCTGCGCAGCAC
The DNA here is from genome assembly GCA_012656105.1 of Phytophthora syringae. NCBI lineage: Eukaryota > Oomycota > Peronosporomycetes > Peronosporales > Peronosporaceae > Phytophthora > Phytophthora syringae. The sequence continues at coordinate 1,437,087 of JAAKBD010000004.1, forward strand.
TTCATCATCCAAAAACACAGTTCCCTGCGCCGGACGAAGCAGTGCGGTTCCTCCCATCTTCTCCACCAGCTTGGCCATGTCTGCCGCTTTACGCGGGTAAGCCAAGGCTACGATCCGATCCTTCATATGCTGTGCCATCTTATATGCCTCGCTCTCTTAAATTCTTGCCTGTGCATCCGTTAATTTAGTACAGCTTATAGTATCTAGTATTGACTCCAGTATAAAGGCCCTGACCCTATAGATAAAGCCACTTTGGTCTTATTCTTCCAAATCTCCCTTTACTAAACCTGCGACCATAACGAAAGGAACCCAAGACCCATGTCATAGAATGCAGTAGGTGTATGAAGTAAGCCATCATCCTGTACGTGTTCATTCAGAACGTAAATTGGAATGGATTCAAATAGAGGGGTACCCATTGTAACACGGGTACCCCTCTTGGCTCGTGATCTCGGATCACCGTTTATATAAAGGCCTCCACCCTGCACAGCGGGAACAAGATGGAGGCTCCTATCGGTTGTTCTTGCCTTACTTCTGCTGACTGCCCGGGATAAATCCGCTCAGGTCCACGCCGAGTCCTGCCGCGAGTTTCGCGCCATATTCGGCGTCTGCACGGTAGAAGTTGCATACGGCTCGCAGCTGGATATCGGATTTGACCTGGCTCAGGTCGTCAATCAGATTGCGGAGTAAATGGTCCTTCTGCTGCTGCGTAAACGAACGGTACAATTCATAAACTTGCGTGAAATCATCCGTTTTCTCGATGCGCTGACGAACAACGCTCCCCGTCAATGGAGCTTCGCTCTCGCGGACCGACGGGTCTTCCACAGGACCCGTTGTATAACTGTTCGGCTCATAATTGATGGTGACGGATCCTGCTTCACATTCATGAAGCCGTCGCGCTGATGATTACGCACAGGTGCGTACGGGCAGTTGATCGGAAGCTGCAAATAATTCGGTCCCAGTCGATGACGCTGCGTATCCGGGTAAGAGAACAAGCGGCCTTGCAGCAATTTATCCTCGGATGGCTCAATACCCGGCACCAAAGCGCTTGGAGAAAGCGGCCTGCTCTACCTCGGCAAAGTAGTTCTGCGGGTTGCGGTTTAGTGTCATCGTACCTACGGTGATGAATGGGAAGCGATCCTCCGGCCAGGTCTTGGTAGGATCCAGCGCATCAAAGGACAAATCGTCCATCTCATCGGGGGACATCAGCTGCACCTGCAGGCGCCACTTCGGAAAATCACCATTTTCGATATGTTCGCGCAGATCACGGGTGGCATGATTGAAGTCCTTGCCCTGCACCTCACCCGCTTGATCCACATCCAGCGTTCTTACCCCTTGCACGGATTCCCACTTATATTTGATGTACGTTACTTTGCCTTCACCATTGACCCACTTGAAGGAATGCACACCAAAGCCGTCAAGCTCGCGATAATTTCTTAGGTGTACCATGATCCGAGAACAGCCAAGTCATCATATGCGTGGATTCCGGTGACAGCGTCATGAAATCCCAGTAGCGGTAAGCCTCTTGAATATTGCTCTCGGGCGAAGGTTTCAGGGAATGCACCATATCCGGGAATTTAATGGCGTCCCGGATAAAGAAGACCGGGAGGTGATTGCCCACAATGTCGTAGTTTCCTTCTTCCGTGTAGAACTTCACGGCAAAACCGCGTGGATCACGAGCGGTCTCCGGTGATCCTGTTCCATGGATAACCGTTGAGAAACGCACAAGGACAGGTGTTTCCTGACCAATTTCCTGCAGGAATGCAGCTCTGGTATAAGCCTTCATATCATTCTCGACCACAAACACGCCGTGCGCCCCTGCACCGCGAGCGTGAACGACACGCTCCGGAATCCGTTCACGGTCGAAATGGGCGATTTTTTCGATCAGATGATAATCCTCAAGCAGCGTCGGTCCGCGGCGGCCAGCCGTTTTCGAATTTTGGTTATCTCCTACAGGAGCCCCTTGGTTGGTTGTTAATCTGTCCATGTATGAACCTCCATCATCTCTATAATTGATTTTAGACTGAATCTAAATTTATGAGATGATTGTATCATCGGAGAATCCAGCAGATCATGATTGTCGCATGAGTGTTATATGATCCTTATATGAAGTTCAAATGAACGATGGAAAAGACCGTGAAGGCACGCAAAAAAGAGGGGATTAATCCGCCAGGCGGTATCCCACTCCTCTAACTGTTGCAATATAGCGCGGGGCTCCCGCATTGTCGCTCAGCTTTTTACGCAAGCTTTTGATATGGACATCCACCACATTGCTGCCGCCCATAAAGTCCGTATCCCAAATCTTGCACATCAGATCCTCACGCGTGCAGACGGCCCCTTCGTTGTCCAGCATCAGCATCAGCAAATGATACTCTGTCTTGGTCAAGTGAATGGGGTGCTTCCGCGGTGAATGGTCATTTTATCCCGATCAATCGATAAGTCCTTGTACACCAAACCGCGTACAGCTTCCTCTTCTCCAGGCAAACCCGCAGCGGGTGAGAACAATCGAATCGTCCGCTGTACCTGATACATCATCGTATCCTTGGAGCGGGCAGGCCATACCATAAGCTCTTCATCGAGCAGGCTTGAGCCTGCATTGCTCATCAGCTCCTCGCCCACGAGGTACAGAATCGGAATGGAGGATCGTTCGGGAAGCAGAAGCTCCTTCTCCTTGTTGAACGCCGCCATATTCCGGCAGCCCGTCATATCGGCAATGATCAGTCCTGTATTCAGAGCCGATTGCAGGCGCGGTTCCCATTTTCGGAACATCATCACCTCAAAGCAGTTGTCCGTCAGCGTAATGAACATTTCATGAACCCGCCCTGGAGAACGGCTCAATAACGCGGCCCGCAGCGTTGTAGGACAAGCATCGCCAATCGCCATAGCGGCCGTCGGACGAACAAACAGATTGCCGGATTTCCATTCCGGAAACGGATAGACCGTTCCCGGCCCCATCATTTCTTCCGTTTGATTTGGCATTCTGGACACACCCCCGAATACGACGTGAGCATGATGGATCACATAGCTGGTTTCGCCAGCCACGGTAGCCGCCCAATCCTCCGGCACCTCCGTCATGACTTCGTCGACTTTTCCGCATACTTCACAAATAATGTGCTGGTGTTCGTCTGTACGGGCATCGTATCGGCTTGCGCTCTCCCCAAGCTTCAACTCCCGGATCAGCTGTTTATCCGTCAGATAACGCAGGGAATTATAAACGGTCCCGTATGCAAGATTATATCCTTTCTCCACCAGTCGGTTCATGATATCCGCAGCTGTCGGATGATCATGCGATTCCCGAAGGACATCGTATACTGCTTGGCGTTGTGTCGTCAGATTTAAAGATCTCAAGGTATTCACCCTTTTAATTTATTTTTAGATCAAGTATAAATCTTATTCATCTCAAGGTCAATATCCGCCGCTGAAAATGCCGCTGGTAATCTTTAAGATTTCTTTAGATTCCGTTAAAAATTCCTTTAGCTTGTATGGATAGACTAGAAACATAGATGTAAATGCAAATAACAGCCAGTTAAAGGAGTCGATATACAGCCATGGAATCCGTTGCCAAGCATCCCTATAAAACTTCATCCACATCCGAACCACCTCGGCAGGAAACAAACAGAAGGCAGAGCAACCGGGCAAAACGCCGCAATGGACGCGCCCGCCTCAGTCTGCTGCTTCTGTTGTTTGTCGTTATTCTTATGGCGGTGTACATAACAAGGGTATTTGTTCCCCCTTCCATTAAAGCCAGCTCAGCCATCCTGATTCATGCCGAGACGGGCCGGGTGCTCTATGCCCAGCATGCCGATCTTCCACTTCCCCTGCAAGCATGTCCAAAATGATGACCGAGCTGCTGGTGCTTGATGCTGTCCGTTCCGGACAGCATGCTTGGGACGAGGAGGTATCCATCAGTCGTTACGCTGCAGGAGTGCCGGGTTCGGGTATTGGCATGGTCGAAGGGAGTCTTACACCCTGACACAATTGTTCCAGGCGCTCATTATTCATTCAGCCAATGATGCCGCGGTGGCCATTGCCGAACATCTAAAAGGGTCGGAGACACAGTTTGTGAAGGAAATGAATGCCCGGGCGAAGGAAATCGGTCTTTCCGACCGTACCGTATTTGCCAATGCTTCGGGGCTGCCTGCTGCCGATCTGGCTTCGTTTGCGGAAGCGGCCACCGAAGGAGAGACCATCATGACCGCCAGAGACTCGGCCATGCTGGCCCGCTGGATCATGAATAAACACCCTGGTCTGCTTGAAGTCACCAGCCAACGGGATTTTCCGCTGCCGCAGAAGGACCTTACCCTGCATACCACCAATCTTATGCTGCCAGGCGAAGCGCACGGCTATGTGGGCAATGACGGCTTCAAGACCGGTTATACGAGCTCAGTAAGCTATTGTTTTACCGTACCGCAGCGCGGGAGGGAATCGGTTGATCTCTGTCGTGATGGGAACCGAGAGCACGGATCAGCGGTTCACGGAAACCCGGAAGCTGATGAATTACGGCTTCGAGCGTCAAGGCATGTTTTCGAATCTCCTATCCCTCCTTTTTAATTAAATGGCCCTTGACTCATATCCAACCTAATGACGCGTCGGATTGAAATCTAAGCTGTGCGGGCTTATTTTAGGGTACACTGTTTATTAGGAAAGTTTAGACTTTAATGGGTGATTTAATGGAGGATACCGATGAGAAGTGTATTGATTGTAGACGATGATAAAGAAATATCCGGGCTGATCTCCATCTATCTGGAGAATGAAGGATACCGCGTTATTCAGGCCCATGACGGGGAAGAAGCGCTGCTGGCCATGGCAACGAACGAAGGCACGGTGGATCTCGTCATCCTGGATGTCATGATGCCCAGGCTGAACGGAATCGACACCTGCCGCAGGATTCGGGAAACCTCGTCCATCCCTATCCTGATGCTGAGCGCCAAGAGCGAGGATATGGATAAGATCCTGGGGCTGATGACGGGCGCCGATGACTATATGATTAAACCCTTCAATCCGCTGGAACTGACCACACGTGTCAAAACACTGCTGCGGCGTTCCACGCAGTACAATACCGAGCTTCAGCAGGGACACACCGACCGCATCCAGATTGACGGACTCGATATCAACCGGACCACACATGAAGTCACCGCCAATGGCAGATCGGTTTCCCTGACGGCAAGGGAATTTGAGATCCTGTACTTGCTGGCCCGTCAACCAGGAAGAATCTTCAGCGCCGAGGATATATTTCAGCAGGTCTGGAAGGAGAAATACTACGTATCCAACAACACGGTCATGGTTCACATCAGCAACCTGCGGGACAAGCTTGAGAAGGAGCTCGGTTACAAGCTGATCCAAACCGTATGGGGCGTCGGGTACAAAATCCATGCGTAAGCTGCAGTGGAAAATCATCATGCTGTTCTTGGTCAGCGGAGGCCTCACCCTGATCATGTTGTTTATCGCTCAGCAGATCATACGATTGATCGGGCGGGATTATTGGCGGGAACCAATGGTAGCCGCTCTCTTTAGTGTGGATCGTCTCCTGGAGAATTTCTTCGGGTTTCCGATTGTTGCAACGATGGTTGGCATTGTACTGTTTATCTGCATTGTACTGCTTCTTAGTCAAGGGACCATTCGTCAAATTAACCAGCTAATGGAGGGAACGAAACGGTTGGCAAAGGGAGAACTGGACCAGGAAATTCTCATCAGATCGAATGACGAGCTGGGCCAAATGGCCAAGCAAATCAATCAAATGGCCAAGCAGCTCAAACTATCACTGGCAGAAGAACGCATGGCGGTACAGTCCAAGAACGAGCTCATCAGCAACGTCTCCCATGATCTGCGCACCCCGCTCACTTCCATCATCGGGTACTTGCGACTGGTGAAAGAGGATCGTTACAAGGATGAAGTCGAACTCCGTTATTACACCGATATCGCCTACGATAAATCGCTGCGTCTGGGCGGTCTCGTCAGCGATTTGTTTGAATACACCCGTATGGGCTATTCTCCGATCAATCGGGTCGATATTAATTTGGTGGAGCTGCTCGGGCAATTGGCCGTGGATTTTTCATTAACGGGACAGCATGAGAAGGTGCAGGTGGTATTCACGCCCGCTACGGAGAAAATCATGATCTCTTCGGACGGGGATAAACTGATGCGTACCTTCGAGAACCTGCTGTCCAATGCAGTGCGGCATGGGCGGGATGCCGGAAGGGTGGATTTGAAAGTATCCCGGGAACCGAAGGTTGCTATCGTGCAGGTGATCAATTATGGCCCTCCGATCCCTCAGCATGCCATCCCCCACCTGTTCGAGCGATTCTACCGGGCCGACGAATCGCGCACGGATCAAACCGCGGCTCAGGACTGGGTTTAGCCATCGTGAAAACCATCGTCGACGCCCATCACGGCACGATTCAGGTAACCAGCAGCACGGAACTTACAATGTTCGAAGTCCGACTGCCGCTACAGGCTCCTGAAATTAACAAATAAAACAATTAATATTCGACATACAATTCCATTTTCCGATAAAATAGGGATGAATGTCCTCATCGCCTTGCACTGCTGGTGCAAGCACGTGAAAGGAATGAATCCCTTCTCATGACTAATATCCTGTTCACCAACTTTTGTATATTCGTAACCTTTTTATATTTATCCGGACTGCTGTCCAAAAATATGTGGTAAGCGTTGTGACTCCCTCCACTACCGTGAAGATCAATGCCGGATTGCTCTTTGGCATCTACGGGATCATTCTGATGTACTATTCTTTTCCGATTGATCCCAGGTTTTTTGCCGATTTGCGGCATTTGGCTATCGTGGTGATTGCCAGCTACTTGGGCTGGCTTCCGTCGTTGATAGCAGGCGTTCTGATTGCACTCGGACGGATGATCCTGTTCGGCATGTCCGCTTCCTCTGCCATTGCGGGTGTAGGCATGCTGCTGATCGGCATGATCTGCGGAACCCTGTCTCGCACGCGTTGGGATAGGTTGACCAAAATGATGATCATGAGTGTATCCAGCATGCTGGTGCTCCTGTTTATTATGTGGATGAATATTCAGAACCACCAAAAAGTGTTTGCCGTCTTTACGCAGCATCTGATTATATCGGTGCTTGCCACCGTTGTCATCTACATGCTGACCGAGTATATCCATACCTCCAATAAATTGTTTCTGCAAATGAAAAAAACGCGGAGACCGATCATCTGACCAGCCTGCACAATTTGCGCCAGTTTGAGCAGCTGTTGTCCGAGCGCTTTCTCGAAGCCCAGCATTTCAGCGAACGGCTGGGCGTTCTGGTCGTGGACATCGACCATTTCAAAAAATAAACGACACCTACGGCCACGCGGCCGGAGATGTCGTTTTGCAGCAGCTCAGCAAAGTGCTGAGGGAGCATTCCCGTTCTTTTGACGAAGTGTCCCGCAACGGCGGGGAAGAATTCTCGGTGCTCGTTCCGGAAGCAACCATCGACGAAACGGCTGCGATTGCCGAACGGATCCGGGCCGCAGTAGAACGCCATGTATTCGTCCTTGAAGACGGGACCAGGCTGCGGATCACCGTGTCGATCGGAGCCGCCGTTCATCCGGATACGGTCCGGTCGAAGGATGCCAAGGAGCTGCTCCAGCAAGCGGACCATGAGCTTTACCGCGCCAAGAACAGCGGGCGCAACCGCGTATGCCCCGCCGTAGAAATCAATGACCTGGTCCTCTCTTAGCCTTGATCCGCCTTCAATACCTCTTCGATGACAGACAGCGTATCCGGCGACAGCTTGATGCCGGAAGCCTTCACGTTCTCTTCGACCTGCTCCGGGCGGCTTGCGCCGACAAGCGCACTGGATACGTTGTCCTGACGCAAAATCCAGGCCAGGGCCAATTGGCCGACGGTGATGCCCAGCTCGTCAGCTATGCGCCCGAGCGCCTGCACCTTCTGGAGGCGGTCTTCACTCATTTTGATTCGATCCGCTCCGATCTTGGATGCACGGCTGTTATCCGGCACTTCTTCCCTCGAGGCATACTTGCCCGTCAACAGTCCCTGCGCAAGGGGAGAATAGACCACCTGGCCAATCCCTTTCTTCTCGCCAAGAGGAATGACCTCCTCCTCAATCTTACGCTCAAACATATTATACAGCGGCTGATTCACCACGATGCGGTCCAGCAGATATCGGTCCGCAACAGCCAATGCCGCCTCCATTTGGGCAGCTGTCCACATACTGACTCCTACATAGAGCACCTTGCCTTGCCGAACGAGGTCATCCAGCGCGCGCAGCGTTTCTTCAAGCGGTGTCTCTTCATGGTATCGGTGGCAATAATAAATATCGACATAATCGGTACCAAGCCGTTTCAGACTCGCATCACACTGCTCCTTAATATGTTTGCGGGAAAGCCCCTGATCATTCGGTCCGTCCCCCATCTTGCCGAATACTTTTGTTGCCAGCACATAGGATTCCCTTGGGAATGCCCTCAAGGTTTCACCTACAACCACCTCGGCTGCCCCTTGGGCATACACATTTGCCGTATCAAAAAGTTGACGCCGAGCCCATACGCCGTCTGAATCGACTTGACTGCATTCTCCCGTTCCACATATCCTCCGTACGTCAGCCAGCTCCCGAGACTGATATCGCTGACCTTCAGCCCGCTTCCGCCCAATCTTCTAAATTCCATATGTGAAACCTCCTTATACAAGATAGATGCTTCCCCATTATTGTAACATCTTCCTGTACGATGGATAGAGTAACCCTGTCTACTGCTTATAACCTAGATTTGATTCTTAATTTTACGGAAACATTAAACTTGATATGAGGATAGATCGCCGCCCATTCCTCCATTTCGGTTTTATTATTCCAATGCGTACCCCGTACCGAAGACCGAAGCCAAGTGGATCCCGGCCTGTTTTCCGGATTTTTCCAGCACATCGGTTATCGCTTTAGAGAGCTCCTTATTGTATATCCCCTCGATTTTTTTATTTCTTCCGGTGTCAATAGCTTGATATCCTCCTTCTCCTCCAGCGTGGCTTGAATGCGAACCCGAAAATGGATCGCTTCTTGCCCCTTCGGGCTGGTTACGATCTTATAGCTTGCCCGCGTCCTGTCCGTGTTGACCTCAATCAATTCCCCGTCAACGCGGGTGCCAAAGTTGGTGCTTAGATTCCGAAGATCGAGCAGGTTGAACAGACGGGTTTCATCCTTCGTGAGAATTACCTTAACCTTGGACTTATCCATCAGGGCAACCTTATTGATATTCAGAACATTCTTCTCGCCTACCTCAACGACAGGCATGACAGGATCCTCCCTACCTCGGTCATTCGGCGGGCAAGATCAAAGGAATAGGTCCTCGTAATAAAAGGGGACTCCGTGCCATCCTCGCTCAGCGCCAGAAAAATAGCGTTACCGCAATCCGTTCGGTTGGCGGCTCTGCCCTGAGCACCTCCTCCGCCGTCGGGATCGCAACCGCCGGATACATCAGAAGCTGCATGTCCCTCCGGCGGACCGTCCAGTCCTCAATTTTGCTAATATCCCGGCGGGCATAGGCTTCACCGTACATTACGCCTTTGCAATGTCCAAAATCGAGCTCTTTGTCCACTTTGGATTTGACTTGACGAATCGCCTCCGCGATGCTGTCGGACTCCTCGGTAATGAGAAGCGACTTCTCCTCGCGGTTTCGGGTCACCCGAAGGGATCGAAATCTTGAAGCTGAAGTTATACAGATCGGGACTTTTCTCCGACACGTCAACACCGATGGATACCACAAAGAGGCGAAGGTCGATATCCCGAAACTCACATCCCGAGAGTGTAAGTGTAAGCATCGAGCAGCACAACACCCAGACCAGCCGACGTTTCAGCATGTTCATGCCCGCTTCCTCCTCCTTCTCCTTCTCCACACGGCGTAGAATAACAGGGCAATTAACAGGAATTCTCCCGCAAACCGAACATCGAGGAAGACAATGGCCATATCATTCAAAGAGTATTGATTGATGGCCATTGAGGATGCAAGGATGATCACGCAAAAAGCAGCAAGCACCCACCATTCCACCTTCCGCTTCTTACGAATGGACTCCGGTTTATCGGACTTCAGCCGAAATCCGCCCAGAATCAATTCCTTGCCCACATGCCAGTGGACAATGGAATTGACGAGGGAAAGGCACATATAGACCACATAGAACACGTAAATCATCCGTTCAATGATGAAGTAGCGGATGCGAAGCGAGTCTGCGGTGGAGAAGGCAGGATACACATGCTCCCCTGCTCCCGCTGCTCCAAGCAGTCCGATCGGCGCAAAAATGGATACCGCCAGCGTTAGAATACTTACGATGACGATGGACCAGATATGCTTTACCCTGAACTTGTGGAAGATCCGATTGAAAACCACCATATTGATATATCCGGTATAAATGTAGGTCGCGGCTGCAACCGTCCGGTAATTGGGTATGTCCCACAGATGCGTAATGATCTGCCTGACCGCATCCCAGCTGTAGTAGGGATTACTAAAAACACGCCAAGCCATGTACATAATGATCGGAACGGTCATATAAAGGATCATTTCCAGGGCATACAGGATCGACTCCGAATCCAGCCTTGCACTAAGTGCCACGACAACCAGAAACCCAATCAGCACGATAATGGGCGACACATCCGGGCTGACATACCGGTTGGTAATATCCACAAAACTGACCAGCGTAATGACGCTGGAGAAATACCACCCTAATCCGTACAGAACCAGAAGCACGCCGGATATCCATGCAGGCATCACGGAATTGAAAATTTCCGGCAGTCCTTCGCCAGGAAATTTCTGGATTAGCTTGGTGAAAGTATATAGCAGCAAGGATCCGATAGGGATCGCTATCAGAATGGATATCAAGGCACCGTCAAATCGGTCCTGAATCAGGATCCTGGGCACATAGTTAATCAGGTTGATGGTCGCATTGAGTAGGAAGAGGTAATAAAAATATTTATTTCTAACCACTCTGCTGATCCCCCTTATTGCTCCACTCCACCGCAAACATCTTCAGATAAGGCTTACCGAACGACCGCAGGCTGGTTAAGTACATAATCGTTGCAACGACACCCAGCACAATGCCTACCAGCCCGAAAAAGGTAGCCAGGAGAATGAATATGTACTTGGTCACGCGGATGCCGGAACTCATCATGTTGATCGGAATAACAAAGTTCGTAACCGCCACTGCAGCCACCAAAATAATCATGATATTGCTGACGAGCCCCGCTTCTGTAGCCGCTGTACCCAGTATGAGTCCACCGACCACGCAGGCGGTCTGGCCTATCGCCTTCGGCAGCCGGACACTTGCCTCCGTCAGAAACTCCATCGCCAGAAGCATAAAGATTACTTCGAAGAAGGAGGGATACGGGACGGTGGCCCGGCTGCCCGCAATGAGCAGTGTAATCTGCATTTTGAGTATTTCGGGATTGTAGGAGGTAAAAGCCACATACAGGCTCGGCATGAGGACCGTCACAAACAATGCGATGTACCGGATTCCCTTGAGGAACCATCCGATAGGGGCAGCTGGATTTTGTCATCCATGGCTGTAAAGAAATCGTTGAAGATCGCCGGAAGCAGAATTGCGTACCCCGTCGAGTCAACAAGGACGGCTACTTTTCCCTGGGAAATATTCATGACCGTCCGGTCCGGCCGCTCGGTCAACATTAACGTTGGGAACAGTCTTAGCTGAGGGTGCATCGTATGCCGCTCAATCTCGGATGCAGACTGGACAATATCTGATTTGAGTTCGGAAAGACGCTTCCTTAATTCCTCCAAAACCGACTCATCGGCTTTGGTCACATCATAGAGGATGATAATCCGGGTCTGGGATATTTTCCCTACCGTCATAAACTCCGATTTCAGATTGGCCGTTTGGTAACGATGGCGTATTAAATTCAAATTCACTTCAATATTCTCGGTAAAGGAGTCATCCGGCCCTTGAATGACATTCTCCGTGCTGGCAGGCTGAATATCGCCTGCATTGATCAACACGGCATCAAACAGGAGCACCCGATCCTGAATGAATACCACGACGCAGCCCCGAAGCATATTGCGCATGAGCTCCGATTCCTCTGCTGGCTCAATCGTTGAAGGGAAGGATCGAATGAATTCTTCGTAAATCTTCAGAGAGTTCAATTCATAAAACCGGTTAATCAGGTCCTCATTCACCACAACGGGATCGCACATGCTCTTGAAATAAAGCAATAACGCGTGATCCTCCTGATTCTTAAGCTCCCGCTCCTCGATATCCCCGACCTTATGGAGCTGCTTCTGCAGCCATTGTTTAGCGTGTGAGGCATTTAGATGTGTCTTATGTGTCTCGCTGCTCATGATAATTCCCCTCGTTTTTCATAGAATTCCGATGATCATGTCGTTTCTCTAGGTTCTGCACAAATGTTCCAAATTATTACGAGTATTCAGAAATTCATGCAAATTCAGGAGAAGGGTAGATTAAGTCGCCATTCACAGCTCGGGCTTCGTTTCTAATCATCCCTCTGTGGTAATAATGGAGACAAGGAGCCTTAAGTTTGAGGATAATGCCTAAAGAAGCCGAGGAGGAATCGGAATGAACCCATCCAATCCATCATATCAAGAGCTGCCGCGATATCCGGAATCGCTGTGGAGAGCGACAACCGAGCTGCCTACTTTTCCCCGTCTGGCCGAAGATATAGAAGCAGACGTTGCCATTGTCGGGTAAGCATCACCGGGATTACAACCGCCTACCTGCTGGCCAAGGTAAGCAAGGATGTCGTATTGATTGAGGCTGGCCGCATACTGAACGGAGCGACGGGATACACAACAGCCAAGGTAACGGCCCAGCATGGGCTGATCTACCATGAATTGACGAGTCATTTTGGCGAGGAGAACGCCCGGCTCTATTACGAAGGAAACCGGGAAGCGATCGAATTCATACGGAATATCGTTGGCGGGGATGAAGAGAAGTTCGGGCTGAAGCTGGAGGACGCTTATATCTACGCCCAGGAGGACGACAAGTATCTCGCGAAGCTGGAGGACGAAATCAAAGCCTATGAGCAGCTCGGGATTCCGGGAGAATGGCAGGACAGTCTTTCCCTGCCCATGCCGATACGGGGAGCTATCAAGATGCCGGGGCAATACCAATTCCACCCGCTGCAGTATCTAAAGCACCTGACCGAACAGTTTCTCATGCTCGGGGGCGGATCTATGAAAACACCACCATGGATGAAAAGGCTGAAACCGAAGGACCGATTACACTGCTGACCAAGCGGGGCGGCCACCGCATTACTTGCAACCACGCTGTTTCCGCCTCCCATTTTCCGTTCTATGACGGGAAGGGATTGTTCTTCACACGGCTGCACGTGGAACGCTCCTATGCGATTGCCGTTAAACCTGAGACGGCCTATCCAGGCGGGATGTACCTGAGTGTGGATAAGCCAAAGCGCTCCCTGCGTTCAGCTTCCTATAACGGTGAGGATCTGGTCATTGTCGGCGGGGAGAATCATCCCACGGGACGCAGCATCTGCACCCATCAGCATTATGAGAATCTGGAGCTGTTTGGGTAATCTGCTGGGGGCTTCCGCCATTCCCTACCGCTGGTCGACGCAGGATCTGATTACACTGGACAATCTGCCATACATCGGACCAATTACTTCGAAGCATGACCGGATTTATGTTGCGACAGGCTTCCGCAAGTGGGGCATGACAACAGGAACACTGGCCGCGAACATCATCAGTGATCAAATCTTAGGGAAAACGAACCGTTATGCCGACATGTTCAACCCGTCCCGATTCAAGGCAGACCCGAGCATCAAAACATTTGTTGTGCAAAATGCGACGGTTGCCAAAGATTTTGTGGCTGGCAAAGTGGACCTGTCCCATGCCGACATTACCGAACTGAAGATAGGCGAAGGTGCCGTCGTTCGTCATAACGGCCAACGGGCAGGAGCTTACAAGGATGACCAGGGGAATCTGCATCTCGTGGACACGACCTGCACACACCTCGGCTGCGAGGTGGAATGGAACGAGGGCGAGCGCTCCTGGGATTGTCCATGTCACGGGTCCCGATTCCGTTATGATGGCAAGGTGCTGGAAGGCCCGGCCATAGAGCCATTGAAGCAGTTGGACGCTGAGGACTAAATATCATGAGGCTGTAACGCATAAAAAACGAGGCGGAAACCAAGGGTCCCGCCTCGTTTTTTTACTCTAATTTGGTTATTCGTTTAATAGCGGGCTTCTAAACCGCCTTAATTCCCTAATCAACACCAAAATCATCCTATTTCTGGTATAATCGTAATAAATTCGTTATAGGAGGAATCGCCATGGTGCTTGGCCCTGAATATTTGGATCGCATTAAAGAAGAGGTTTCCGAACGGAAAGCGAAGGAAAAATTAGGCGGCATCCAGCAGCATGGCCTGATCCGTGATTTTTAATGACCCTCGCTGCAGCAGGCGCTTTCATTGTGGTGGCTGCCATCTTTGGTTTCATTCTGCATCACATTCGATATTAGATCACACCTGCCGTCCAATCAAAAAGACACCCTCGCGGGTGCCTGTGGACATGTGATTGCGGAAGGCAGTGGATATGGGCTGGCCCAAGCTAAGCGATTTCCGGGGCCAGCTCGTCCCGGTAGGCCTCGAGCGACCGGTCTACGATGACACGAATGAAAGCCGGATCAATATCCTGGATCCACGGCATCGCATTATTCCAGGCATTTTCCTCGATTTGCAGCGCAATCTGCTTCTGATCCCATTCATCGATCGTTCCATCCATCCGGTCACACAGTTCCGTGAGTTTCAGGTCCATCGAATGGCCCAGCTCATGGGCAAACACCACCGCATAATAAGCATTAAACGACTCAAGTGATCCAAACAGCTGAAGACACTGCTGGCGTATGACCTCGGTATACATCGTCACACGATGTGAATGCATCACGTATTTCCCGCCGATTAACCGCCCCTGGAAAATACGTATCCATCTCCACGGTGACACTGCTGCCCGACCGACGTAGAAGCTCTTGCGTAATTCGGTTCAGTTCGGACTTATTCAATGATGATCATGGCTCCCTTTAAAGATATAAACATCATTATAAAAGAACCATATGAAAATGCAATATCAAATATGCCTGCCGACTCACTCTCCCCGACCAAAAACCTTAAGCCGCGGGGCCTGACAGACACGTCAGCCGGGGCCTCCATATAGACCTCACCATCCGTATCGGCCTTCATGGGCTTTGCCGTGGTCAGCTTGACCGAAGCGGCCTTCACATACTCTATGCTCTCATTGGTGGCTTCCACTCCCCTTCGACCTTGCGGCTTAACAGTTCTTTTAACAGCGGAAGTCCGGCTTCACGGATAATCAGCACATCCAGTAAACCATCACAGAGCGAATCGAGCGTAAAGGGAAGCGGACGAGTCCCGAGGTAACGGCCATTCGAAATGTAGATCATGACGGCCTCGCCTTCGCTGGTATGTCCGTCATATTCCAGACTGTAAGAGAAGGGTTCAGCAGCACGTACGGTTTGCAGCATGCTGATAAAATAACTCAATTTGCCCAGTTTCCCTTTCAAATCCGGATTGATATTCTCCGACGTGTCCGTAATGAGGCCCACTCCGAAAAATTCGTGAACACCCGGCCTTGAGCCATGCCGATATCCAATTCCCGAACATGTCCCTTCATTAATTCGTCAGCCGCGAGCGCAAGCTCCACCAGATTCATGGAGCGGGCAAAATCATTGCAAGTGCCCACAGGCAAAATCCCTACGAGCGGCGGATGATCCAGCGTTGCAATGCCATTAACACACTCATGGACCGAGCCGTCCCCGCCCATAATGAGAATGAGATCGTATGTCCCGCCTTGATCCCTGCACACTGCCTCCCCTCGCCAGGCTTAAAGGTCTGATACAACACCAGCTCCTTCACGTTCTTCGCCAATACTGGAATTACCGCCGCCAGCTGCTGCAGCGTTTCCTGCTGGCCTGCGTTCTGGTTGTACACCAGCAATGCCCGACTATACATCATTCCATGACCCCCTCATATCCGTACCGGAATGTCTTGCTTCTATTATTACCCTTTGTCGTGAACCTATTAATCAGTACAGCTTGAATAGGTCCCCGTTCACCTCCGACCCATCATGCTGCAGCTTTAAATCAGCCCTCCATGCTGGAATAAGAAGACCCCTTCTGCAATCGAAGGGGTCTTCAGGGACTTCAATTATGCCTGCATTCTGTTATCCAGCCTCATGCTGATCGCTGAACTGACTGTTGTACAGGTCCGCATAGAAGCCTTCTTGCAACAGCAACTCCTGATGGGTTCCCTGTTCAATGATGCTGCCCTTGTTCATAACCAGAATAAGGTCCGCATCGCGAATCGTGGATAGACGATGCGCAATGACAAAGCTGGTCCGGTCCTTCATCAGCTCATTCATCGCCTTCTGAATGTACAGCTCGGTCCGGGTATCCACGCTGCTGGTCGCTTCGTCAAGAATCAGAATCGACGGATTCGCCAGAATGGCCCGCGCAATCGTGAGCAGCTGCTTCTGCCCTTGCGATATGTTGGAGGCCTCCTCGTTCAGAACGGTGTCATAGCCGTCCGGCAGCGTCCGGATGAAGTGGTCGGCATGAGCCGCTTCCGCTGCTCTGATGATCTCTTCCTCCGTGGTCCCCTCGCGGCCGTATCCGATATTTTCCCGGATCGTCCCGTTAAAGAGCCAGGTATCCTGGAGCACCATTCCGAACAGGCTGCGAAGCTCACCCCGTCGAAGGGACGTAATATCCGTTCCGTCTATCGTAATTTTGCCCTTGTTAAGCTCATAGAACCGCATCAGCAGATTAATAAGCGTGGTCTTCCCTGCACCGGTTGGACCGACAATAGCCACCGTCTGTCCGTGCTTCACATCGACGTTCATATCCTCGATCAGAAGCTGATCCGCTTTATAACCAAAACTCACATTCTGGAAGGACACATCGCCGAGCGGCTTCTTGAGGGCTGCCGGAGCCGTATGCTCAGACACTTCTTCTTCCTCGTCCAGCACTTCAAATACGCGCTCTGCCGATGCAATCGTGGATTGAATGACATTCGCGATATTGGCAAGCTGCGTGATCGGCTGTGTGAATTGGCGTGAATATTGGATGAACGCCTGGATATCCCCGATCTCGATTGCTCTGCGGGTGACCAGAACGCCACCGACAACACTCACGATCACATACCCGATATTGCCAACAAAACTCATCAGCGGCATGATCGTTCCCGAGATGAACTGGGCTTTCCATCCGGCATCATAGAGCTTGTCGTTGACTTCATCGAATTGCTCCATCGATTGTCGTTCCCGGCCAAACGCCTTCACCACTTTATGACCTGTATACATCTCTTCCACATGTCCGTTCAGTTGGCCCAGATGCTTCTGTTGTGCCACGAAATGCTTCTGAGAGCGCTTGGCAACCATGATGGTGACCACCACGCTGAGCGGCAGGGTCAATATAACCACCAGAGTCAGCAGCGGACTGATTGTAAGCATCATGATGATAACCCCGACCAGTGTTACCACAGAGGTAATCATCTGTGTAAGACTCTGCTGAAGCGTACTGCTGATATTGTCCATATCGTTCGTGACCCGGCTCAGCGTCTCCCCATGCGTACGGGCGTCAAAATATTTAAGCGGCAGGCGTCCGAGCTTGTTATAGACATCCTTGCGCAGATCGTAAACAGTCCGCTGTGCCACGCCAGCCATGACATATTGCTGGATATAAGCAAACAGCGAGCTTAACAGATACAGGCCTGCCAGCCAGAGCATGATATTCCGAATGGCATCAAAATCAATCCCGGCACCCGGTACGCCCTGCATTTTGGCCATGAATCCTTTGAACAGGATCGTGGTTGCATCACCGAGAATTTTCGGGCTCACAATGCTGAATATCGTACTCAAGATGGCTGCGGTCAAGACGATCAGCAGTTTCCCCGTATGGGGCTTAAGGTATCGTGTGTGGCGCAAAGTCCCCTTGAAATCCTTGGCTTTCTCGGCTGCCATCCCGGCACCATGCGGCCCGCCGCCGAAGGGACCGCCCTGGCCCCGAGGATGTCCTCCCCGTTTCTTCTCGCTCATGCGATCTCCTCCTCTGACAGCTGTGAGGTGACAATTTCACGGTACACATCGCTTGATGCCATAAGTTCCCCATGCGTGCCCATTCCGGCAATGCGTCCCTGTTCCAGCACGATGATTCGGTCAGCGTCCAAGACGGTGCTGACACGCTGGGCCACAATCAGAACCGTAGCCTCGGTCGTTTCCTCCTCAGCGCTGCACGAAGATTCGCATCGGTCTTGAAATCCAGCGCAGAGAAACTGTCATCGAACACGTAGATTTCAGGTCTCCGGACCAGCGCCCTGGCAATGGAGAGCCGCTGCTTCTGGCCTCCGGATACATTGCTGCCGCCTTGGGAAATCTCGGCATCATAACCGCCTTCCATTGAAGAGATGAAATCAGCCGCCTGGGCAACTTTCGCGGCATGCTGAATCTCCTCGTCCGTTGCGTCTTCCTTGCCGTAGCGGATATTCTCTGCAATCGTAGGTGAACAACAGCGCCTTCTGCGGCACAAATCCGATCCGGTTCCGCAGATCTTCCTGCATCAAGTCCCGAATATCCGTCCCGTTGACGAGAATCCGCCCGGAGGTCACATCATAGAAACGCGGAATCAAGCTGATCAGCGTTGATTTGCCTGAACCTGTTCCTCCAATAATCGCGGTAATCTCACCCGGTCCTGCCTGGAAGGAGATATCGGATATGGTAACTCCTCTGCGCCCGGATAATAGAAGGTGACGTCCTGAAATTCAATGGAACCCGTCGGAATGCGGTATTCCGCGGCTGCTTCGGATCGTGGATCTCCGGTATCATGTTCAATACCTCATTGATCCGGACTGCCGATGCCTGCGCGCGCGGAATCATGACAAACATGACGGACAGCATGATCAGTGAGAACATGATCATCATCGCGTATTGGAGGAAGGCCATGAGGTCACCGACCTTCATGTGTTCGGCTTCTATGCGGTGGGCTCCGAACCAAACGATCGCCAGCGTGGCGAAGTTCATGACAAGCATCATGACGGGCATCATGGCACCCATGATTTTGTTAACCTTGATCGAGGTGGCTGTCAGATCCTCATTGGCATCATTAAACCGGACCGTCTCATGGTCCATGCGGTTAAACGAACGGATGACCCGCATTCCGGTCAGATTCTCACGCAGCACGCGGCTGAGTGTATCAATCTTGATCTGTATGGCCTTGAAGAGCGGAATCCTTTTTTGGCAATGATGAAAATAGCCAACGCGAGAATCGGCAGGACGATCAGAAGCACCGTTGTCAGTCCCGGATCTCTCGATACCGCCATCACGATGCCCCCGATACACATCATCGGCGCGATGGCCATCATGCGAAGAATCATGATCGTGACCTGCTGCACCTGTGTGATATCGTTGGTGGTACGGGTTATCAGGGAAGCTGTTCCGATCTTGTCAAATTCCTGCAGCGTAAAATTCTCGACATGGGAGAATACGCGCCCACGCAGAATCCGGCCAAAACCGGTTGCCGATTTGGATGCCAAATAACTTGCCGCAATGGAGCAGACCATGCCGCCTGCTGTAACCAGGAGCATAAAACCTCCCACACTCCAAATGTAAGGAACGTCTCCTTCACGATGCCGATATCCACAATGTCAGCCATCAAGGTCGGCAAGTAAAGATCAGACAGACATTGGAAAAATGTGAACAGCAGAACAAAAATGACCGCTGTCCGGTATGGTTTCATGTATTGAAACAGCTTTAACAAATCCCCCACCCCTACTCGTTGTCTGATGTTGTTTCATTCGAATTGCGCTTATGTTCTTGGAATTGGTAAATCTTCGTCAGCAGCTCCGTCAGCTTGACGCTGTCCTCTTCACCAAGAAAATCAACCATCTCGTTAAAGTTGTTTTTGACTTTCAGGTAGGTTTGCTGGACAATACGGTTCCCTGCCTCCGTAAGCTGTACGCGAACCGCGCGTCGGTCCTGTGCATCCATCACTCGCTCCACCAAGCCTTTACTCTCCAAGCCGTTGATAAATTGCGTGATCGTTGGTGACGTAACGTTCATCATGCTGCTGATCTCCGACACCTTCATACCGGGTCCGTCAGGCTCGATATGATGTCTGAGCCCCATTAGAACTCGAATTTCACCAGGGGTATAACCGGAAATCATGTGCTGATCCCACTCCTGCTTATGAAACATACGGATGCTGTACAGGAGCCTGCTGGCTACGCTGTCTTCCCGCATGCCCCCTTCATGCACCTTTCTTCTCGTGACTGTCTTTCCTCGTCAACGGTATCTCCATTATGTGAATCTGGTTGTTTATCCTGTGTCATTGGCCACCTCTTCTCTACAGCACTAAAGCTTGAATTGACATGGTACAGACCATTTCTCCTTAAATAGATAGTTTGCCAATCTATTTGGTTACCTAACTATATACCTGGAGAAGACCGAAGTCAAATCGACTTCGGTCTTCCCGTAACACTATAATTCCTCGTCGTATAGAAGCTGCTGATAAGCCCCTTGGTGCACTCTGCCGCTCTTGCGTAACGACTTGCCAGAGCTCTTGTTCTGCCGCCGGGTGCTTGCCTTTTCTTTACGGGCGATATGAGCGAGCTCGCGCTCTGTTTTCTTGTAATTCGCATAACGCTTTGCATCCAGCGTCCCGTCCTGCAATGCTTCCCGGACCGCGCAGCCTGCTTCGGTCTCATGTCGGCAATCATGGAATCGACACTGCTGCGAGAGCGTGGAGATGTCCGCAAAGGCAGTCTCAAACCCCTCCTCTGAATCCCACAGCTGCAGCTCCCTCATGCCCGGGGTATCCACCATGATAGCACCTCCCGGCAGCACGAACAGCTCCCGGTGTGTCGTGGTATGGCGTCCCCTTGCATCCTCTTCCCGAATCCCTTGAACACGCTGCATCTCCTGACCGGACAGCCAGTTCAATAACGTGGATTTGCCCGCCCCGGAAGTGCCCGTTATTGCCACTGTCTTCCCTTGCACCAAGTAATCTTGAAGCTGCTCCTTCCCTTGGTCCTTTAAGGAGCTCACCACAAACAAAGCACACCGAGAGCGACCTCTTCCACCAGCGAGACATATGTTTCAGGCGATTCACATAGATCCGCCTTGGTGAGCAGGATGACCGTGCAGCTCCGCTCTCCCAGACAGCAATTAAATAGCGTTCAATTCTGCGGACATTAAAATCCTTATTCAGCGCATTAATGATAAACACGGTATCGATGTTCGCGGCGATAACCTGCTCATCCGGCACGCTGCCTGCTTCCCTGCGCGTGACAGCGGACTTGCGGGGCAGCAGCTTATGAATGACGGCCCGCGATTCGCCCTGGAGCGGCTCGACCAGCACCCAATCGCCGACAGCCGGGAAATCGCTTTTGCTGCCCGCTTCGTATTCATACTTCCCTGTGACAACAGCCGTCTGCTCACCTTCTTGGGTTATAATGCGGTATTGCTTTGAGAACTGGGCTGTCACGCGCGCTTAAGCACGAGCTCTTTGTCCTGCTTCGGCATCTGCTCAGCCATCAAGCTCCAGTGTTCATTCCATCCATATGTGTGTAACGGTGTCATTTCTTGTTTAGTCAAATTCGTTATATCCCCTTATCATTATCAATTTGGTTGTTATATCAAAACACAAAAAAACCGCAGATTTGTATCTGCGGCTGATCTGAATATACACCAGAAGAAGGCATCATGCCCCTACGGTTACCCCGTGAAGACAGTACCAAACCCCGAGTATAGACACAAAAACCCGCAGGATACCAAACACGGTCTCCTGCGGGTTCCAGGTATGGAAGTGAGGGCTCGATCTGAAGCCTCACCTCTTCGTTACCATTAGAATTTCCCGTCCAAAGAGACCAACGTCAAAGCGACCCATCCACTATGCATCATAACCATTTGACATCAGCCTCCTTCTGCTTAATTAATATATCCGTATTATAGAGTTCCAATTTCCAGGTGTCAACATCCCATGAAAAATTTAGAATCGCCTAAAATTTCTCCACTCCTCTGGCAGCAGCATCCCGTATTGGCGATTCAGAAAACGGTCATCGACAAGTGTGAGCGTACCGCTGTCTTGCTCTGATCGAATCAGGCGTCCTCCGGCCTGCAGCACTTTGTTCATCCCCGGGTACACGTAAGCGTAATCGTATCCCCTCTTAGGTACGGTCGAAATAATCCTTGATGATGTCATTCTCGAAAGACAACTGCGGCAATCCCACGCCGATCACTACGACACTGGAGAGCCGTTCTCCCTTCAGATCAATACCCTCCGAGAAAATGCCGCCCATTACCGCAAAGCCGATCAGCGGATCGGCTGCATCCGCCTGAAATGCATTCAGGAACGCCTCCCGCTCCTCCTCGCTCATCCCGTGTCCCTGAAGCAGCGTGCGTGCCCCGGGATTCATTCGGGCGAAGTCTTCATGAATATCCTGCATGTAGGGGTAGGACGGCAGAAAAATCAAGGTATTCATAAGCTGCTCCTGAACCAGAGCACTCAGCATCCGCACGATGGCCTCACGGCTCCGCTCCCGATCCTTGAACCGCGTCGACAATGGCAGAACTCGCACATCCAGCTGCTCGGCCGAGAATGGGGACGGAATCGAGAGGCTGTAGTCCTCTTCCTCCGCTCCCAGCATATCGCGATAATAGCCGAGCGGCATCAGGGTGGCCGAGAAAACACGCTGGACCGATAATTCTTGGCCGCTTGCTGAAGCAAATAAGAGGGATCCAGACAAAACAGCTTGAGAAACACCTCGCTCTGACTCATCTCTGCATAGGTGACAAATAGGTCGTCATACAGCTTGGAGATACGCAGATAGCCCTGTACGGCAAAATAGCACTCCAAAAGCGCATCGGCCTCATCCCCGCTTTTGCCTGTCATCAGTTCGGCTTCCGCCTGGAGGGCAAAATCCTCCAATAGTTCGACCATCATCTCCGGCTGCTGGGAGCCTACAATCCGCTCTTCCTCTTCACCTACCTTGCGCAGAATCTTAAAGCGGTTATTGACCCGTTTAGCCGTATTGTACAGCGTGGGATTGCTCTCTTTATAAGCCCTCTGCAGCTCTAAGAACGCAGATTTATTCAGTTCAGCCGAGAACATCCCTCTCGCGCGGTCCACCAGATTATGCGCCTCATCAACGAGCAGCACGCTGCGCTTCTTCACTTCCTCCGGCATACGCTTGAAGGATACACGCGGGTCAAACACATAGTTGTAATCACAGATGACGGCATCAGCCGCATAAGCGGCGTCCAGCGAGAACTCAAACGGACAGACCGTATGCTTGCGGGCATAATCCTCAATGACGGGCCTCGTGATCAACGTTTCATTCGAGAGCAGATCCAGTATGGCGTCATTGATCCGGTCATAGTAGCCCTCCGAGAACGCACAGCCCATCTGACTGCAGCCCTCCGCTTCACTGAAACAGATCTTGTCCTTCGCCGTCAGCGTGACTGCGTGCATACAGAGCCCTTGACGCTCCATGCGCGCCATGGCTTCCTCCGCGGTGGTTCGGGTAATCGTTTTGGCTGTCAGGTAAAAGATCCGCGATAGCAGTCCTTCACCGATCGCTTTAACCGAAGGAAACAGCGTGGATATGGTTTTGCCTATGTTAGGTCGGCGCTTTGGCGAACAATCTCCGTCCTTCACCGATGCTTTTATATACGGCACCAGCAAGCTTCCGCTGTCCCTCCCGGTAGGCAGGAAACGGGAATTTAAGCTCGCGGATGCTCCGATCTCTCCGCTCGGCATGCTCTCTTAACAGGTTCGCATAGGGAGCATATGCCCCCACGACCTCAAGCACAAAGGATTCCAGCTGAGGCAAACTCCATTCCTGCACGAACTGCTTCCGCTCTCCGCTCGGCACTTGGAAATAGGTCAATCTGACTGCCATCCTTGGCATCTCATGCAACTTCGCATACATATAGGCATACATTTTGGCTTGCGCCCAGTGAACCGGGTAGGTGTGCTCGGTAATCTCGCCCAAATCTCCGGAGGTCGACTTGATCTCATCAATCATGATCCGTTCTTCCTCCCAAATCAGGCCGTCACAGCGACCCTCCACCACAAACAGCAGATCCTCGTACGGAATCTCGACTTCAAGCTGCACTTCCTTCTGATCGTTCTCGCCATAATCGCGCTGTACTTGCTGATGCGCGCGGGTACCCTCGGTGAGGGAGGTCGCCGTGCGAAAGCCCGAGGTAATGCTGCCGCTGCGAAAGACGTATTCCACCAGCGGCCTTACGGATATTTGGATAGTATGAGGCATGATGGTCTCCTATCGTTCATGTTCTTATGAAGCGTATTATACCAAACATTCGTTCCTGAATGCGAAGCATCCGCGCAGATCGATACAGAAAAAAGCGTGCGGACGGTTATCCTCGCGGATACCATCTGCACGCTATGCGAAACGGTCACTTATGGAGCTTTTTCTGCATCTGATCCAAACTCTTAAACTCGTAGCCCCGGTTCTTCGCTTCATCAATGATTCGCCCCAGCGCCTCTGTATTGTCCTTGGAGATCGAATGAAGCAGGATGACTGCACCCGGGTGCAGCTGTGCGGTCACCTTGTCGTAAGCATACTGTGCGCCGCGCTGTGACTTCACATCCCAGTCCATATACGCCAGCGACCAGAAGACATTGGTATATCCCAATTGTTTGCTGGTTGCAAGGGACTTCTCGTCGAATATGCCGCGCGGTGTACGCAAATACTTCATGTCCGGCTGGTAGGTTATGCTCATGACCTCCTTCTTCACCCGCTCCAGCTCCTCAGTCAGCTTCTCTGCCGAAATCGTGGTAACATCGGGGTGATTCCAGGAATGGTTGCCGATAATATGGCCTTCCGCCGTCATCCGCTTCAGCAGATCCGCCTGTGTCTTCACGTAATGTCCGGTCACGAAGAAGGTGGCGGGCACCTTCTTCTCTTTGAGCGTATCCAGGATACGGGAGGTATAACCATTCTCATAGCCGTTATCAAACGTGAGATAAAGCTCCTTCTGCTCGGCATCGCCCATGAAGATGGCATCGTATTTTTGCAGAAGCTCCTTAAAGCCTTCCTCATTGATCGAGGGCAGCTGGCCATTGACGCTTTTCTTAAATCCAAAGTGAAACGGACCGCTTCCGGCCGCCAAGACTGCTCCAGAGATGGTCAGCACTATCGCCAAACTCATCAGAAGCACAAGCGCCGACCGAAGGACTCCACGTTTCTTCATATCCGCCTCTCTCCTTCTTTGTAGTGATATGGATCAATCGCCCCTATGAAAGACGTGCCCAGGGTTGCATCACCTAATATCCCACAAATCGGAGCAAACTATGTGTAAACCAACGTTAACCTGACACAAGAGAGATCCTTTGCTACGTAATTTGGATGGTACGTCCCTCCTGATGACTTTGCAGCGCATACTCGATCATCCGGATCACGTTGCGGGCTTCCTCCGCTTGGACGGGTAAAGCCCCCTTTAAGAATGGCTTCAGCAAGTCCCTGGTAGAATGCCTGATAACGTCCTGGCAGCGTCTCAATCTCACCTTGGACTGCCAGCCCGCTCAGCTCGGTAGCGAGCTCTCCGTATTGATCCGGCGAGTCTTCCCCCAGCCTGCATCCCCTGGGCGCATGCCCTGCTTCAACTGGCCTTCTTGAGGGTCCATCCCATATTTCAGGAAACTTCCCTTATCGCCATGCAGCTCGAATTTCGGGGCTTGCCGTACCAGTGAGCCGGAGTGCAGAATGACGCGGAACGTTGCGTAACCCAGCACCAGATGAAAATAATCATGCGCTTTGGAACCTTTGCGCTCTATTCTTAAATCTGCCCATAACGTCTCCGGCAGACCAAACAGGAACAGAGCCTGATCAATCAGGTGCGAGCCCAGATCGTATAATATGCCTGAACCGGGAGCTGCCTGCTCTCTCCACCGCTCGGATTGCACCTCAGGACGGTAGCGGCTGAACTGTGATTGATAAATGGAAAGCTTGCCGAGCGCTCCCGTTTCCAGCAGGTTGCGGACGGTCAGAAAGTCATTGTCCCAGCGGCGGTTATGGTATACCGTAAGCAGGACGCCCTTCTGCTTGGCAAGCTCAATCAGCTCGTCCGCTTCGGCAGCGGTTACGGTGAACGGTTTCTCTACAACCACATGCTTGCCAGCCTCAAGGGCCA
Organism: Phytophthora syringae; assembly: GCA_012656105.1. Taxonomy (NCBI): domain Eukaryota; phylum Oomycota; class Peronosporomycetes; order Peronosporales; family Peronosporaceae; genus Phytophthora; species Phytophthora syringae. The sequence continues at coordinate 1,463,242 of JAAKBD010000004.1, forward strand.
ACCGTGAATATTCATAATGTGTTGTATTAGGACTCGTAATGATGACAACGTCAATCTCCGAAACCGACAAGAGTTCATCCACACTGTCGACAACAGCCGTATCCGGCACATCCTTGTGAACCTTATCCGGATCCGATGACACAACCGTGTGTACCTTATAATCCGGCACGCTTCTCAGGATCGGTGCATGAAACACCGATCCGGACAGGCCGTATCCGATGATCCCCGCTTGTATTGCCATAACGCAAGCCTCCTCTTCCCATGGTTCTATGTTGATTCTATAAGGATCGCTGTGATTCCTTGCAACATCTTAACATCCCGCAAATATTTTACAACCGGAAAAAGCCGCCTGCGGCTAACTTTGTTGCAGGCGGCTTCTCTATTCTCTCGTTATCAAAGTGACGCTGTGTACAAGCACAAGCGATACAATTAATAAGGATCAGCCTCATGCCCCATGCGGCTGGCATCCTCTACCGCTTGTTCACGTGAATCTCCATCCGAGCCCTTCTTCGCCTGTTCCAGGCCTTCCCTAACGCGGCGTCCGTAATCCTCATCCGCGTACGTGAAATGCTCCACCATTTTCTCTTGAATGCGAACATCGCATTGACTTAGCGCACCCACCAGATTGTTGATCAGTTCATTGCGCTCCCAGTCCTCGAATGCTCGGTACGTATCGCCAGCCTGCTTAAAGTCCAGCGTGCGATCAAGCTTCTGGCGCACGAGATTCGCATCGTAGTGAGGCTGATGCGGCTTCGCTGTCTGCGAGGCTTCCACCAAGCCGTCCGTCATGGAAGGCTCATAATCCACATGTGGGCTCTGCCCTGGCGCCTTATCCACAAAATAAGACATTTGTCCGCCGCGCTGATTGGTCGCTACCCGCTTCTTCGGTGCGTTGATTGGCAGCTGCAGATAGTTCGTGCCTACGCGATGCCGCTGGGTATCCGAGTAAGAGAAGGTACGGCCCTGCAGCAGCTTGTCGTCCGAGAAGTCAAGTCCGTCCACAAGCACGCGGTTCCGAAGGCCGCTTGCTCCACCTCGTTATAGTAGTTCTCCGGATTGCGGTTCAGCACCATTTTACCAACCTTTAAGAACGGGAACTGATCTTCCGGCCACAGCTTGGTCGGATCAAGCGGATCAAATTCCAGCTCCGGATGATCGTCGTCGCTCATAATCTGAACGCACAGTTCCCACTCCGGATATTCTCCGCGCTCAATCGCCTCATACAGATCCTGGGTAGCGTGGCTGTCATTCATGCCCTGAATCTTGTTTGCTTCTTCCTGCGTCAGGTTTTGATCCCCTGCTTGAGCGGCTCCCAGTGATACTTCACCAGCACACCGACTCCATCTGCATTGACCCATTTGTATGTATTCACACCAGAGCCCTGCATTTGGCGGTAATTCGCCGGGATACCCCAAGGGGACCACAGAAACGTGATCATATGCGTCGCTTCCGGAGAACGGGATACGAAGTCGAACATGCCGACTGGCCCCGGGACGTTGGATACCGGATCAGGCTTGAACGCATGCACCATATCCGGGAATTTGAGCGGATCACGGATGAAAAATATTTTCAGGTTGTTGCCCACCAAATCCCAGTTGCCTTCCTCCGTATAGAACTTGACGGCAAATCCGCGTGGGTCACGTAACGTTTCAGGCGAGCCGGAGCCGTGGACTACGGTCGAGAACCGCACAAATACCGGAGTTCGCTTGCCTTCAACCTGAAACAGCTTCGCCCGCGTATACTTTGAGACGGGCTCATCGCCCACTTTTCCATACGTTTCAAAGTAGCCGTGGGCCCCTGCTCCCCTGGCATGCACAACGCGTTCCGGAATGCGTTCCCGGTCAAAATGCGTAATCTTCTCGAGAAAATGATAATTCTCCAGTGTCATCGGTCCCCGGTTTCCAACCGTTCTTACATTCTGATTGTCTGATATCGGATGCCCCTGACGATTAGTCAGTGTATCCTCCCTCCGTCTCACCCCGGTTTTGTGCAAAACCTGTGCGCTCCTGGTTAATCCCATTATTCCCCTCATGTTCTTGGCCACTCACGAATGTCATTCCTCCTTGGATAGATAGCTTGTAATTGGTTCTCTTACTATGGATATTATGTCCAAGGAGTGAAAATGTATGAAATGCAGCTCAATTCAAAACAAACTTATCCCCGTTCTCCCAGCAGCCCGCGTGTAAAGCTGATCCATTCCCTGACAGCAAAAGACGAATCTGGTCCTTCCTCCAGATCATGCCGAGCTGCCAAGGAATCACCGGATTATCCAGCGGCAGAATGGTAACGCGTGAGGAATCGATTTCTTTGCAGATCGTTTCCGGCAGCAGGGCTATCCCCAGATTCGCAGCCACCATGCCGCTGATGAGGTCCCACTGCGAGCTTTCGTAGACCACTCTAGGCTCGAAGCCTGCGCTTATACATTCCCGGATGATCCGGTCATGGAGCGTGAAATCCTCGCGGAACAACACAAACGCTTCCTCCGCAAGCTCATTCAGGTTCACATGATCTCTGCCTGCAAGCCGATGGGACGGATGTACAAGCAGATTCAACTTCTCTTTCACAAAGGAATAATAGTGAAACACCTCTTCGTTAACCTAAGCAGCACGGCAACCCCGATGTCCGTCTGGCCGCTCTCCACATCGGCCTCCACCTTCTTGGCGCCATCCTCAATAAGCTGAATGGTAATCTTTGGGTATTCCTGGTGGAACTGCCCGATCACCTCTGGAAAAAGCTTGAGCCCACCATAGGCGGAAGACCGATTCGGAGATGTCCGCGCTTCAGGTTCATCAGATCCTCCAGCTCGGCGGATACGCGCTGGAAGGAATCCACCATCTGCTGTGCCTGCTGGTACATGATATGGCCCGCATCCGTCAGCTCGATTCGCTTGCCCTGGGTAGAACAAGGTGACGCCCCATTCATCCTCCATGTTGCGAATGGTCTTGCTGATTGTCGGCTGCGTAATATAAAGCTTCTCCGCCGCCTTGGTGAAGCTCTGATTCCTGGCGACCTCAAGAAAATACTCCAGATGCCGTATGTCCATCCGATCCACCCTCCTGATTCTTCTATGTATAGATAAATGGAATAGTTATCATTCGATATATGCATTTTACCTATGAAAATTATCGTTGTAAAATTTCATTAATACTGAAAACATAGGAGGTAGGTCATGATCAACATATTGAAAGGAACTCTGCAAGTGGTAGGTTTCATGCTTCTTTCCATGGGAATGGATAAACTGGCCGAATGGCTGCATCTGGGGATACCCGGAAGCATACTCGGCATTGCCGTGGTGTTTATTCTGCTCGAAACCAAGATCCTGCGTCTGGAGTGGATTGAGCTTGGCGCTAATTGGCTGCTCGCCGAATTGCTGCTGTTCTTTATCCCTGCTGCAGTCGGTATCATGAAATATTTCCCGATGCTGGAAGCCGAAGGGCTCCAGATTCTAGTTGTTGTTCTGTTCAGCACCGTTATCGTGATGGTGAGTTCGGGGCTGACAGTACTTCATCTCCACTCGAAAGGAGCGGAGAACGCCATGAACATCCTGCTGTCTGCATTCGTTGGACTGCTGTTAACGATCGGTATCTATGCGGGCGCCAAAAGGCTGTACCGCCGCTTTCCCAAGGTCTATTTGTCTCCGCTCCTGATTACTCCGGTGCTCCTTGTTGTGATATTGACACAAACGGGCGTATCCTATGAAACATACAATGAAGGTGCGCAGTGGATAAGCAAGCTGCTGGGATAAGCAACGATCGCCTTTGCCGTTCCGCTGTACAAGAACTTTCAAACCCTGAAGAAGCATGCTGCCGAGATTATGCTCAGCGTGCTGACCGGGTCGGTGCTGGCGATGGTATCCTCTGCGTTTCTTGCAAAATGGATGCACCTGAACAGCTCTCTTGCCACCAGCCTTGTGCCGCGCTCCATTACAACGCCCATTGCCATGAACGTATCTGAGGTCATCGGGGGTGCCCAACATGACCGCTGTCTTTGTCATCATGAAGCATTCTGGGCTCCATGATCGGATAAGCCGTCATGCGAATTTTCCGGATTCGGGGCGATATCGCAAGAGGCGTTCTGTTCGGGACCAGCGCCCACGGAACCTAAGCACATCCAAAGCATTCGAATTCAGCTCCCTCTCCGGCACAATCTCCAGCATTTCGATGATTGTTGCTGCCCTCTTCACCCTCGGGACCGCACCACTAATCATGGCATTTCTGCACTAATATTGGCATGACTCTGACTAAACCGCGATGACCTAGGTTTTCGTTGTCTTTTTGTGTTGTTATGCGCATTTCCGGAACTTACTTTAACTCTTTGACAACCTCCGCGGAAGAGGTCATAATAAGTTCTGTTCATAAGTTTTGTTAAATTAATGTCATGTCTAATGTAAACGAACCGTAAGAATAACGTCTGTCGATGGTAAAAACGAATAGCCGCTGAAAGCTCCTGAACCTAATATTGGGCGGCATTGAAAGGAAGGCGATACAGGTGCTCTCCACCTCGCGGTTTCGGTTAACGATGACGAAGCCTTTTATATTTTTCTCTGTCATTATGCTGCTCAAAAGCTACTTAGCCTGGATGGTCATTTTTGATGATGTGATGCCTTGGAAACCACTCATTACAGAAATTCCTTTTATCTGGCTTGTGTTCAGCTTGATTGAATGGTTTGCCTCCAAGCGGAAACTTGCTGCCTATATGAGCGTTAACCTGCTGCTGACCGCCATATTCTTTGCAGCTATTATGTATTATAAATACTACGGCGTTATCGTGACGTATCACGCGCTGGAGCAAGTCAACCAGGTAACCGCAGTCAGCAACAGCGTGTTCTCCTTAATGGACCCCTATTATTTGCTGATTTTTACGGATATCATTGTCATGTTCGTACTGCTGTGGCGCAGTGACCGCGTGAAGAAGTGGAAGATTCGGCATGCCAAAAAGAGAAACGCAAATTCGTTCCCATCGTGTTTGTGTTCTCCTGATGCTGTGCCTGTTCCAGATTATGCCTAACCGCGCAAGCATGAACGAAATCGTAAAGGCGCAGGAGATGGGAATTCTCAATTACGAAGCCTACACGATTTTCCAACAGGAAAACACCGAGCTTGCAGATGCCAAGACCATCACGCAGGATAAAATCAATGAACTGAAGGGACTTGGAGCATCGGATCAGGAAGCACTGCTCTCCGGTGTAGCCCAGGGCAAGAACCTGATCATCATCCAGATGGAATCTTACCAGCAGTTCTTGATGAATCTGAAGATTGACGGCAAGGAAATTACGCCCCACATGAACAAGCTGGCTCGTGAAAGCCTGTACTTCCCGAACTTCTTCCAGAATGTCGGGCAGGGTAATACCTCCGATGCCGAGTTTGTTGTAAATACCTCCTTCTACATCCCGCCGCGGGGGCGGCAACGCAGCATTATGCGGACAGGGTCCTCCCTAGCTTGCCGAAATTGCTGCAAGCTGAAGGCTACGATACGGCCACCTTCCATACCAATGTGGTGGAGTTCTGGAACCGCGGAGAGCTGTATAAAGCGCTCGGTTTTAACCGTTATTATGATAAAGCCTTTTTCGGTGAGGATGATAAGCTGTTCTTCGGCGCCTCGGATGATGCCCTGTATTCCAAGACAGCCGCCGAGCTGAAAAAGATGCACGATACAGGAAAGCCGTTTTATGCTCAGGTCATATCGATGTCTGCACATCATCCTTATACCATTCCTGAAGAGAAGTACCGGATGACGCTCCCAGAGCGGTATGATGGTACGTTTGTCGGCGATTATATCCGCTCCCAGAACTATGCAGATGACGCGCTCGGCAAATTCATTGAGCAGTTGAAGAAGGACGGGATATGGGATAACAGCATGGTTGTTGTCTATGGAGATCACCTTGGACTGCCGATCTACTCACTGGATAACAAAGATAAAGAGCTGATGCGCGAAATTTATGGCCGGGACTATAATTCAGGCGATATGATCAACATTCCGCTCATAATCCATGGCGAAGGCCTTCAACCGGAAGTGAAAGAGCAAGTCGGCGGGCAGATCGACCTCTTGCCAACGGTTTCTAACCTGCTCGGCGTATCGTTGGACCAACAGCTTCATTTTGGTCAGGATTTGCTGAACAACACCGATAACAACTTGCTGCCGGAACGGTATTACCTTCCTTCCGGGACGTTTATCAACAATACCACCCTGTACATCCCGGGAATCGGCTTTGAGGATGGAACCAAGCACCCGCTGCCGAGCTCAGATGAGAAGTCGACGCAGGCTTCCCAGGAGGAGTTCGAACGGGCGCTGCAGCTGCTCCACCTGTCCGACAGCTATGTCAGACAGCTGCCACTCCATAAATAATTCGTTTCATGACAGGACAACTCTCCAGGTTCGTAGAGAGTTGTCCTTTTTCATAGACAGCTCACCCTGCAATCCTTGTTCCCTATGGGATTACACAACGGAAAGCAACTGGCATTTGACATAGTGGCTTACTTTTTCTTATGATTAATAAGAAAAACTCTATCGACTTACTTTCAGTAGACAGACCGCGTTTAGAGGAATTTTTCTTGCGATCATCGAATTTGTTCAGCTTCGCTGAAAACTATAAATTTTATAATCTTAACAATATACCTTGTTTTGAAAACCGCATTCGTGGTGAAATTACGTACAACAACTCAAATTACGCATTCATAGGATGACATTTTAGCCATATATTTTTTAGAGCAACTCGATTACGAATTGTAGGAGTGACGATCCGACTTGGACCCCATACGAAGGATAATCAGAATTATATGTTCAACACTTGGCCTTCTGCTGATCGCTTCCGTTACGCCCGTCCCTCTAGTGGACATAACCGATTCCGCTGCGGCTACGCACGGAATGGAAGCTTCCGAAGGCAATCTGCCTGAGTCGACATAGTCCCCAAAACGCCGGAGCCTGTTCGGTTGAAGCTGGAAGATAAGCGCCATGTGTCTCTGCTTTCCTTGAATAACGTTACATGCTGTACTGAAACCGATATGTTTCTGATCCTCAAGCACATGCTGCTGGAACCTTTGAAATTCAGGTCGAATTATGTTGACAGCCATGCATAGTAAACCATGGTTATTTAAAAACTAATTCAGATCAGATAAAAAAGGATGTGTTTTGTTTGGATGACAGTATAGGCATAAATTTATTTTTAGTCGCTGTACTTATTGCAGCTACCGCTTTTTCGTTATGACGGAATTTGCTATCATAAGACTTCGTCCCAGTCGAGTAGACCAATTGGTTATGGAAGGGCGTAAAGGCGCTCTTGCCGTTAAAAAGGTAACTTCGAATCTGGATGGGTACCTGTCTGCGTGTCAGCTTGGGATTACCATCACGGCACTCGGTCTCGGCTGGCTCGGGGAACCGACCATCGAGAAGATTCTTCATCCGGTGTTTGATAACTTTTCCATCCCGTCAGCTGTAGCTTCGCTAATCTCATTCCTGCTTGCTTTTGTTATTATGACTTATATCCACGTTGTTATCGGTGAACTTGCACCGAAAACGATTGCTATCAATAAAGCTGAAGCTGTGTCGTTCTTATGCGCGACGCCTATTATATGGTTCAACCGCATTATGTACCCGTTCATCTGGCTGCTTAACGGATCCGCCAACAAAATCGTTCGTCTGTTCGGCATGCACCCGGCCAGTGAACATGAGGAAGCTCACTCGGAAGAGGAACTTCGCATGATCCTGAGTGACAGTTATGAGAGCGGGAAGATCAACCAAGCCGAGTATGGTTATGTAAGCCGAATTTTTGCTTTTGATGATATGCTTGCCAAGGAGATCATGGTGCCACGTACCGATATGATCTGCCTGTATGTTGACAAGCCGCTTGCAGCGAACCTGCAGATTATCAAGCGTGAGCAGTACACCCGTTTCCCGGTTGTACGCGGCGACAAGGATCAGATCGTCGGTATAGTTAACACCAAGCAGTTCTTCCTGGAGTTTGATGACAATGCCAGCATCGATCTGTCCAAGCTGATTCATCCGGCCATGACAGTATCCGAAGCGATTCCGATCAAGAAATTACTTCGCAAAATGCAGCAGGAAGGCACGCATATGGCCATCCTGATCGACGAGTATGGCGGTACGTCCGGCATGATCACCATTGAGGATATTCTGGAGGAGATCGTCGGGGAGATCCGCGATGAATTCGACGAGGATGAGGAACGCGAGCTGACCCAGCCTGAGCCGAACCGCATCATCGCTGACGGCAAGGTGTCCATCAATCGGATCAATGATCTGCTGCATACCGATCTGAGCACGGATGACCTGGATACCATCGGCGGCTGGCTGTACGGACACAACTCCGAGCTCGCCAAAGGCGATACATGGAGCTACCGTGATCTGACGTTTACCGTCATCGAGAAGAAAACCCACCGTTATACGAAGCTGCAAATCGTCAAGGAAACGGAAGAAAATACGGCTGAAGAAACATCTGCCGTGGCAGCAACAACGGAACATAACGAGTAAGCGAACCATGAACCATAGCCGCCATGCAGCCCTTACAGGGTGATGCACGGCGGCTTTTGCATGCTTTGCCGACATTTTAGCACTTTAACAAGTTATAACTCTGCTGTAATATAGAAATTACAATCTGTTATCGTATGGGGGCAGCAAGACATGAATCGTCAAATAGCTATTATAGGAAGCAGCGGCGGCAATCTGTACAATCTGGGCGGCAGGGACCCGCTCAAGCTGCTGGATGAGATATTGGTGCAGATGGAGAGCGCCGGTCTGTCATGCGGGGCTCTACAGTTCATCGCAGCCCAGGTCTCCATGGATGCAGCTAAGGACTCAACGCCCGCTGCACTTTACGGCTGGAATTCTAGTCAAGGCGAGTAGGTCATTATCGCTGAAGGCACCCTTCAGCAAGTGAATCAGGCTGCCGAGCGGCTTGACCGGGAAATTGCCGAGCAGATTGAACTCGGCGAGATTGACGGTCTCATTGTAATGAGTGCCGACCCGGAGGGCAGCAACCGACACGCCATTGAGGCTGCCGCCAAGTTCCGTCTGCTTAGGTGACTGGTACGGGAGGAACGTCCATGGCGATCATTCAGACCAAAGGCGCATACGTCATTGCCGCTTCCGGCACAATGGCACCACCAACCGCACCCGAGCGGTCACGTTTGCTACTTCCCTCAGCAAGCATTGGCGGCTTCCGTATCGGTAGGTCATCGGGAACGCAGCAGCGAGCATCCACGCGGCAGCCGGAAGCTCATCTCCATGGCGCCGCATCAATATTCGAGGCATAATGATGGCCTCGCTTCCCGGCTTCATCGGTATGGCCCTAATCCTCGCGGTCAGCAAAATTCCGGGATTATCGGCACTGACCGAGGTGTTTGATCTGATGATCAAGGCGCTGCTTAGTCATCGTGGCCGTTATTGCAGCCAAGCAGGTATCCGAGCTGGACGAGGTCTCCATTGTCGCCGGGATCGTGGTAGGTGTCCTGTCCGTTGAAGGCGGCATTATCGGGGGTATCATCGGCGGAATTGGCGCAGGCATCATTGTCCATTACATATTCCGTCAATGTGTGGAGTGGCGTTTCCCGGCTACGACGGTCAACATCGTTGCAGGCGGCGTCTCAGGGCTGATTGTAGGTCTGCTGGTCTACTTTCTCATCGCACCGATTGCGCTGAGTGCTGGCGAGGGCATCCGCATGCTGATCGAAACGCTGGTCTCCTGGAGCCCGGCCATTGCCGGATTGATTGCAGGACTGCTGATCTGGCCTGCGATCATTGGCGGCGTTTATCATGCGGCCATTCTGCCGATCGTACTGCTTGAGATGGAAACCACGAGCAACAGCTTCCTCGGCGCGGTGGATATGGTCGGCTTGGTCATGGTATCCGCAGGAATTACGCTGGCCAACATCATTGCACCCCGCGACAAAGGGGAGGCCGCTGTAGCCGCTCCCGGATTTGCCATCAATATGGGTTTTGGCACCTTTGTTGAAGCTGCCTATCCATTCATGTTCTCGAATAAATTTGTATTTGCGGGCGCCATTGCTTCCGCTGGACTTGGCGGCATGCTTGTCGGCATATTCGGGGTTCGTGGCACCGCATACGTCCCCTCTTTCATTGGTCCGATCACATCGAATAACACCGTCGGCTTCCTGGTCTCCATGGCAGCCAGCATGCTCTGCTCGTTCCTGATTACGTTCTTCGTAAACAAGCTGTCCGGGTACCGTGAAGCTAAGAATACAATGAGTATGTAAAATGTGAGGGCTCCTCTTCCAGGAGCCCATAACAACAAACGGACGGATCAAGGTTTATCCTCTTGATCCGTCCGTTTCCTCATGATATTTGCCCCATCAGCCTTACGGAGTCAGGGTTGGCGATTTGCGATGCAGGGTGCCTTGCTCATAACTGTATGCCAGCTTGATCAATGTGCCTTCATCAAATGCCTTCCCGAGGAACTCCACGCCAACGGGAAGCCCGCCATCCGTAAAGCCCGCTGGAACTGTAATTGCCGGGAAGCCGGAGAACGGGCTGAGCCTGTTGTTCACACCCGAGTTCTGACCCTCGCCGAGTTTGCCAGTAGGTTCGGCCGAGGCTGGATAGACCAGCGCATCCAGATTGTGCTCGGCCATCACCTTCAGCAGCGATTCCTGCGTCAGCTTTGTACGGTCCAGCACAATTTTGCGGTACTCGTTGTCGTCCAGGGTCTCGCGAGCTTGTCTGGCTTCCATGGAGCTCTTATGCGATTCCAGATATTCACCGGAAGCAATAATCTCCTCCAGGGAATGGTAAGGTGCATCCTCACCCAGACTCTCCAGGTAATCATTCAGCTGGAATTTGAACTCCCAACCGCTGAGGCTTGGGAATTTCATGATAGCCTCATAATTCGGAATTTCGATATGAACGGCAGTCGCGCCTAACTTCTCCATATCCTTCACGGCTTTCAAAGTGATATCATTCACTTCGTTCTGCTCGGCCTTCGTGCCTGACAGAAGCTGCGTGACAACCCCAATCCGCGCACCTTGAAGACCTTCCTTGTCCAGATAACTCAAATAACTGTCTGGAACACGACCTACGCTCTGCGTGGTCACCAGATCCTTTGCATCATAACCTGCGGTAGCTTCAAGAACGGCTGCCGCGTCCGCTACGGTCCGGGCCATCGGTCCCCCACATCCTGTGTTAACGCCAGCGGTATAATCCCGTCACGGCTGGACAGTCCAATGGTAGGCCGGATGCCTACCAGGCTGTTTAAGGAGGAGGGAATCCGAATGGAGCCGCCTGTATCCGTGCCAAGGTAAGCCGCTGCAAAGTTGGCTGCAATCGCCGCCCCGGTTCCACCGCTGGAGCCGCCAGGATAATGCCCCAGATTATAAGGGTTTAGCGTCTGTCCGCCAAGTGAACTGGACGTGGTAATATTAAAAGCGAATTCGTCCAGATTCGCCTTGGCAATGATAATCGCTCCGGCAGCCTTCAATCGGGCGACCTGCTCCGAATCGTTATCCGGGATGGAGTCCTTCAGACACACGCAGCCTGCCGTTGTCGGCATGTCCGCTGTATCATAATTATCCTTCACAATGATCGGGATGCCATGCAGCGGACCTCGCGGGCCTGTCGTTCTGCGTTCCTCATCCAGCTTTCTAGCCGCCTCCACCGCCTTGTCGTTCACGGTCAGGATGGCATGGAGCTGATCATCGTAGCGATGGATTCTTGCCAGATAGAGCTGAACCAGTGTGACGGAAGTCACCTTCCTCTGTTCCATCGCCGTTTGCATCTCTGCAATCGTTGCCTCGGTAATGTCAAAAGGAGTTAAATAGGCTTCGATCCGATCGATCAGCACATGAGCATCGGAAATCGTCACCTGCTGATTGGGCGCAAATACCGTACTGCTATAACCGTTCATAATCCCTGCCTTCAGCAAGGCACCTGCAATCTCGGATTCAGCCTCTGACAAATCTGTATATTCGCTTGTGCTCTCCGGCAATTCAATCCATTCATAGATGGCAGCTGCAGCGTCTTTGCGCTTGATGGTTCCGGTTCCGTCCAGGCCTTTGAATTCAAGTCCATTCCCTTCGCAACCGCGTTCAGCAGTTTGGAGAATTCCTGAACCGTAATAGGTGACGTTAAGCTGCTCTTCTGGATGCTGCTCACTTGTCCAGCGTTCGTGCTCGTGCTGGAACTAGCTTCCGCAGGTGTACCAGTAAGGATGAACGATCCGGCCAGCAATGAGGCACTAAGCAGTGCCGCACTCCCTTTAATTTCCATGAGGTCATTTTACGCATTGACGCACGCTCCAATCTATCGATGTTGTTAGGTAGTTAGTGACTATCATAGATCATGTAAATTAACCTAACAATCTTTGAATTCGATAATGTAAGCGCATTATTATATGCATATCGGTAATTATCACTTATTTTCATTCATTTATTAAACAATTTCCTCTTTTTATAGATTCGTATAGTATAATGAATGAAGGATATATATGTTAATTAAAATAACATTATACTCTAAATAGCATAAACAAACATCTCCTATCATAAATAATATGTTATATTATATAACATATAAATCTGTGCCTATTGAAATGAATCTAGCAACTACGGCAAACCACAGCATCCTCTCTCATCTTCTCCTTCGCAGAATAAAACAAGCATACCTTACAAACATACCATTTTTTCCGATATGACAGCTAACCAATCAGCCAGAAGGAGCGTCTATTATAGTAGGAGCTGGCTGCCCTATACTGGCAGCTTACCGAATGCCTGAATTCATCCCGTATTCAAGGAGGTTATCACTGCCGTGACATTCAGAAAAATATCTCTATTTGCCCTCACAAGCGTCCTGTTAGCAACTTCGCTCATCTGGAGCAGCGAGCAAGCGGACGTTGACGCCGCCGCTCCGAGCTATTCCGTAAACGTAGCAGGCACACTCATGAATGACGTATATATTCGCCAAGGCAAGGCCTATGTTCCTCTCCAAGGGTTAGCTGAGGCACTCGGGTACGAGATTTCCTATTCTCTGCAAGTGGAACTGGACCACTTCCATCAATATGATCTGAAGGCTCCAAGCGCTCCCCACATATCGGTATGGGGCAACGCAAGCCGGGGGTATACGATCGTGCGGAAGGCAACCCAAGAGATGAGTGTCAATGACATCAACATCTATGAACCGGAGCTGCTGTGCCCGGAAGCATCGGACTCTTGCAAGCTGGATGAGAGCAAATACGAAGGACCTGTTTTCACAAAAACACCCTGTACGTCCCTGTACGCGACATGGCCAAGGCCTTCAACCTGAAACTGACCATTTCACGAACAAAGAAAGAACACGTAATTGATCTGTCCAGGAACTAACGGTACGATGATGACTCACACAATCAAAAAAGAAGCCAAGCCGAGTCATAGACTCTGCCAGGCTTCTTATCATAAGAAGAGCTGAACTCCGTCATCTTGATTACATCTCTCTGATCTCGATATCATCCGCAGACGCCATTTTCGAAATATCGAACTCTCTGAAAAAATGGGTACTCGGAAACCCTCTCATGTAATCAAAATCCTGCCCTATCTTCTTCGCAGTATCGGGCGTATTCAAATCCGAAGGATAGTAATTGATCTGAAGGTCCGTTTCCCCCTTTACGGTCACGGAAGGCAGCTTTCGTATCAGCTCCAGCACACGCTCCTGCTCCTCTGGAAGATTAGCTGCGGTGAGATCCGCAAATACGATTAAACTTACATTCTGACGAACTGCCCCATCCGCCTCCTGGCCAAGACTGTTATAATTGCGCTCAAGCGTCTCGGAATCCGAGAATACGTAGGCTTGCGCAAAAGCCTGGTTTGGATACAGCTCGTCCAGCAGTGGCTTCAATTGCTCTTCAAGCTGCTTCCCCAGAGCAAGTTCAGATAAGTATCATTCGATAGGGTAGGCGGGCTGCCATCATCACTGTTTAGGGTAAACTCCAGATCAGGCGCCTGCTCAGAATGGGCTCTAAGATTATACGAACTGACAGCCCAGGTATAACTTACTTCCGTTACCTTGAAGGGCTCGCTGTACTTCTGTTCCAGATAAGACTCAGCCGCTTCCTGAACCACCCGTTTCTCCGCTGCCGTCTTCATGAAAGGGAAGATCCCCAGGTGTACCCGCCATATATGGACCCGGCGAACAGGGCCAGTCCGATTAACGTCCTCAGGATGATTTTCCAAGGTGAGGAGAGCTGGCGCCGCCGCTTCTCGTCGAACATCGGTTTCTTCGGCGATCGGTAGTTGAAGTAAACGATGGGTATAATGAGTCCTACAATATGAAGGACAATGACCAGCGGGCCAATAATCAAGCCCAAGAAACCTAATGTGATGAAAAAATATAAAGAGCCGCTCCCTGAAGCGCCATAAGCAGCACCCCGCCGATGATCATGCCCGGTGTCCCGATATAAAACATCCCGAGCCCGGTGCAGATCAGGGAGAGCAATGCTGCAAACCACTGATGTTTCCTCAAGTTATCATCCATCCTTTATCCCCATGATTTATGTATGATTGTAAAATCTGACACCCTAATTATAACCGCCTTCGGCCGATGGATAAACAATAAGCCCACTTCACCGCAGTGAAATGGGCTCGTAGTCAAACAGATGCCTCGCGAAAGCTCGGCGCCTATTCCTTCGGATGAATCATTTCTTCCGGACGGACAATCCGGTCGAAATCCTCCGCGCTTAACAGTCCGCTGGCCAGAGCCGCTTCACGGAGCGTTGTGCCTTCTTTGTGCGCTTGTTTTGCAATGGCTGCTGCATTCTCATATCCGATATGCGGATTCAGCGCCGTCACCAGCATCAGCGACCGTTCCATGTTCCCCGGATGACATCCAGGTTGGCTTCAATGCCGATCGCACAGTTCTGGTCGAACGAATCCATGGCATCTGCCAGCAGACGTACGGACTGCAGGAAGTTATAGATGATAACCGCTTGAATACGTTCAGCTCAAAATTACCCTGGCTTGCCGCAAAGCCGATGGTTGCATCATTGCCCATCACTTGGCAGACCACCATCGTGAGTGCTTCACTCTGGGTCGGATTCACTTTGCCCGGCATAATGGAGCTGCCAGGCTCATTGGCAGGAATGGTCAGCTCGCCGATGCCGGAACGAGGACCGCTTGCCAGCCAGCGTACGTCGTTGGCAATCTTCATCAAATCGGCAGCCAGTGCCTTCAGCGCCCCGTGTGCAAATACAATCTCATCATGGCTTGTCAGCGAATGGAACTTGTTGCTGGCAGAGGTGTAGCTTTTTCCGATCTGCATGCTGATTTCGGCTGCCGTCATTTCTCCGAATTTCGGATGGGCATTAATCCCGGTACCAACGGCCGTGCCGCCAATCGCCAGCTCGCGCATCGGTTCTACGGATGAGGACAGCATCAATTCACATTTCTCCAGCATCCGATGCCATCCGCTGATCTCCTGTCCAAGCGTCAGCGGGGTGGCATCCTGAAGATGCGTGCGGCCGATTTTGATCAGGTCTTTGTACTCCTCGCTTTTCTTCTCAAGTGTTTTCTTCAAGCGGCGAAGCGCAGGCAGTACATGCTCTTCTACAGCGACAACGGATGCCATATGCATCGCCGTCGGGAAGGTATCATTGGAGCTTTGGGATTTATTGACGTCATCGTTGGGATGAACACGCAGGGCGCTGCCCTTTTGCTCCAGCAGCTGGTTGGCCCGATTCGCAATGACCTCGTTCACATTCATATTGGACTGCGTGCCGCTGCCTGTCTGCCAAACGACCAACGGGAAATGCGCATCCCACTTGCTTACCACAATCTCATCGGCTGCGGTCGTAATGGCATCCACTTTGTCCGCGTCCAGCTTGCCCAGCTTGCCATTCACAATCGCCGCGCTTTTCTTCAATATTGCAAACGCCGAAATAATCTCCTTCGGCATCGTTTCGGTTCCAATCCGGAAATTCTCGGAGCTGCGCTGCGTCTGTGCCGCCCACAGCTTGTCCGCAGGCACTCTAACCTCACCTAAGGTATCCTTCTCAATACGGTAATCCATCCCAACTTCCTCCTTTGGCATCTTTAGTTTAGGCTATCCATGGAACGGGAGCTTATTGCCTGTCCTCACTCTCGAAATCGGCAGATTGAACTCCGTCTTGCCCTCATTTCCAAGTTCTCTAAGATAACATGATGGCTCTTGTCAAAAACAACCTGGAAACCAGACTTCATGGGCAAGCTTCCGCCACTTGTCGTTGAAGCCGCGCTGTCTTCCGCTCCATGAAATAACGTAAACGCTTTATATTCCATCTCTCCTATTATGACACAGACTTGCCCAAGAAAAATATAGATTCATGCGCTTTATAACAACCACTCGAACCAGCGTGCATGCCCATCCGTCCGCGCGATCGTATACTCGCTTAGCACGCCCCCAAGAATATAATCGGCATGGAGATTGCCATCCCACATATTGTTGTAGACATGTACAATATCACGCGTCTTCCCGATCTCGCTCAGATGCTGCAGCAAGCGGCGTTTGGACGTCTCCGGAATCTGATTGGCCACATGCGTGTGAAATACGCAGATAACGGCCTCCTCCGGGATGCCCTTCACAATTTCAGGCAGCAGTTCAGTCCCGTCCCCTTCCCGAAACTGTATCCCCGATTGATGTTTGAGCACCTCCACAGCCTGCTCCAGCATCGTCACCCGATCATGATAGCCCGGCCAGATTAAGGCACGCAGCCACAAGAAATCCTCCGCGTTACGTACATCGTTCACATGCAGATCAATCCCCATCCGGTAGACCACCGGAGGGCTGGAAGGCAGCAGAAGCGGCAGGCGATCCCCCTGATCTCTGAAGTCATGCGAACCTTTGAGCCGTTATGACCATAACTCGCTCCATCACCATAGGAATAGCTGTATTGATCCCATAACAGCTGCAATCCGGCACTGCAGCCAAGCTCTACCAAGGCAAGCGGCTTGCGGACTTTGTCGTAGATCGAGCAGAACGCCGGATACAAGTAAGCACAGCGGCGGACTTCATTCGTCTGAACCCGCTTGCTCTCCAGAATCTCGATGAGTACCCCTTCGTGCTTCAGCACAAACGAGCGAAAATGGGGTAACACGAATTCATCGCTTGCGGCTGCTCTACCAGGCCGGGATAATACGACCTCAGCTCGGCCCCCTCGCCTTGGAGCAGCAAATATTGAACAGCCCCGAACAGCATATTGGGTACCACTGACCTGACGGAACAAACGAGGCCACCCGCAGCACCTCTTCATCATCAGCGATATGCCTCGCCAAATACTCATATAAATCGCTGGAGCCCTGACATTCCCGTTCAGCAAAATGACAGAACACGCTGGTTAACCGCTCTAAATCCACCATACGCCACACCCCTAATAGAGAATTAACCCTTTATATCGGCTACAACTATGTTACATCTTTCCAGAAGGAACGGGGATTCCGATCTTTTATCAGACTTATAAGAAAAATAAGATGGGAACAAAAGAACCGCCCCTGTGAAAAAGGGGCGGTTCTTCCCATGGACCTTCTATAGTTCCGGAGAATCCAGTAGGTAATTGTTGATATCGCGGATAGTGCCGCATCAGTTCATCATGCGTGCCACGCATGGCGATTCGGCCGTGTTCCATGAATATGATCTCATCCATCTGCTCCACGCCCACCAGATGATGGGTCACCCAGATCAATGTCCGGTTCTGCAGGCTGGAGAAGATGGTGGACAGGAGCTCCCGCTCGGTTATGGGATCCAGTCCGACCGTAGGTTCGTCCAAAATAACAATGGGCGTGTCCTGCAGCAGGATTCGGGCTAAAGCCACGCGTTGGCGTTCACCGCCAGAGAATCGCTGACCTGCTTCCTGCATGCGGGTGTCGAGTCCACCCGGGAGAGAAGCCACCAGCGGCTCCAGCCGCGCCATGGCAGCAGCATCGCGTATCTCTTCCTCCGTGGCTTCCGGTAAGCCAAGCCGAATGTTGTTCGCAAGTGTCGTATCGAACAAGTGCGGGCTCTGATTCAGTACGGCAATAACGGAAGAGATCTCGTCGCCAAACCGCGCCGCCTCCACACCACCCAGGGTAAGACTTCCCGACGATGGCGCCAGCACCCCTGAATCAGCTGCAGCAGGGTGGACTTCCCGGCACCTGAACGGCCGATAACGGCCACTTTGGCCCTAGGGGAATGTCCAGCGATACCTCGGTTAAGGTGTGTCCTGCCTCTCCCGCACCGACAGGCTCCAAGGCAAATGAGCCAGCGGCTGCCTATCATAGCTGAACATGATGCCATCCGCCTTCACATGAACACCGCCGCGTATAACCGCCTCGGTCTCTTCGTTATTCAGCAGCTGCAGCGGTGCCTGCTTCTCATCGGATTCATCGGCGCTTTCGATGCCCTTAAGCCTCGCCACCGATTGGCCATACTGCGGAATCCGTTCCACGGCTTCGGATACGGGCAGGAATGCGTCCATTAACGGGAACACAACCAGCACAAAAGCCGCAATCAGCGTAACATCCATGGATCCATCCGCGTACTGCCGTCCTGACCAATACACCATCGACACCACCGTTACGGCAACGATGCATTGGCCGATCCAGCCCCGAAGGCGCGACCATCGCTTCAGCGATCTGTCCGTCCGGTCTACCTCGGCTTCATCCGCCTCATAACCCGCCAGGAATTCTGTCTGTCTGCCGCTGACATACCATTCATGGATGCCCAGCACCGCATCGGTCAGCTTCTGGTACAGGTTGTTCCGTGCCTGCTTCATCTCCCGGTTCTTCCGTTTGGTGAGCAGCAGGGATATCAGCGGCAGCACCAGAATCAGCACCGCAACATACAGCGCAAGCAGCAGGGCGAATGCCGGGTCGAACTGACCGACGGCCAGAATGATTCCAGCATACAACACAAGCGCAACGATGGATGGGAAGACCGTTCGGATGTATACATCCTGCAAATACTCGATATCATCAGAGAGCGCGCCCAGCAGATCCCCGGTGCGGTATCGGGAGGATAAGCGGAGGGCTTGCGGCTCCAGGATGCGATACAGCCGCAGACGCATTTGGGACAGGATGCGAAGAATGGTGTCATGGCCCACCAGCCGCTCCACGTAATGGACAACCGCGCGTCCGATGCCGAAGGTGCGAACCCCTACCGTCGGCACATACACCATCAGGATGTTTTCCGGACGGAGCGCCGATTTGGAGATCAAATACCCGGATGTGAACATCAGCATCCCCGCAAACAGGATGGTGAGCACACCCAGTACGACAATCAGCAGAAAACGCCAGAAGTTTGCCGTCACATAAGGCCGAAACCACGATTCCTGCTTCATTGTACTCCCTCCATCTGCGATGTAATCAATCCATGGTATACGCCCCGTCTTGCCATAAGCTCGTCATGGGTTCCTGTTTCGGCTATGCGTCCCTGATGCAGAACGATGATGTAATCCATATCCCGCATCCAGTGCAGCCTGTGCGTTGCAAGAAATACCCATTTATCCTGAAAAAGGGACACCATCGTCTCCTTCAGCTCGTATTCGGTCTCAATATCCAGATGTGCCGTCGGCTCATCGAGCAGAAGAACCTGCCGACCGCCGAGGAGCGCTCGGGCAAGGGCAACGCGCTGTGCCTGACCGCCGCTTAAAGTCCGCCCGCCCCCGCCGATCATCTCGGCCAGACCGCCAGGCAGGCTGTTCACCAGATCGGCCAGGTAAGCCGCTTCAACAGCCGCTTCAACCTGAGCCCTTGAAGCGTCCGGCGCATAGAAGCGCACATTGTCCTCCAAGCTGGCGCTGAATAAATACGGCTGCTGCGGCATATAGGTGACCTCACTTCGCCACTCGTCCCGGCTGGAATGCCCCAGCTTCACGCCGCTCAGCTTCATCTCACCGGATGTAGGCGTCATAAACCCGCCTAATAGTTCGATCAGCGTGGATTTACCCGCCCCGCTCTCTCCGACGATGCCGATCCGGCCTTGACCCGATATTCGGAAGCTGACGTCCTCCAAGGAGGCAGGACCCGCCCCTGCATACTGCAGTCCGATGCAGGACAGCTCCAGTACGCTGCTCTTCTCCCATTGGAACCGCGGCGTGGAGCCAGTACGTGCCGGGATATTATCTTTAATTTTAAATGTTGCACCGGTTTGGGCCTCCAAGCGCTCTTTCCGGGCCACCCGGATGATGGATTGCATCGCTTCCCTGCCTGCTTGCCGTCCAGCGTTGCATGGAAGTCAGCCCCGACCATGCGCACCGGAAGAAAATACTCCGGTGCCAGGATCAGGATGAGGAGTGCAGGCAGCAGCTCAAGGCTGCCGTTAATGAGACGCAGGCCCAGGTTTACCGCTACGGACGCTACCGACAGCATCGTGAAGAAATCCAGTGCAAAGGAAGACAGAAACGCAACGCGCAAGGTCCGCATGGTCGCAGCCCTATATCCCTCGCTGACCTGCCCTATGCTCCCGCTGTGCTTGCGGCTCTGTCCCAGAAACTTCAGAGTGGTCAAACCCCGCAGCGAATCCACGAAATAATTGGACAGCATCTGGTAGGAATCCAGCTGCTGCTCGGTCTGCTTTCTCGCGGCAAGTCCCACGAGGATGAGAAACACGATCAGGATCGGCATGGTCACCAGCAGAATAATGCCCGAGATCCGGTCCGTCATGAATACGTACAGCCATACCAGCGCAGGGGTAATGCCCACCCCCATCATGCGAGGTATGGTCAGCTCCGCATATTTGCGGAACTTGCCGATGCCCTCCAGCACAAGCGTAACCACATGGCCTGTTCCTTCCGACCGGACAAAGGACGGCCCGTTCCGAAACAGCTCCTCCAGAAGCTGCTTCCTCAGGCTCGTGCCCGTCTCCTCGGCAAAACGCTGTGCAATTCCTTGCTGCACGGTGAAAATGCCGTGGCGTGCCAGAAAAGCAAGCAGGAACAAGGCAATGGTCTCCCCTGCTCCTGCAGCGTGGATCCCGCGAACAGGGCGGATATGGCTTCCGCCAGCCATTTGGCTTGCAGGAGGATGGCCATGCTCTGTGTCAGGGTACATACGGCGACAAGGAAGAATACGATCTTGGCGCCCTTGTATCCCAGCAGATCTTTTCCCATCAGTACTCCAGATGCTCCTTCTCATGTACCCGTTTGTGGAAAACGAAGTAACTCCAAATTTGATATCCCAATACGAATGGCAGCAGCGATACAGCCACAATGGTCATGATTTTTAAGGAATACGGTCCGGAGGCCGCATTATAGATAGTCAGATCAAACGCCGAATGGATGGAGCTGACCATCACGCGAGGGAACAAGCCCACGAACACGGATGTAACCAGCAGAGCAATGACGGCCCCGGTCATTCCGAAAGCCCAGCCGTCCCGCTTGACGTTCATGAAATACCCGCCCAGCAGGAATGCAAGCAGAGCCAGCACGAGCAGCACGGTTAACACCGCACCACGCTTCTCGAAGATATCCGTCATGAAATAGGTCATGACCCCGAATGCCACGAACAGTGCCGCCACCGGGAGCAGCAATCTCCGGGCCATGCGGCGCGCACGCTCCTGAAGATCCCCTATGGTGCGCAGCGTCGTAAACATTAACCCATGCAGCAGACAGAGCATCACCATCGTCAGCCCGCCAACAACGGTATAGGCATTCACGACATCGAAGAATCCGGCATACATCTGCATCTCTTCATTAATCGGAAGCCCCTGAATGAGGCAGGCAAAAACAACACCCAGGAGGAACGGAGGAAGCACGCTGCCGATGAAGATTGCACCGTCCCACACTCTTTTCCAGCGAACGTCGCCTACCTTGCCGCGGAATTCAAAGGCCACTCCCCGTCCAATCAAGGCCAACAGAAGAAAGACAAGCGGAATATAGAATCCGCTGAACAGCGTGGCATACCAGTTCGGGAAGGCGGCGAACATCGCGCCGCCCGCTGTCAGCAGCCAGACCTCATTGGCATCCCAGAACGGGCCGATCGAGTTGATCAGCACCCGGCGCTGGGTGTCGCTTTTGGCGAGCAGCTGTGTGGACATCCCGACTCCGAAATCAAAGCCCTCTAAGAAGAAAAACCCGATAAACAACACGGCAACGAGCACAAACCACAGTTCATTAAGAGACAGCATGGTAGCCCTCCTTATTAAACGGATCGCTTGCGTGGCGGTCTTCTTCCTCCGCCGCATACGGCCCTTTCTTAATGACTTTAATAAACAAGTACGCCATAACGGCAGCGAGCACCGCATAGATGGCTGTAAACGTAATGAGCGAGAACAGGATGGAGCCTGCACTTACGTTCGGAGATATACTATTCTCCGTGGTGATCAGTCCGAACACCGTCCACGGTTGTTACCGATCTCCGTCATGATCCACCCCGACGTGTTGGCGATGAACGGCAATGAAATGCCAAACAGCATCAATCTCAGGAACCATCTGCCAGCGTGCTCGACCTTCTTGCGCAGCATCAGCCAGGCTCCGTACAATCCGAGCAGAATCATCACGCTGCCTGCGGCCACCATAATCCGGAAGCTCCAGAAGGTGGTCCGCACCGGAGGTATATAATCGCCGGGACCGTATTGCTGCTCGTACTGGGCTTGCAGCTCCTTCATTCCGATCACTTCGCCGGAGAATTTGCTATAAGACAGAAAGCTAAGCAAATACGGAATTTTAAGCTCCATCTTGTTCTCCTGCTTCTCCGGATCGATGGACGCAATGACCGTCCAAGCCGCAGGATCGTCACTCGTCTCCCACAGGCTCTCGGCAGCAGCCATCTTCATCGGCTGCGTATCCACCAGATACTGCGCCTGCTGGTGACCGAAGACCGCAACCAGAATGGAGGTGGTGAGCCCCACCACGATGGCGATGTGGAATGATTTTTGAAGAAATCCAGATCCTGCTTCTTCATCAGCTTGTAGGCACTCACGCCTGCTACCAGGAACGCCCCGGTGGCCAGTGCCCCAAAGATCGTGTGCGGGAATTCTACCAGCAGCTGCCCATTGGTGATCAATGCCAGGAAATCATTCATCTCCGCCCGTCCATTATTCATCTCGAACCCAACGGGACGCTGCATGAACGAATTGGCCGCCAGAATCCAGAAGGCCGACATCAGGGTGCCGAAGGACACCAGCCAGATGCTGAGCAGATGGACCTTCTTCGATAACCGGTCCCAGCCGAATATCCATAACCCGATAAATGTTGACTCGAGGAAAAAGGCCAACAAGGCCTCGATGGCAAGCGGCGCGCCAAACACATCCCCAACAAATCGCGAATAATCCGACCAGTTCATGCCGAACTGGAACTCCTGCAGAATTCCTGTCACTACCCCGACCGCAAAATTAATCAGGAACAGCTTCCCCAGAACTTGGCCATTTTCTTGTATACTTCCTGGCCTTTGACAACATACATCGTCTCCATGATGGCAATCAAAAACGCTAATCCGATAGACAACGGTACGAAAATAAAGTGAAAAATGGTTGTCGATGCGAACTGAATTCGCGCCAGCATAACCGGATCCATAAAGATACCCCTTCCTTTAGCTCACGTGATCACTTTAAATTTGATTCTTTTTGTATTTTCGCAGACTGCGGCAGAAAGGATTGTGATCAATATCACAATATTAGGAAGGATTAGGGGCAAAAAGTTATAAATTTGTGACGAAAATCACTAAGTGCGAATGGAATTATGTGAGGTTTATCCATTGGAGCATGACTTGCCGCATCCCCTCACAGGTCAAGCCCGGTATTTACGCACCAAAAAAGCAGGTTCGCCATGTAGGCCAACCTGCTTTAATGCATACCACCACCTTATTGAACCGCGCGAATCTCCGTCTCGATGAGCTTGAACTCCGTCACGTCCGCGATGCCGCGATTGGTAATGCGGATTTCCGGAATCACCAGCGCGATCAGGGAGAAGGTCATGAACGGCGCATGGATGAAGCACCCCAGCTCCTTCCAGGCTTCCTCCAGTGCAGCAACTTCTTCCGCTACGATCTCCACTGGACGATCCGCCAGCAAGCTTAAGCAATGGGCATGGCCACCTTAGCAAGCACCTGACCGTCACGCACCACGATCATCCCGCCGCCGCAAGCTGCCAGCTCATTCGCCGCTAGTGCCATATCCTCGGCGCTCGTGCCCATCACCAGCAGATTATGGCTGTCGTGCGCCACCGTGGAAGCGACCGCACCGGATTTCAATCCGAAGCCGCTCGCAAAGCCAAGCGAGATTTGTCCGGTTGCGCCATGGCGCTCGATGCACGCAAGCTGAACCACGTCCTGGTTAAGATCAGGCTGAATGATGCCCTGCTGCACGGGGAGCACCGCTGTCATTTTGGCTGTGCGGGCACTGTTCTCGATGACCCGCACCACGTTGACTTCCGTGCGTGCGGTATCCCACTTGCTGCGGAGCAGGAAATCCTCCGCTGTCAACGGACGCTGCAGGCGAACCGAATGGAACGCTTTTTCCGGGTATTGGTATACAGGGAATAGCTTCACAACTTGGCCGTTCTCCGCAACCACCTCACCATCGGTGATCACAATCGACGGCACCATGCTGTTCAGATCATCAAGCAGCAGAATGTCTGCCGTTTTACCTGGCGAGATGCTCCCGAGTTCGAGATCCATCCCGAAGTACCGAGCCACGTTGATCGTGCCCATCTGGATGGCCGTCACCGGATCCACACCCTCTTCGATCGCACGGCGCACCACATGGTTCATATGGCCAAGCCTCAGCAGCGTCTGCGGATACACGTCATCCGTCACCAAGGAGATATTGTCCGTACGCACCTTGTCTTCCGTCACCACCTTGATGACTTCCTTCACGTCCTGCCAAGCCGATCCTTCACGGATCATCAGGTGCATCCCGAGGCGAACCTTCTCTAGCGCCTGCTCTCTCGTCACCGTTTCATGATCGGAGCTTACCCCGGTTGCCAGATACGCCTGAAGCATCCGGTCGTCCTCTGCGGGAAAATGTCCCGTCACCGTCTTGCTTAAGCGCAGCGTGGCTTCGATCTCACCGCTCATCGTCGGATCGCCATATACCACGCCCGGGAAGTTCATGACTTCGCCAAGCCCGGCAACTCCAGGCCAGGTCAGCCCTTCTTCGATATCTTCCACGCCAAGCTGGGCTCCTGCATCCTCCAGATCAAACGTCGCCACGCAGGAAGGGATGGTGGTGAATACCTTAAGCGGCAGCTGCTGTCCTTCCTCGTGCATCCACCGCACACCTTCCATACCGAATACATTGGCGATCTCATGAGGGTCCATATAGATCCCGGTGGTTCCGCTAACGATGGCCGCTTTCGCAAACTCGGTCACGGTCAGCATCGTGCTCTCCACATGCATATGGCCGTCAAGCAGACCCGGCGAGATGTAACGGCCATTCGCCTCGATGACCCGGGTCCCTTCCCCGATCGTATGATTGGCGCTGCCGATATAAGCGATGCGTCCGAATGCCATCGCCACGTCCACCTGCTCCTGAAGCTCGCCTGTAAACACATTGACCAGCGTGCCGTTCTTGATAACCAGGTCGGTAGGTGCCTGTCCTAACGCCACTTTCCCCAGCTCCCGGCTGACCTCGTATCGTTTCTGTCTCTTGCTTGAACTCATGATGAATGCACGCTCCCTTTTTTTAGATATCAGAAAGTATAAACTTCAAAGCTTGCGACTTCCTGATATTGCAATAAAGACTTCTTCTAACTGCGGTCTGTCATCTGTGAAAGTACGTCAATAGACGTTTTTCTTATGATGAAACGGTAAAAGTACAAAATCAATGCTACGCGCAAGCACGTAAAACAACCCGGACAGCGTATCTGCCCGGGTTGCCTGAACTAACTATATCCATAGAGGAAGAGAAGCCCGGTGCATCAGCAATGCATTGCTAATAGTCTGCACAACACCCCATCCGTTAAAACCTGCTTGGTACCCGGATTCCAAGGTGATCTTACCGCCCGCCTCTCCATTCCATTCGAAGCCGGGCGCAAGACTCTGGCTCTCATCCTTCATGTAGTCAAGTCATTTACGGTAACCTGGTAGAAACGCCTGGGCCCTATTCCCCGGCATATACATTAAGATTTGATTTTGATCCTATTTACCCTTCAATTCTCTTTTGTTTCATTTGTTGTATGAATTATAATCTTCTTGCCCGAGAAGTCAAGTGTTTGGAAAGAACTGCACACCGCGGCAACGGCCTCTACGCCAGTTTCCTCCCCATGTTCTGTACGCGCTCAAGCCATTGCTTTTTTGCGCTCTCAGGCATTTTGCGAAGCTGCGTGATGTTCGTGGCACGAACCGAGCTCACGCCGCAGAACTTCAGAATGGAATGCTTCATCATTTGATGCCCGGGCTGACCCAGATAGAAGCGATAGTAAACGTAGGGCGAATCCATCGTGACAATCAATCGGGCGGTTTTCCCTTTGAGCAGCTGCTCCGGCAATGGAGAGTTCCGGCGGTACTTAAACGCAAAGCCCGGCAAAAGACTCGGTCGATAAACCCCTTCAGCAGTGCTGGCATGCCGCCCCACCAGTTCGGGTACACAAATACCAGATGATCCGCCCATGCGATGAGCTTCTGCGCTTCTTGCAGATCGGGCTCCAGAGCTTGATTCCCCTTATAGCCGCCGGACAGGCTCAGATCAAAATCCATATCTGCAATCACCAGCTCACGCACCTCTGCCCCTGATTCGGCTGCCCCTGCGCATATCCCTTGGCCAAATGACTTCCATAACTGTTCTCAATCGGATTGCCCTGAATAATCAAAATCTTTTTCATACACGTTCCCCTGTTAATTTGGTTAATAAACACTAACCTTAAGGTAAAAAGAAAAGGTCACGCCGGACCCTTCCCCAAACCTGTCAAAGCCAATAGATGTGCCGTCACCTCAGGCGCCAGCGCCGAGAGCGGTTCCTCAAGCTCCCCTTGCATCGTTGAAACGGCCAGCTGATTGAATGCACCGATGATCAACACCGCGGTTAAGCGTATATTCTGCGGCGGAATATCCCGCTGCAACACCGCTTGATCGAGCAGATCGCATAATGCATCGAGCGGCTGACGCCCCCTGCTCTTGAGCACCTCCGTAAACAGCTCGTGATGCTGGGACAACAGCAGCAAGCCGTATTTATCCTCGTCATAAGACTCCAATACACGGGTGACCAAGGCGGACAATCTCTCTGCGAACAGTCCGGTCTGGGAAGCGTAATCATCCACCAAACGTGTGTAACTGCCGCAGTATTCCTCGAATGCCTCCGCAGCAACGGCATCCTTATTCGTAAAATGCTTATAGATCGCTGCATCCGTCACACCGGCTGCCGCGCCGATCTCCTTTACCGATACCCCGTCAACGCCCTTCTCGGCAAAGAGTTTCATGGCCGCCTGCAATATTTCCTTCTTCTTGCTATCGAAATGCGGTTTCTTTTTCATAATCATATCATAAGTGAACACTAACCAAATTGCAATGGGAATGAAAAAATCGTGTGATGACGTCAATCATCCTTACCATGTGCCGTGCAATCCGCACCATCTTGCACGGAAACCTCAGGCAATAGAACGGTGATAGTTGTTCCGCGGCCGACTTCCGACCACAGGCCCACCCGGCCTCGATGTGCTTCGACAATCGCTTTGGCAATGCTCATTCCAAGCCCTGAGCCATCCATACTCTCCTCGGTATTTGTCCCCCGGTAGTAGCGTTCAAACAGGTTGCGGCGAGTCTCTTCGTCCATCCCTACGCCTTGATCCGCGACCACGATCGCTGCGCCGCCGGGACGTCTCTCTACCCGTACTTCAACATGAACTCCCTCGGGATTGTGCTTCACGGCATTCGTAAGCAGGTTATCCATCAACCGCTTCAGCCATTTGGCATTGCCATCAATGAGCAGCGGCTCTTCGCCTCCGATATAGGAAAAATTCGCATCCAGCGTTACATCATTCACGTATTTAAGCACGCAGCGCCGCACCAGTTCATTCAGATCAAGCCGTGCCAGTTCCTGCGGCCGGATCTCGCTCTTAAGACGAAAGACAAGCGAGAAGTCATCGATCAACTCCAGCATGTAATCGCCCTTTTCCCGAATGACGGTTCCCATCTCACGCAGCTCCTCCTGACTCCAATCCTGCGGCGCGTTCTCCAGCATATAACCATATCCCTGGATCGAGGACAGCGGCGTACGCAAATCATGCGATATTCCCGACATCCATTCTTCCCGATTCCGGTCCAGCCGCTCGCGCTCCCGTTCGGTCTCGGCAAGCTTCTCGGCCATCCTGTAGAAGGAGTGAATCACTTCCTTATACAGCTTGAAGCGCATGCGCAGCTTCCCGTTCTTGCGAAATACGCGCTTCCGGTCCTTGGGCGTCAGCACTTCCTCATAAGCTCCGCTCCCCATGCGCTCAAACCATCCGGTAAACAGCAGCAATGGCCGACTGTACCAGTATCCATGCCAAATCGCTACCGCCAGCGACAAGATCAGTACACACAGCAAGGTCCACAGCGCCACACGGATCAGCTCATTCATAATAGGCTGCTTCTCCAGCGTCTCATCCTGCGGTGTATGGTACACCCAGGTGCTGCTTAGCCGGGTCGCGATAAACCGCAATATGCGTGGAGTAAGTACCGGGCTGCTCCTGCATCGTAATGATCTCCAGCGGATGGTAGCTTGCCTTATACTCGCTTTCCTTTCCAATCGCTTGCACAATCTGGCCATCCCGGTCAATGACATGCAGATATCCGCCCAGACTTACCAAGTCGTGCTTTAATTCAGCTGCATACGCCGGGTCCACCCTGCCGCCCGCTTGATACCGTGCATACCATTCCCGAAGATGATCCGAGCTCTCGTCAATTCGCCCTGCTAGATACAGCAGCGGGTCCTTGTATGTCAGATCCATCTGCCAGTCCATTGTGTACTCCCCAAGACGCCGCTTCTCCTTGATCTCAAGCAGGCTGCTAACCGAGTATTCCGAGGGAACATCCGGCGCGGTATTGGTGGCGTGAATCACATTCCCTTTCATATCCACCACCTGCAGCCACATCTCTTTGTCCTGGAGCAGCTGCTTCCAATGGTCATCCAGCAGAACCTTCCCGTTCTCCGTCACCGTCTCCGTTACAATGCTGTTCAAGACGCCGGTCGGGAAGTTGCGCCTCATCTCTTCATCACTGATATGCTTGATCAGGAAGAATAAGAGAACGATGAGAAAGCAGAACATAAATGCTGAGAACGCAATCAGTTGGTATGTAAAATGAAAGGCCAGTCTTCTGCGCAGTCTCATCGCCCTTTCTCCTTAACCAGCTTGTAACCGAGTCCGCGAACCGTCAGCAAATACTGCGGGTTGCTGGGGTCCTCCTCGATTCGTTCCCGAATGCGCCGAATATGCACCATAACGGTGTTGTCCTCACCTATGCCATCGATGCCCCATACGGCTTCGTACAGCTGGGACTTCGAGAATACCACCCCGGGTGCTTGCAAAAATAAAGCAGCAGCTGAAAGACCTGTGCCGGACAAGGCACAGGCTCTCCCAGCACCGTCAGCTCGCCAGCGGATTCATCGACCCTGAACCTACCGAAATCCCATGCACGCTGAATAACCACTGCTCGGCCGATGGCATCATCCCGAAGCCGCCCCGGCGCAGACGCGCTTTGATCCTTGCGGCAATCTCCAGCGGATTAAACGGCTTGGTGACATAATCGTCCCCGCCCATTGCAAAGCCTGTCAGCACATCCAGATCGGACGCTTTGGCCGTCAGAAACAGAATGTGCGGACTGCCATACGAACGGATTTGCGGACAAAGATCAAACCCCGTGCCGTCGGGCAGCATGACATCCAGCAGCACGATATCCGCTCCATGAGCGGCGATCTCGCTCAGGGCTTCCTTGCAGCTTGAAGCTGTATATATGCGGTTAAAGCCTTCCTTGCGCAACACCATCTGCAGCATTTTTACGATGGAAGGTTCATCATCAACAATTAAAATTCGTGTATCCATTTTATCCTCACCCGCTATTTATGCTAGCACAGCAACCTTAACAGGAGTTAAACAAATGCTGGAAGTGTTAAGAAAAAGTTAGGAAGCCGTTTCCGCGTTATTTATGTTCAAGTTTTATACTTGGGGTTAGAGGTGACATACATGAATTCAAACAAACGTTCAACGGCGGTCGATGCCATTCGCGGATTAAGCTTGCTCGGTATTCTGATGGCCAATATGCTTATTTTTCAGTACGGCATGTTCGGCAAAGACGAGCTGCATTACTTCCAGCCTTCCACGCTGGATCAGATCAGCCATGACATGCTGAAAGTATTCGTCGAGGGCAGCTTTATGCCGATCTTTACGTTTCTGTTCGGCTACAGCATGATCAAAATGAGGGAAAGCCTGATCAACAAAGGGCTCAAGTACGGTCGAAGTTTCTTCCGCAGATCGGTTCTGTTAATCGTTCTGGGTCTGCTGCATTCAATATTCATATGGGAAGGCGACATTCTGCTGTTTTACGGAGCGATCGGTCTCTTCCTTGTGCTGTTCGTGAAAAGAAAGGTCAAAACCATTATGATCTGGGGTGTTCTCCTGCTCACACTGGTATCCCTCTTTGGATACGGCTCCGTCGAGCCATTGCAGGTGAAACAGAGCGCATGGAGAGTTATGTGAAGCAGTCGATTGAAGTCTACGGCAGCGGCACTTACAGCGAAATTCTGAATTTCAGATCAACGGAGGAGATGCCCATCGATCTGCCCGACTGGTTGATGCTGCTGGTCATCTTGATTGCTCCGCTGATGAGTGCACCGATGTTCCTGTTTGGCATGGTGGCCGCGAAACGCGGACGCTTTCTCCATCCTTCCATGGAAATCAAGCTGTATCTTAGATGGGCTCTGCTCGTTCCGGTCGGGCTTGGATTAAAAACTGCAGCCGTCATGCTCGGCACAACCCATAGCTGGAGCGGCGTATTCACCATGCTTGGCGGTCCTCTGCTGGCGCTGGGTTATCTGTACCTCTTCGCCTCCCTGTACGCGTTCTCGTCTCAGCAATCCATTGTAATTCGGGCTTTTGAAGCGGTGGGACGCATGTCGCTGACCAATTATCTGTCGCAGAGTGTTGTATGCGTATTGATCTTTTACGGATTCGGGCTGGGATGGTTCGGCAAGCTGGGCGTGCTGCAAGGAACGCTGCTGGCGGTTCTGATCTATAGTGTGCTGGCAGCGGGCAGCCTGCTCTGGCTAAAAAGGTTCCGCAGCGGTCCGGTGGAGAGACTGCTCCGCATGGGCACCTACTGGTCTTGGAGCGGAAGGGCTAAACCCAAGGAAGCAGCTCCGGTTGCAGCCGTACCTGCAGCAGAGTTTCCGGGGATGGCCCTCCGGCTACTTAAGCGTTCCGTATGCTTCTTTTGCATGCAGAAGTTTTCCTCCCAAGCCCGAGATGAAATCAGTCGGTTCCTTCATGTATAATGGACATACATGCAAGGTGCTAGACATTTCTGGAATTTTTCCGGTCATCAACCGAAGGAGGAATCACGCATATGCTGGTTGTTACAAACTCGATTAAGGTCAAACCGGGCTTCGGTAAAGAGATTGCGCAGCGATTCGCTGAAGCGAAGGGTGTGCAGGAGATTGAAGGTTTCGTGCGGATGGAATTATGGCATGAGGCCAAGGAAGGCGCAGAGGCTGAGGAATTGAAGGTCTCCACGGTGTGGGAGGATGAGGAAGCATTCAAACGCTGGACATCCAGCGAGTCATTCCGGCAATCCCATGGTCAGGGCCGCAACGAGAATATTTTGGGCGCATCCTTGAACAAATATGAGCTGCTGATCAGCCATACCAAGTAATGGAACAATGCCCTGGCGCTTTATAGCACCGGGCTCGAAGTACCGCTTCATATCCAAGATTCAGCCAGGGGCGTTTAGCCGGGCTGAATCTTTTTATGATGGGGGTGGAATGGAGCGACTTGAGAAATAGGATGATCTGTTCATGAAGCGTGGCATTCTCACTTAACGCTCTGCGCGTAATCCATGTAGTTGTATCCGGATGCCTCTGGCGTTTCCATGGTGATCCCCGGCAGCAACTCCGGATTGTGCGCCCGCCCTTGCTCGATCAGATAACGACTCAGCAACTCTTGTTCCGGCCCTGAGAGCGCGTACCACTGACCCTCCACCTCGAATTCATTGGCAAGTCGAAGTTTCTGATTCCCCTGCACCATGTCCATGGCATACAGGAACCCCGGGCCCCGAGCTCCTTCTATTTTATAGGCTTGAAGCGAATTCACCCATTGCATGATCTGATCAAGCTCCTCCTCCTTATCCAGGGTCAAACGCGTGCCGTCCCCAAAAAACCTGGATGGCATCAACCTCCGCCGATTTCAGACCGATTAACGATGGAACGGATACCAGGCTGATTTCGTCGTCAGCTGTATCCTGGATTGAGCCTTTGCAGCCCGCGATCACGAGCAAACAGGCGGCTGCCAACAGCAGCGAGATGAATCCGTACTTGAACAACATATGTATTCCTCCTTCTGCAAAGAGAGGCAGACTTAAACTCCTATAACCACATTATAAAATACAATAACAAAGAAATGGTTATATTAAGCACGATCAGGCAAAATGCCATACATTCAGAATCAAAGGAGCTGACATCCCATGGAAAGCACGCATGATTTTGTGAAAAAATGAACGAGAACGCGGAAAAAGCCCGCCACAACAAAGAGAATCACGGCAAAGGTACGCCTAGCGACAAGCTCCCGGGCAAACAACACAGCACCAAGAAATAAAATGAACTTACCGCGATCCATACGGATCGCGGTTATTTGATCAGGTTGTTCGGGATCTCATGACCACCGTCTCCCTATTACATATGGATTACAAACCTTCCGACGCCTGCTTCAGTAAAGAT
This sequence comes from Phytophthora syringae, assembly GCA_012656105.1. Classification (NCBI taxonomy): domain Eukaryota; phylum Oomycota; class Peronosporomycetes; order Peronosporales; family Peronosporaceae; genus Phytophthora; species Phytophthora syringae. The sequence continues at coordinate 1,496,017 of JAAKBD010000004.1, forward strand.
GCCAACGCATCATAATCCACCTGCTGCCCAGCCGTGATTTTGATCGTTTTCCGCTCAGGCGGACCTTCGAATAGCGGCTGCGGCCAATCCAGGCCCGTCGCATTAAATATCGTAAAGCTCACGGCCGTCTTGGAGATGCTGATCACCGCCGCATATTTCCCATTTTTCAGAAAATGGGGCTTTTTATATTGAAGCCGTTCCGCAACGCCCGGGATTGTGCTGTGCACAAGTTCCCGAAGCCGCTCGCTGACCTCAACCTTCCAGGAATCATTCACTGCCGCAATGTAGTCCGTCACTTCTTGATTCATCTGATTTAACTCCCTTTCGTATCATAGTGTCCAACCTATTATTCATTCAATTCTCATTGTTGATGATCAGCCCTGAAAAACCATCTGCCAGGTCATGCCGTATCGATCAATGACTTCTCCGTAATAAGCCCCCATGGCTGCAGCTCAAAAGGATACTTCTCTGTACCCCTTGGCTGAGATTACGATAGGCGGCGCGGGCGTCCTCCTCATGACTAAACGTTAAAGCCAGCCCCATATTCGAGCCCTTGGGAGTCTCCTGAAAAGCATCCGTCAGAATGAGTCGATTGCCGCCAGCCAGGGTCAACGACATGTGCATGACCTTATCCTGATGGGCTTCCGGCATGCCCGGCATGCTCCCGAAAGTAGTCAGTATGCCGATTTCTCCTCCCAACGCCTGTATGTAAAAATCCGCCTGTCCTCTTGCATCCTCGGAAATAATAAACGGTACCATCTGTGCTTGCATGTTCGTCTTCCTCTCTATTCGTTTAATGGTTTTACATATAGATGACGAACAGGATTCGGCGTAATCGACACATTTTTAAATATTTATCAAAAAATTTCAGATCTTTTTTGCGCTCATTTTCAAGGTTCACCAGTCAAGCATTCCGCCGCTCGATCGAGCAGCAGCTCCCGTTCCCTCTGATTGTCCGTCAGCGATGCTGCCCGTTTGAACTCGGCACAGGCTTCTTCGAGCCGTCCCAGCTTAAAGAGCAGGTCTCCCTTACGCTCGGGAGCAGGTGATATCCCTTCAAGGCAGGCACGGATTGCAGAGCATCCACGATCTCAAGCCCAATCTCCGGACCGAAAGCCATGGAGAGGGCAACGGCACGGTTTAATTCCACAATAGGGGAGGGAGAAACCTGGGCTAACGCTTCATATAGCGCGGAGATGCGAATCCAATTCGTCTCTGCGGCACTGGCCGCTCCGGCATGACATGCGGAGATTGCGGCCTGAAGGGCATAAGGTCCCGTCATGCCTCCCAGTTGCTCGATTCGATCGAGAGCGGCAAAGCCTCGGCGGATCAATAGATAATCCCATAACGCCCGATTCTGGTCCAGGAGCAGAACAGGCTGACCGCCCGTATTGACGCGGGATTTGAATCGGGAAGATTGAAATTCCATTAACGCAACCAACCCGTGCACCTCGGGCTCCAGTGGGGCAATCTCAGCCAGCACCCGCCCGATCCGAAGCGCTTCCTGACACAACAGCGGGCGAATCCACTGACTGCCGGACGATGCTGCATAGCCTTCATTAAACATGAGATAAATGACCTCAAGCACCGATGACAATCTCGGTTTGAGCTCCGTTCCTTGCGGAATTTCAAACGCGACCCTCGTTGCCGACAGCGTCCGCTTGGCACGAACAATGCGCTGCGCTATCGTAGCTTCAGGGACAAGATAAGCATGGGCGATCTCCACTGTCGTTAATCCGCCAAGCAGGCGGAGTGTTAGCGCCACACGGGCTTCGGGGAAAGAACCGGATGACAGGTCATAAAGATGAGCCGCAGCAGATCGTCATTCACTTCCCCGGCTCCGGTACCTCCATGTCCGAATCCATCCGGACATCCAGCTCGCGGCCCAATAATGCGTACTTCTGATCGCGCACTTTATTTCGGCGCAGCACATCAAGTGCTTTTCGCTTCGCGGCGGTCATCAGCCATCCGCCAGGATTATCCGGTATTCCTTCCTTTGGCCATCGCTCGAGCGCAGTGATCAACGCATCTTGCGCCAGATCCTCGGCGAGACCGATATCACGAACCATTCGCGTGAGATAGGCGATAATCTTGGAGGATTCGATTCTCCATATCGCCTCGATCGCACGATGTGTATCTGCAGTAAGCATTAGGGATTCTGCCTTTGGATATGTTCGCGCATCTCATATTGTTTGGCCTGGGCTTGTAGATCCTGCGTCAGATCCGTGGGTTCAAACACCTGCCGGAGCTCGATCTGGCCTGCACCGAAGCCGTGAGGGTCCGGCATGCGCTTGGCCCATTCAATCGCTTCTTCCCTCGTCTTCACTTCAATCAAGGTATAACCCGCAATCAATTCCTTGGCTTCCGTAAAAGGCCCGTCGGTAATCTTCGCCTTGCCTCCAGGCTCCGGATAGGAAATCCGGATGGCACCGGAGCTTGGATGCAGTCCGTCCGCAGCAAGCAGCACACGGCTCTGGCCAGCTCCATGTTGTACCTCATCATGGCATCCAATTGCTCTGCACTTGGCAGCACACCTGCCTCCGAATCCTCGGTTGCCCTTACAATCATCATAAATCTCATGGTATATTCCCTCCTGTTATAGGAACCTTGCATTCCCGTTCTATACTTATACAACGAATGGAGAATTGCCTAATCGACATGCATTTCATAAATCTTCATTCTTCCTAAATAATAAGCAGCAACAAAAATAATTAAGTAACAACCATTTCGTTATGGGATCACATATTCCTGTTTACGTGATTCGATTCCATGAAAAAAGACCAACCAAGTACATCGCTTGATTGGCCTTTGTAAGGCTATGATTCTTCACGAATTCCTGTAATGCATTCATCCCATGGACTTGGCTCGTTCCCGGTACGTTTTATTCTTCGCGCGATTGCCGCAGGCTTTCATCGAGCACCATTTGCCCGTCCCCGGCCGGGAACGGTCGACGAATACCCACTGGCAATCCGCCGCCGTGCACACCCTCAATCTGCTCCACAGATTGTTTTCACGAAGTCGGAACACCAGAATCAACAGCCGTGCCAAACCTCCCTTTCCCTGTTCCTCCACGGTCTCCATCACATCGGACATTTCACCGAAACGATAGAAGAAACGGAATTGGCCCGCGATACGATTCAACGTCTGGAAATCGCCGTCCTTAGGATCATGCGGGTTATATGGAATGGCTGCCCTTAAGCTGCTGCGCAGTTCACGAGCCAACGTCAAATCCACTTCGGTTACGCTGTCCAAATCATGAATAAAGCCATACTCCAAGAGCCAGGATCGTAGGTCATTTACGCCTTCAAGAATCTCCACGCCCGGATCGCCCTCATATCTCATCCGTCTATCATGGGTATTAATAAAGTCTGCGATGATTTCCAGCTGCTCCAATTCTGCTCCCACAACAAACAAACCTCCTATTGATGTTTTCATGACAAACCAGTAAAATGAATTTATCGGTTAGCTAACCATTAATTTTATTTTAACAGTCATCACATGTTGTTGAACTCCCTGTTACCCGTTTATATCTATCCACTGCAAGTATGTTGTTATCAGTATAGCAGACTCCAATCTTCCTAAGAGGTGAAGTGAATGAAGATCAGACCCTTTTCTTATCCAATTGAACCCGCTGCGATTGATGACCTGTACCAACGCCTGGATATGACCCGGTGGCCTGACGAAATCCCGGGTGGCCGCTGGAATTACGGAATCCCGCTTGATTTCATGAAGGATATAATCGCTTACTGGAGGCATGAGTTCGATTGGGAAGCCTTCCGGCGCTCCATTCATGCTTATCCGAGTTATGTCGCTGAAATCGATGGGGTAGACATTCACTATATACATATTAAGGGCAGCGGTGACAACCGCGTCCCGCTCCTCATCGCCCACGGATGGCCCAGCTCCTTCTATGAAATGCTGGAGCTGATCCCTTGCCTTACGAATCCTGGGCCAATCGGGGGTCGTGCGGATATTTCCTTCGACCTCATCATTCCTTCCCTGCCGGGTCACGGCTTCTCGGGTATTCCCTTGCGTCCAGGCTTCGAGGATAAGCAGGCAGGAGAACTGTTTATGAAATTAATGACGGGGCTCGGTTATGAGCGATTCGGTGCCCATGGATATGATATCGGAGCCAGCATTCTTGGGCTCATGTGTCTTGACCATCCCGACCGGTTCATCGGTTATCACACCACATCCCCGGCAACCCGAGCCCCTGCGTGGACTCGACTTCCACGCTTTCGGATGAGGAGAGGGCGTTCCTCCAATATCAGCAGCAATGGTACCGTGAAGAAGGCGGCTACGCCCATATTCTAGGTACAAAACCGCAAACGGCAGCCTACGGCCTGCATGATTCTCCTGTGGCACTGGCCGCTTTCATTCTTGAAAAATGGCATTATTGGACATCCCCGAAGATAACAACGTATTGCAGCATTTCAGCAAAGAGCTGCTCATCTCCAACGTCTCCATCTATTGGGTGTCCGAGACCATCAATGCCTCGAACCGCTACTATTATGAAGGCACGCATACGAGATGGCCGGGACCGGGAGAAACCTCGCCTGTACCGCATGCGGTCACCTTAAATGCACAGCGAAACGAGCGTCCGCCGAGAGAATACGTGGAGCGAATATTTCCGAATGTGATCCGCTGGAAGGATCTGAATTCGGGCGGGCACTTTATTGCGGCTGAACAACCCGCATCGGTTGCCCAGCAAATCGTGGCGTTCTTCGATGCGCTAAGGTAATTCTCACGAGGTACGGTAACTCCCTCGAATGTTAGAAACAGGAGATTGCTGTCTCGGTGCAGAAAGGATTAGCTACTAATTCTCTTGAATGCGGTGATCTCCATGAACAGTATGATTCCGAATCGAATACATATCATCGGCTCGGTCGGCAGCGGCAAAACGACGCTTGCCAGAGGGCTCTCCGCCCGGCATGGCATCCCCTATTACGAGCTCGACAATGTGGTCTGGGAGCGAGCCAACCCGGACGATATCCGAAGGAGCGAGGCGGACCGGGATGCGCTGCTGCTGGACATCGTGAAGACGGAACGCTGGATCATTGAAGGCGCCCATCTTGAATGTGTCAGCCCCAGCTTCCAGCAGGCGGATCTCATCGTTTTCCTGAATCCTCCCTACTCCACAAGAACCTACCGGATCATCACCAGATTCATCAAACAGCGGCTTGGACTGGAACAGGCGCACTATAAACCCGTCTGGATCATGCTCCTGAACATGTTCAAATGGAGCGCGTCTTTTCAGCGCGAGGGCAGGCACCGGATCCAGCACACGCTTAGGAGCTATCCCGATAAAGTGCTCATTGTGAAAAACCATAAACAGCTCATGCAGCAGCTGGAGCTGTGGTCACCTCCAACCGGAGGAAACAACCCGGTCGCAGAGATCAAGTTAGAAAACGGAACTTAGAAGATGCGGATGAAATGGGCAGCATAGCTTAACGGAACCATGCTTACTATCGGAACGCAAAGTACCGATTTCGAATTGTGCGTGACATAGAGAAGCATCAGGGCAGGCGGCCCTTCAAGAGCGTCGCCGTTAGTGGCGGTAGCTTTGGCCCTCTCGAAAGCATGGTCATTGGTGAGGGCAGAATAGCAGGCATATCGAGAGCATGACCGTTGCTAATAGGCAGCACTTCGGCTCTCGAGAGCGTGGCCGTTGATCATGGGCAGACACAAGAAGACACAAGAGGACCTCCTAACGGAGGTCCTCTACTGCTAACAGACACAGTTGACGCTATTGGAGGTAAAAAGCTCCTTTTAAAATCGCAACGGACCTGAGGTACCTTAATTCGTAATATCACAGGTGTTTGAACAGGGAAAACTCTTTATAACGACTGTGGTGTCCGTTACATTTGGGATTGTGCGTTTTTACGGTAAATAACGTCCGCTGGGTCCATTAGAGATTCAAACCAGGGCAATCACCCATCCCGCAACAAAGGCTTCCCGGCTTCCGTATGCTGGGAGCGTAATTGCTTCCTAGTTTGTGTCACCACCCAGCCTCCGTTTTTACGGTTCAAGAGTTCCGAACTCAGCCGCTAACTGGTTGAGCATCTCCGTACTCTGCAGCTCCTGGGCAGCTTGTTCATCATTCAGAAAATATCCATACTCAAATACCGTTCTCCCGTATCCGGCGCAATGCAGACGACTCGCTTCCCTTCCCCCAGCCGTTCTGCCACGCGAAGGGCTGCGAATACCGAAGCGCCGGAGGACGGTCCGACCAGAATTCCTTCCTTGCGCGCTAAATCCCGAACGGTTTGCAGCGCATCCTCGTCAGCGATCTGTATGATCTCATCATACACACTCGTGTTCAGAATCTTCGGCACGAAGCCCGGACTTGTGCCAACCAGCTTGTGCGGCCCCGGTTGTCCGCCGGAAAGCACAGGCGAGCCCTTCGGCTCGACCACCGCGATATGCAGGCTCGGCAGAGACTTTCGCAGCTCCTCTCCGGTTCCGGTTACCGTACCGCCCGTTCCAGCAGTCGCAACAAAAGCATCCAGCCGCCCTTCCATCTGCTCCAATATTTCCGGTGCTGTAGTCACCCGGTGAATATCCGGGTTAGCGGCATTCTCGAACTGCTGCGGGATGAAACTTCCCGGAATCCGCTCTCTAAGCTCAAGCGCTTTGGCAATTGAGCCCGGCATACGCTCGCTGCTCGGCGTCAGCACGACCTCCGCCCCGTATGCCTTTAATATGTTAATCCGCTCCTTGGACATGTTATCCGGCATAATCAATATGGCCCGGTAGCCCTTAGCTGCCGCAATCATCGCCAGGCCAATGCCCGTGTTACCGCTGGTCGGCTCTATGATCGTGCCGCCCGGCTGGAGCAGGCCCTGCTCCTCCGCGGTATGAATTAGATTGTAGGCTGCGCGGTCCTTCACGCTTCCCGAAGGATTGAATCTCTCCAGCTTTACATAAACATCGGCGGCCTCTGCAGACGCCAGCCGCTGAAGTTTTACCATTGGCGTCTGACCGATCATATCAACAATGCTATTATAAATCTCCATGACGTTCTCCTTTATATATGAAGTGAAGGAACTCCCCACCAAATCTCTAACAAAGACAATAAACTTACTCGGATTATATGCAAGTTCCTCCCCTATTGTCAATGAACTTCAGCATGCCGCCAAACTCTGTCAGGATGACTATGCACCAGGTGTTACGTCCTTTACTCGCTGCAAAATCTTTGGCTCGGCAAGAGCATGGCTCGCCGCTCCACCATGACTTTATGGTATGCTGTTTTAAGGAAAATTCCCTTCGATCTGCATGAAGAAGACAAACCCTATGCTAAGGTACTTCTTCTACAAGAACAAGGTTTCATTCTCCTTAAATCCCCTACCTTCAAATCCATTCATGAATCTATAAACTTATATCTGGACTCATAAAGGAGGCGCAAGAAAAGCGTGAATATCCCGCTGTTACTACCTGAAGATCAACCCATACTGCTGCTCGACCGAACCGATGATTTAACACAGCAGGACGTGCTGTGCCATTTTGCGCTGGACGAGCTCCTATGCAGACTGACCGGAGAGGGCGGACCCGCGATCTGCCATATATGGCGGCATCCGCGCGCTTTTGTCATGGGTGTGCGCGACAGCAGACTGCCCCAAGCTACACAGGGGAAGCCCTGCTTCGCTCACTCGGCTATGATACCGCCGTCCGTCATTCAGGCGGGGCTGCGGTTCCCTTGGACTCCGGGGTCGTAAACCTGTCCCTTATTCTTCCGTTTGCATCCAAGGGACCTGCGCCTGATTTTCATCAGGACTTTGAGATCATGGTGGAGCTGATCCGGGAAGCGCTGCACAGCACCGGGCAAAGGGTCGATACGGCGAGATTGCCGGAGCATTCTGCCCGGGGACATTCGATTTGAGCATTCGAGGTCTTAAATTTTGCGGCATAGCCCAGCGCAGGCAGCGAAAAGCTTTTATCATTCAAGCTTTTATCATCGCCCAAGGCTCAGGCAGCGAACGCGCCCGCCTCGTTCGTTCTTTCTATGATATTGCAGCGGAAACAGCAGATCCGAAGCAGTACCCTATCGTAGAAACTACCAGCACGGCCAGTCTCGAGGAACTGACAAATATCGGGAGCGGCGCAGCAGCGGTACAGCAGTTTATAACAGCGGTAAGAGAGGTTATCCGCAATGGGCAGTCGGACAAAGATTTAACAGGAGTCGCCTCCAGATTCGTTATGCCAACAACCGAGGAAATCCGGATGATGGCTGACCAGATGCGGCAGCGATATAACAACAAGTAGATATAAGGGTGGGAATGCCGCTGCATGTGGCTGGCGGATTCATGCGGTGACATGCACGCAGTCGCTAATGCTTGGGGATGATAGTGCTTGTTGACCCGGCTCACGTAGTTACCGATATTAGTAGCTGCTTGCCGCGTGTGGTCGCTAATCAATTGGCTCCATGTAACCGCCTGCGTTGCGTGCGGTTCATCTCCTCCATCCCACACCGCCCCGCCCGCTGTGAGAGCACCGTTCGGGGCAAGCCACTGAATGGCCCATCAACAGGAGCCGCGGAAAGGTATAATGGCACCCCCATCTGGGGTATGCCATTAGTATCAAGGTTCCCGCAACCATAAAGGTGAGGTGAAGATCCGGTGGACCCATCGGAAGATCGGTGTGAATGCTGCGGCAGGTCAGGTGTAGAAACAACGATTCACCATCTGACACCCAAGGAATATGGCGGCGTTAACCTTCCTACGGCCCTGCTGTGTATCCCTTGTCACAGACACATTCATCATCTTTTTACAAACAAACAGCTCATTGATCTGGAGCTAACTACGATATCAGCTCTGCAGCTCAATCCTGCCATGCAATCCTTCATCCGCTGGATCCGCAAGACTCCCCTGGCACTATCCCCAAATCCCGTAAATCCAGAAATGTACGGGGCGCCGCTAACAACCTGTTCTGACCGCCCCTTTAAGGTATAACACCCCTCAGATTACTTTATTTTTACAATTGCACCAATAATGGATGATACTCTCTTAACACTTCCCTATACACTTGTCCTGATGGCAATTTATATTAGGGGTGGATAAGCTTGAGTAAAACAATGGACCGCAAAACGTTTCTGTCTTATCTGGGTAAAGCAACCGCATTGGCAGCCGCATCCGCTGGCTTGGGCGTATTAGAAGGCAAGGCTTCCGCTATGTCCGGAACCGCAAATCATCTGTTCGGATTCAAAACGAATCGGGTCAGCGGCTATTTCGAGCCTATCGAGCCAACCAAAGCAGATCAGCTCGTCCTGCCTAAAAATTTTAAATACGATGTCATTGCAGCTTTCGACGATGTGATTAATCCCGCTGGCGAAAAATTCGGCTCCGGCTGTGACTACAACGCCTTCTTCCCGATTAAGGGCTCCAATGTCCGCGGCCTGCTGGTCAACAATCACGAGTACTCGACCATATTCTCGATCGGACCTATGAAGGACGGTAAAATGTCCGCGGATCAAATCCATAAAAACCTGTATTACCAAGGCATGTCAGTGATCGAAGTATACCGCGACGAGAAGGGTGTATGGAAAATGGACACCACCTCCACCCATGCCCGCCGCATCAACGGCTTCACTAAATTCGACATTACCCCTGCCAAAGGCATTCCAGCCTTGAAAGGCGCCACAACCGCAACAGGCACATTTGCCAACTGCTCCGGCGGCGTAACGCTCTGGAACACGGTTTTGTCTTGTGAAGAGAATTTTGAGGAAACCGCAGCGGTCTCGAAGCTGCCGGATACCCATTACGGTTGGGTCGTTGAGGTCGATCCGTTCGACAAATCCTTCTTGAAAAAACACACCGCTCTCGGCAGATTCAATCATGAAAATACGGCCATGGGCCTTGCCGCAGACGGCCGGATCGTTGTCTATATGGGCGACGACAAGAAGGATGCCTGTGTCTATAAATTTATCAGCAAGAACAAATATGACAAAAGCAAAGGCCGCGCCAACTCCGCACTTCTGGAAGAGGGAACCCTGTATGTTGCCAACCTGAAGTCGGGCAAATGGCAGCTAATCACTCTGGAAGCTGTAACAAAAGCCATTGCAGAGGACAAAGAGGCACAAGCCAAATTCAAGTCCCAAGGCGACGTCGTGACTTACTGTCAGGAAGCTGCGCGTTTTGTTGGTGGAACGCCGACAGACCGTCCGGAAGACATCGAAATTTCTCCGTTCGATAACACGGTGTTTATCTGCCATACAAACAACGACAATCACGGCAATATCCACGGCCATATCACGCGCATTTTTGAAGCGGGCAACGATTTGGCGGCCATGGAATTCGACTTTGAAATCTTTGCTGCGGGCGGACGCCAATCCGGCTTCAGCTCACCAGACAACCTGGCCTTCGACTCGAACGGCGATCTGTGGGTCGTGACGGACATCTCCAGCAGCAGCCAGAACAAAGGTGTTCACAAACCCTTTATGAATAACGGACTGTTCGTCATTCCAACAAGCGGACCGGATCAAGGAGCTGCGCTGCAATTTGCTTCTGGTCCGGTAGAGTCGGAGCTACTTCCCTTCTTCACACCCGATGAGCAGACGCTCTTCCTGTCCGTTCAACACCCAGGTGAGAATACGGAGGACCTCAGCAAGCCAAGCAGCACATGGCCTCACCGCTCCGGCGAGAACATGGCGCGCTGTGCCGTCGTGGCGATTAGCGGATTCAAATTAGAATCATAATCCAGCATAGAAAGGGGTTAACATCATGCCGTTTGGAAATATCGGAATCGGTGGCCTGGTTCTCATTTTGATTATTGCACTCATTATATTCGGTCCCTCCAAACTTCCCGAGCTCGGTCGCGCTTTCGGGCGAACTCTAAGTGAATTCAAGGGCGCAACCCGCAACTTGATGAACGGAGACGATGAGAATGAGAAGAAAGACGATGCTACGCAAACTACTGCAGCAGCCAGTAAGCAGCACAGCTGATCCAAACGACCAGAGCGCGGTCGAGCATCTGGAAGAAATGCGGAAGCGCCTGATCCGCACGCTGATTGCGTTTCTCGTAGCGATGACGGCCGCCTTCATCTATGTTGAGAAGATCTACCATTGGCTGGTACGAGGCATGGACGAGCAGCTCGTTCTGCTTGGTCCCTCCGAGGTAATGTGGGTGTATATGATCATTGGGTGTGGTTGCCGTTACCGTTACACTTCCGATTGCCGCTTATCAAATATGGCGGTTCGTGCAGTAAGCATTGCCTGATGGGACACACCGCTCTGCCATGCAGCTCATTCCCGTAATCAGCCTGTTATTTATTGCAGGCATATGCTTTGGATACTTTGTGCTCTTTCCCATGGTGCTCCAGTTCATGCAGCGTATGGCCGAGGGACAATTCCAGACCATGTACACGGCGCAAAAGTATTTTACGTTCATGATTCATATGACCGTTCCGTTCGGATTCCTGTTCGAAATGCCCGCAATCGTCGTATTTCTGACAAAGCTTGGCATCGTGAATCCGCATCGTCTGGCCAAAATACGTAAATCGGCCTACTTCCTGCTCTGTATCGTAGCTGTCACCATCACACCGCCGGATATCATGTCCGACCTGATTGTGATCGTTCCGCTGTTCCTGCTGTACGAGATCAGCGTTTCTATCTCCAAACTCATCTACCGGAAGCAGCAGCTGCTGTCGCAAGCGGAAGGCAGCATATCCTAAAACCGTTCGTTTCCCCGAAATAGGACGGAACCTTTTATAACCCGTGAACAGACGCCTATGCGAATAGGGTGTCATATTCACGGGTTCTTTTTATGAACCAAATGTAAGATTATCTTACATAATTTATACTGAATTTGCTCTAAAATGATTGACACCTTCAAGAAATTGCATTAGCTTTACTTAGTAATAAAGGAATTATCTACTTTATTGTCATTATTATGTTAGATACAGGAGGTGAAAACGAGTGGCGAGAGTCTGGATCATTAACATATGTTATGAATAATAACATATGCGATTGTTCCATTTTTCCGAGTCACCTACGATCGAACGGGAGATGCGAAAAAACTACGAATGGGGAAGCCATTGATGTTAAGAAAACAAACCAAGCTGTTCAAACGCGCGATGACCATGACACTTCTGCTTGGATTGGTGATGAACAACATTACCGCGGCGGCGGCCGAGCGGTTTACCTATGAGGAAATTACATTGAAGGAACTAGAGCAGGGTTACGCCGCAGGAGCGTTCAAGACCGAAGAGATCGTGAAGGCATACCTTGACCGCATCAACATCTATGAATCCAATTACAATGCGTTTACCATGATGAATGTCAATGCGCTCCAGGAAGCTCGCGAGATTGACCGCCGCCGGACGGCTGGCGAGAAGCTCGGCCCCCTTGCTTATGTTCCGATTGTCATTAAGGAAGCCGTTGACGTCGCGGCTTTCCGTCCACCTTCGGCTGGGCTCCGCTCAGCAAAGAGCTCGGAGGGATCGAGCTGATTCCGGAGAAGGATGCCCCTGTCGTTGCCCGGCTGAAAGCAGTTATGCGATTATATTGGGCAAGACCAATATCCCGGCATTCAGCTCCGACGGCACGCGCGCCAGCTCCAGCTGGGCTGGCGACACCTATAATGCCGTAGACCGGAAGCTGGTGCCGGGCGCCAGCAGTTCCGGCACAGCCATGTCCATCTCGGGCAATTTTGCCGTGCTCGGCATTGCGGAGGAAACCGGGATCGATCCAGAATCCGGCGGCGGCCCAAGCGCTGGTTGGCATCAAGCCAACCTTCGGATTGGTGCCAAATGCCGGAGTTGTTCCTCTCGCCGGAAGCACCAGGGACGTTGTCGGTCCGCATGCCCGAACGGTCCATGATGCAGCCGTGATGCTGGACGTCATTGCTTACTACACGGCCGAAGATGCCAAGACCGTGGCCTCGATCGGCAACATCCCCGCAAAGGCTACACATCCAAGCTCAACTCGCTCGCGCTCAAGAACAAGCGCATCGGTCTCTATGGACCGGGATGGCTCGGCGAGGAACTGACAGCGGAAACGCAGCAGCTGTATGACCGTGCCGTGAAGGAGCTGGAGAGCCAGGGGGCCATCGTGGTTACCGATCCATTTGCCGATACGGAATTTGCCGAATTCGCCAAATCGGCTTACTCCATTGGCATTGAATCGATCGTGTATGACATGGAACAGTATCTAAAGCGTTTAGGGCCAAATGCAGCAATTAAATCAGTTCACGAACTGATCAAGAAGACCGCGAGACCCCTTCGGCACTCGCTAAATACGAGGAAGCCCTGAAAAATCCAGATGCCATTCCCGATTTATCCAAATTCACAGAGGCCAGAACAAAGTATCTTCATATTTTTAACGGTGTAATGGATCAACATCGCTTGGACGCACTCGTATTTCCTCAAATGTACAAAGAAACGCCGCTTCTTCACAGCGAAGACAAAATCGCGGATACCACCGTTCCCGAGATTAACATTGCGGGGGTTCCTCTGGTTACAGTACCTGCAGGATATTATAAGAGCGGCTCCCCGTTTGCCATCGCTTTTGTCGGCAAAATGTGGAGCGAGGCCGATCTGCTCGGAATGGCCTACGACTATGAACAGGCAACGAAGCACCGCGTTGCACCAACGCTTCTCGCAAAACCTTAATCGCTGTCTATATCAAGCTTATACAGACCAACCGGAGCCATGGACGGCTCCGGTTTTTTGGCAATGATATGTCTGACAGATGTCCTCGGATTCCACCCCTAGCTGCTTCTGTAAGGTACATCCGAATGCTCATGTGCATCCGTACCTGGTCTGAGACTTTTGGCATGATTCCTCTGAAATTTAGCATTGATCCATTGATTTATTAGAGAAGTTCTCCTAGTATTTTTAGTAGGAACATCTAGCGGCTTGGCACTATGGCAATAGCTTCGCTGTCTTTATGAGAGCGCTATCGCTGCTGCTGTTTAAAATACGGGGGTTGCAGATATGAAATGGAATCACTTCAAGTCCAAGCTTCTGCTTAAATACACGCTGTCCTATATCTCCATTTTCCTTATACCTCTTGTTATATTAACCATCATTATTTATCATAATGCCGTCAATACCCTCCGATCAGAGATCGAACAAACCAATGTCAATCAGCTGACCCAGGCAAAAACCGTCATTGATGACCGCATGAAAGAATTGCAGGACATCGCCTTTCGCATTGCCTATGACGAGCAGTTAACGCGGTATTGGACCCACCATCCCTACTACAGCCGGGAATCGATTGGAGCCCTGGTCAAATACAAAGCCAACAGTTCCATTATCGATGAACTATTCCTGTTCTTCCGCGGAGATGATAGCATCTACTCCTCTCAGGGCTTCGAGAACCTGGATGTATTCACAGGCCGCTACAAATTCAATACCTGGAACGAAGCGGACATGGTCCGCGATCTGAATAACGTGCAATTCCCCACCATGCGCCCGGCGGAGCAGGTCGTGCAAGGCACCAAAATCCAGAATTCCATGCTGGCCTACCTTGTACCGATTGCACCTAACAACACGCCCGCCCACGGAACCGTCATGTACTTGATTCACGAATCCAACCTCACCGGATTGATTGATTCCATTCTCAGCGACTACCATGGGATGACTTATATCTTCGATAATTACGGGCAGGTGCTGGCCGCCAATTACAAAGGGGAAACCATTACCGAAGAGGAAGTCAATGCGTTGTTTGCGCTTGAGCCCGGCACGCACAGCCTCTCACTAAATCAAGAACCGCATTCGGTGGTATCCGTCAAATCTGAAGCTGGCTGGACTTATGTAACCGCGATGCCGAGCAACCAGTTTTTCAGCCGGATCGTCCATATTCGCACCTTTATTATTCTGGTGTTCTCCTTCGTGGTGGTGATGGGCACCATTCTGGCCATTATGCTGGCCCGGCGACAATACCATCCGATATCAGACCTGATGGAGTTCATCCGACTGAAGAACAACCCGGAACCATCCACATCCAGCAACGAGCTGGAATGGATCAAGAAAACGCTGCACGATTACAGCCAGCGCGTGGATCTTCAGGAGCCCTACGCTCGCAATCATATACTGCTCATGCTGCTGAAGCATGGTCATACCGGAGAATTCCCTCAGAGTTTACGGAGAAGCTCGGCATCCGCTTCAGCAGGTCCCATTATTTTGTGGTGACCATGGGCTGGGAAACGCATGCCTTCCCCATCGGGGATAACCCTGAGCGGAGACCTGTCATGCAGCTGATGAACGATGTGGAACTGCCGGAGTTTTCCGCCTATGCCTATGGTGTGGAGCTGCCACAGCCAGATCAACTGGCCCTTATTGTCGGGTTTGATGCCGAAACCGGGCATGAAGCCAGTCTGAATGCCCGTATGGAGCCCATCGTCGAAGCACTGCAATCGATGGCGGCAGAGCATACGGCGCTGCACCCGCAATCGGGATAGGCAACCGCTACAGTTATCCCGAGCAGCTGAATCAGTCCTACATCGAGGCGTCGACCGCTCTGGAGTCGTCCATGCTGCACGGACAGGGCAGCAGCACCTTCTTCAACGCCCTTTCCGGTTCCGGCACACAGGATTCCTCCTTCTGGGTTCCCAAGGATGTACTGCTGAAGCTGGTTCAGAGCTTGAAACAGGGCAGTTACGATGTGGCGGTTCAGATGGTATCCACCGCGCTGAATAACCTGAAAGCGGAAATGCCGTCCGTACCGCTGCTCCGCTGCATCTGCTTCGATATTCTGAATACGATGCTAAAAACGGCCTCGGAGCTTGGCATCCATCATGTGGTTCATCAGCTTCCAAGGGTTACCTCCTACGACTCGCTGGAGGATCTGGAGAAGAAACTGGCAGGCCTGGCAGCCGAAATCTGCGCCCATGTCGAGGCGAAGAGCGAGACGGAAGAAAGCTCGTTGATGGACGAAATCGTTGCTTATATCGATGCCAATTTCACGGATTACGACCTCAGCCTGGGCACGATCTCATCCAAATTTACCATCTCTTCATCGTATTTCAGCCGCTCCTTTAAAGAGAAAATCGGCATGAATTTCACTCAATATATCTGGCAGAAACGGATGGATGAGGTCATCCGGTTGCTGCTGCATACCACCGATCCGTTAAAGGATATCATCACGCGTGTCGGTTACCTGGATACACCAAACTTCATCCGTAAATTCAAGAAAGAGACGGGTTATACGCCCGGACAATACCGCAAGATGCACAGTCCCAACGGCTCGGCCGATTCCTCGGATGATGACGAAGAGGAGTGTATCGGGTGATGGGTAACGGGTTCGGCCGACCGCGATGGAGAGTGCATCTGATAACAGCTTCGAACGACAGCGAAGAAGAGCGCATCGGGTAACGGCTTCGAACGACGGCGACGAAGATCCCATCGGGTAACGATTCGCCGAATAAATCAAAAACCTCCTCTTAACCGTACAGTTAAGGGGAGGTTTTCGTATATTTTAACGGTCACTTTTCGAGCCAGCCCAACTACGTCGTACGCCAAGCCCCTTCTATTTTGCAGCAGGAATGCCTTGAAGTCTTTGATGCATTGCACCCAGCAGGCGGCGAGTCGGGTCGCAGCCGTATTCCCAGAACATGATCCCGGCCAGGCCTTGCTCCTTCACATAATCGCATTTGCACCGGATCGATTCTTCATCATCATAAGAAATTAGGCTGGACCCGTTAAACAGGTACGGCGCACAGGCTTCCTCGTCCCAATATCGAACGTAGCCGTTCTTGTTGATGTAATTCGCGTCCAGCTCGGCAAAGGCCGGACCGTAGCCGCCTGTGCTGCCAGCCATTTGGTGAAGTCCCTGGTTTCGATCCGGAACCTCAGTCCAGATCCGCGAGTAGAATGCGGCACCGATCACCATCTTCTCCTTCGGGACGCCCGCGCGAGCGAACAGGTTCACAGACGCATCTGTACTGATTCGGAACAGATCGCCGGTTGGCGTGTACAGATTCGTATGATGACCGGTCAGAACCTGAAAACCGCCGCGCATATCATAGGTCATCAACTGGACAAAGTCGAGGTAGCGCTGCACCTCGTCCATCTCTGTACCGTCCAGGTAGTATTGGTCTGCACCTGCCGCGATTGTAAGCAGATAATGGCGGCTATCCCCGGATCCCTTGGCATCCAGTGCCTCCCGAATCGCCTTGAGAAGCAAGGTGAAATTCCGTTTGTCATCCGGACTCGAGGCGATGCTTACCACCGTAACAAGGATACTCCCAGTCCAGATCGATCCCGTCAAAAGGGTATTCTTCCAGCACCCGGACGGCCGATGCGGCCATGCTGTTCCTTCCTGTCTCGGTGGAGGCGGCTTCGGAGAAACCGCCAGCGCTCCAGCCTCCAACGGACAGCAGCACCGTAAGATGCGGGTGATCCCGCTTGATGTTCCGGACAACCTCGCCGTTCTTCAAATGCTCGGTCGTGATCTCATCATGCTTGACGTGGCCGAAGGCGACGTTCAGGTGGGTTAACTTCAACAGATCCTCATGCGCCATGTCGGGAAGAACAGCATCGACGGCATAACCTGCAGCAATATAGTTCGTCATATTCTTCACTCCGATCCATTCGAAAATTGAGATATCGCCGCTGCAATCTGCAGAGCTTCCTTCCCGGTACCGATCTTGTACCCGGAAGCCGTATAAGGGATTTGATCCCGGCTATCCAGCACGAACAGATGAGGATAGCCAGCTTCGTGAGCCGCGGGCTTCGGAATGAAACCGGACAAGGAGGCATAACTGGAATCCCGCACAAAAACCGTGCGTACCAGCCTCGGATAACCCGCAGGGTCGAAGGAAACGTTCCATTCCGCATCTCCGATCACCAGCACGATCGGCATTCCCAGCTGATCGAACGATTCAGCCAGCTCGCTCAGCTCGCGAATCAGATGTTTGGTCGGCTCCCGCTCCGGTTCAATCCAGGCAGCAATGGAACCCGCCGATTCCAGAAGATCCTCCAGTACGACCTCTGATCCATCCAGACGGGTCAGTACACTGCCTGTTGCCAGTTTGCCCAGCACGGGGATATCGACCACCGTCTCCCGATAAGTCAGCACAACCTCCGTGGTGTCCCCGGCACGCACGGTAAAGTAAAGGAAGCGCACGCTTACGGTTCCATCCTTCAGACGGATGCCTGTAGTCAAGCGATAGGCTCCCGGTTCAACCTCGTATGGCTCATCGTAGACATCGGTGCTGCCATACGGATAAACCAGCGTTTTATACACGCCATCTTCCAGGCGGGCCAACGAGAAGTTCTCGGCATAGGATGCGGTGGCGCATCCTGTGGAGCCTCGGAATCTCTGAGGAGCTGCAGCATTCCCCAACCGGAGCTCTCCTGATTGCGAGGTGAGCCGAGACTGAACACGGCATCTTCCCAGCCTCCGTCGACCAAGTACTGCGGCTTCTGCTCGCTCGGATGCAATCGGGCCGGAATGCCCAAGCTGCGGCATACAGCCACAAACAGAATATCAAGCGACTGCAGATCCCCTTCATCAGACTGTAGGTCCCTGCGGGATTTCCTTTGCCCTTCAAGTTGGGAAGATCCTCATAATGCGTATAGCCCTGTTCCAGAAGGCGGGCAAGCTTCGAAGGCTCCTCCCTGAATGCCGCCGCCTCGCCCGCTGAATAGGCATTCTGAAACAAGCTTCGGTAAGGAACCACCATTTCATAGGAAACCCGCGGGCACAGGATGTACTTCGCGAACGTTTCCTCTGCCCATTGTCCGCGCTGCGAGAGTGCGCCAATCAGATGATCATCCAGCGTCTGCCGACAGGTATCGATCAAATCCTTCTCGTTCAGCGACTCCAGCAGCCGCAGCGGCCACTCGCCGTATTCACTGGAGCGCCCCTCCAGAAAAGCTGCGACTTCGCGGCTGTTGCCCCGTGCCTTCCGCAGAATATCCCACACCCGCTCCGGAGACAGTTCAGTCTTATGAGCCAGTGCGAAAGCCTCTTCCTCACTCGGGAATGTACGCTCATATTCGCTCCGGGTCTTAGCCCCTTCCTCAAGACGGCGATTGTGATCCCGGATCTTCTCCTCCGGTAACGCAATCGCTTCCCCCTCTCCTTCCGGGGAGGGACCATATCGAAATCCACAATCCCTGGCTGCTCTGATGAGTCCAGCACAAGCTCAACACACTCGCCGTCCTGAGCCTTAAAGAGGGTTTCATTCCACCTACCGCCGCTGACCGCACGAATCAAGAGATCGCCATAACCTGTCTTAAAGGCAGCCTCCCCTTGCTCATCGGTCTTGATTTCGGCAATGGGATAAAATTCCGCCATATTGTACAGCTCAAAGCGGACACTTGCGCCGGATACGGGCGCTCCTGCCGATCCTTCACGCTCACGTAAAGGGTGCGGTTACGCAAAGTTCTCCAGCAAATTAATCTCTGTAAATCCCTTTTCATTGAGGGTAATATCCTCCGGTCCGGGATAATCGGCAAAAATTCGTGTATTGATCAGCATCGCTCTGCGGGCTGGCGGACTAAACCAGCCTTGATTCAGGCGGGCTTCCGGTTCGCATGCCCCGATGTAATACCACTGGCCGTCCGCCCATGCCTCCACCCAGGCATGGTTGCTATCGCAATGGGCCCAGCGCGGCGTATAGACCTGACGCGCAGGTATGCCAATGCTTCGAAGAGCGGCCACCGCCAGTGTGGACTCCTCGCCGCAGCGCCCGCGCGCATTGCGGATCAAGGTCAGCGGCGATATCGTACGCAGATCGCTGCCGATGTAAGTTGCCTTCTCGTGGCACCAGTAATTGGTTTCGAGAATGGCGTCTGCCATGGATAACTTGGCTGTCCGTTTTGCCAATTCGTTGTAGAGAATACCGCGGTAATCCTCAATATTCTCCGTATTGACCCGGTAGGGAAGCACAAAATGCAGGAACAAGTGATCCGGCACGCGGTCTCCCCAAGGGACGCGCTTGCGGGTGTCCAGCGTTCTGCGCACATGGCTGAGGAACAACTCTCCGTCATAGTCGGCCAAATCGTTCACCTACATGTAGGCAAACAAATATTTTAAGGCCCAAGTCTCTTCTTCCGTTAATTCCTGCCCAAAAACATGGAACAGCTTATCTTTGCGACCTTCCGCAAACACGACCTTCTCCCGGAATTTTTGCTCGATCCGCTCGAGCATCTGCGAATCCATTGAGAACACCAAGGTTTGGCTGGTCATCCTCCGTTCACTCCCTCCATAACTTTCCGTCTTCCCGTACACAGATTAGGGCTGTTCCATCCGAGGAAGGCGCACTAATCTGGAACAGGCTGCGAGTCGTTTCAATGACAGGCTCGATGCTCCATGAATCCTCACCCATGAGCAGCTTCACATCCTGTGTAAATTCACCCTGGGCTTCATAATAATTACGTTCCCGGTAGTAGAGCCTGCGAAGCTCCCACTTGATCCTTTCGTCATCCGGAAGCGTAAACGACCGGGGCCCTCGCCGTCCGCGAATACGACATATCCCCACAGCTCCGGATAATGCATATTGATAATGCCCATAGGCGACCAGACCCAGTTGTCCTCCGGATAAGGCTTCCCCGTCTCCGGGTTTAGCACCTTGCGGTACTCACCGTCCTGCACCTCAGCCTGCCATTCCACCCGCGAGAAGTTGACGCGCCAGAACTCTCCCGGAGCAGGCGGGCGCCCGCCTTCGGCACACTCCTTAAGACTGGTCCAGGGAATCGCCACTTCCAGACTCCATTTCCGGTTATCGGCGTCAGGACGGTTCAGCTCCCCGTCGATAAACACCGCCGTCTTGAGACCGCTGATATCCCAGCCGTTGACCGGAGGCCCGCCGTCCCGATACGGCTTCACCAGCAGCAGGTCCCACACCGTGTTCAGCGCATTGATCTCGAATTCATAATATTGGTGGGTGTCCCCGTCCGGATCGATGAAAATCTCAAAGTCATTATCGTAGAAAATAACGGAATCGCGCTCCGTCAAGGTAGCCCATATCTGATCTTCGATCAGCTCGGCAGCAAAGTAGAAATAGTTGTCATCCCACAGCATTTTTACCCGTGTCTGCTTACCAGGCAAAGGACGAAGATCCCCTTCGATATCAACGAAGTCCTCAGTCCAATCGGCCGAAGCCCAGAATGCCTTATCCACCCGGCCGTCCAGCACCAGCGGCTGCCCCGCACGCTGGCATATATAATGCTTCGGTGCATACTCAATCCTCGGCTCCGGCACTCCACTTTGGTTCATGTCGCTCTCTCCGCTTCGTAAGGGAGACCCTGCACCCCTCGGCGCTTGGCCCTCCCCGTATGATTAGTTATGAGTCACAACGGCTCCTGAGCCGCCGTACATCTCCAGCTCCTCCTCCAATTCCAGCTTCAGCACCGTCACCTGCTCATGCGTGTCTTCCGGGGTCATCCTGATCCAGGTCGTTCCCGGAATGTTGAACCAGGGCACGCCCCGTGAATCTCATGAGCAAGCTCTTTCCCTGAATGCAGCACGGTAATCTTCCTGATCTTGTTGCAGAGCCCCTTGATGCACACACTCTCTTTCGGATTGTCATACACAAACAGGTACAATGTCTTTCTGTCCTCGGATACGGTGCTGCCTCCCAGATAATAGCGGGACATGATGCCTTCTCCCGTTCCGAACACGGCCTCTTCATGGGTCCGAATCCATGCTCCCAGCCCAAGCAGAATATCCTCCTGCCTCTTATCGATGGTGCCGTCTTCGCGCGGACCGATATCCAGCAGCATATTGCCGCCCATCGAAATGCAGTCACAGAACATCCGAATGATCTGGTGTAACGATTTATATTTATGGTCCGTTGGCACATAGCCCCAGGATGTGTTGATCGTGGTGCAGAATTCCCATGGCCCCTCCGGTCTCGTGATCGGTATGCCCTGCTCCGGCGTCTTATAATCGCCATAGCCTTGAAGACGGGAGTTGATGATAATGTCCGGGTTAAAGGATTGCAGGTAATGCTTGAACTCCGGCAGATTCCACTGTTCGGCGCTCCGTTCCCAGTCGCCGTCGAACCACAGCAGATCCACCTTTCCGTAATTCGTCAGAATCTCCCGCAGCTGGTTGTTGTTGAACTCCAGAAATTTCTTCCACTTCTCCTGATCCTGAACGCCGTCCACGGGACTTGAATGCGGGTTGACGCCGCTGAGATCCTCCGGCACCCTGCCTCCTTCGAACACACTCGGACAATCCGGATGCGACCAATCGATCAGGGAGAAATACATACCCAGGTGAATCCCCTTCTCCCTGATCGCTTCCGCATACTCCCGCACGATGTCCCGATTGGCCGGAGTCCGCTTCACCACATTGAGGTCACTGTACTGCGTATCCCACAGTGCAACACCGTCATGGTGCTTCGTTGTCAGCACGGCATATCGGGCACCGGATTTCTCAATCAAGTCCGCCCACTTCTCCGCATTGAATCTCGATGCCGTAAAGCCGTCCAGCTGCTTCATGTACTCTTCGTACGAAATCCGTCCATTGTAGAAGGACCACGATTCCGAAACCCCGTCCACGGCATAGATGCCGTAGTGAATGAATATCCCCAGCTTGGCGTCCTGGAACCATTTCTGCATCTCTGTTCACACCTCTCCGAAGTCCTTGTATGTGAAAAATCCGTAATGCTGTTGTTCCCGCTCCTTAACGAAACCGCAATACATGCGCGATCGGCGCCAGACCCTGTCGCTCCTGTTCCGGAAGACGGACGGCAATGCCATTCTCCGTGCGGCGGTAATCCAATGCCTCCTGACCCCTACCAGATCAATGCGGCCAAACGGCGACTGCAACGGAATATGCAGTTCCTCGGGAACCGACTCCTGCTCGCTGCGATACAGGTAGATGGCATAGGTGGTATCGCCTTTTGGGTAAACTGAACGGCACCGGAGGAGTACGGCTCGCAAATACGCGTTCCGTAAATCGCCTCCCCATAGACCTTTAGCCAGGCTCCCATACCCTTCATGCGTGAAATCGCCGTTTCGGACAGTCTTCCATCCGGCTGCGGGCCCACATTGAGTGCCAGATTACCGCCCTTGGCCACAATCTCGACTAGCAGATGGATGAGCTGACGCACCGATTTATAACGATCCTCATAGCGGAAGGAGAAGGAGGTTCCCATCGTGATGCAGCTCTCCCATGGCACATGAAGAGCGCGTTCAGGCAGCGTCTGCTCCGGCGTAATCAGATTCTCGTAAGGTCCGCCAACCGTACGGTCTGCCGAGAGGAGCCAAGGCTGAATTTTGCGCGCCTTGTCCACTGCCTCGCCTAATCGGATATTTTGATCCCGGTAGTCGTTCACCCAGCCTGCATCCAGCCATAGCACATCAATGCGGCCGTAACGGGTCATCAGCTCCATAATCTGCTCGTGCGTAAACTGGACAAACTGCTCCCACAACCACGGGTATTCCTGCGGGTTATAGCTGGGGCCCCTGGACGTGAAGCTGCCTGCCTCCATCCCCGGCGCCCAGTAGTATGGCGTATGCCAGTCGGCCTTGGAGAAATATGCAGAGATGCCGAGTCCCTTCGCACGGAAGGCATCGAACAGCTCCTTGGTGATATCGGCGTGTTTATGCGTATGGAACGGACAATCCGGACCCGTGACACGATAGTCGGTCGTATGCGTATCCCACATGCAGAATCCATCATGGTGCTTGGTGGTAAAGTTCAAATATTTGAAGCCGTTATCCGCGGCAAGATCAGCCCACAGCTCAGGCTGAAAGCGAAGCGGATTGAAGGTCTTGTTCAGGTCAAAATATTGCCGCTTGAGCTCCTCCGCATCGATATCCCAGTCGATGCCGTCACGCGACCAATCCGCATCCTTGTCGCTCAGCGCCCAAGATTCAACGAGACCCAGCTGGGAATACGGTCCCCAGTGCATCATCAGCCCAAGCTTCTGGTCCTTGAACCACTCCAGGCGTTCCAGAAGCAGCGGATCCTCCGGCTTCACCCACTTATCCTCACTGCTGAAATTGTGTACGCCCTGCTCTACTACCGCTTGCTCTTCTTCCTCTACCAGCTTATTCTCCGACATGGTGTACCTCCGATATCTGATTTGTGATTATGGCCTTAACAAGATGATGAGGGCTTGCCCGTTAAAAACAACAGCCAACCCCGGCCTGGAGGGACCGGGATGAGTTGGCTTTTATTTTGGATCTATTTTCTTATTTTCCGGTGTTCCAGCGGTCGTATGCCCCTTGATACAGCTCGACGATACGGTCACTGCCCATCTTCTTGATCTGCGTTATATATTTATCCCAGTTCTCCATCGGTTCCTGACCTATCACGAATTTCGCTTCCATCTGCTTGACATACGTATCCAGGTCAGACAATAGAGCGGTTGCTTCGCTTTGCTCTTCATTTGTCAAATAAACGTTAGGGAATGGAGCCTTTCCGATTGGCACCAGCTTCTCTTGGTTCTGCTGGTCAATCCACTCATCAAATTCGGTGCGAAGACCCTTCGCGACATCCGGATCGTTAATGCCCGGAGTCAAAATGCCGTAGTTCGGTGTGATTTTGCCGCGGTATTCCTCACGGTCTCCACCACCAGGGACAGGAAGCCACTCTTTCACCCGATTTTCCTTGTCTTTGAATTTCCACAGCACGCCTTCAGGACCTTGATTGAACAGGGTCGCACCTTCATAGCTGTAAAGATAATCGATCCAGCGCATCGTCGCCTCCGGGGACGGATTGCTGCTGGTAATCGCAAAGGTGCCGCGGGCCGACATACCCGGGTGCTTGCCGTATACAGGAGAGTCTGCGATCTCACTCTTCACAGGTGTCATCAGCGGGTGATCCGTGCTAGGCTCGCCGCCGAGCGTAAAGTACGGATGGTAGTCATTGAAGAGCGCAAGCTTGTTGCTTTCGCCTTTTGCTTTTTCTGATCGTAGGTTTGCGAGAAGGTCTCATGATCCAGCAGGTCTTCCTTCCACAAGCGGTTCATGAACGTCAGATAGCCTTTGTAGCCTTCTTCCTGGTAAGGATAGTGCACTTTTCCGTCTTTATCGGCATAGATTCCTTCGTTGTACATTCCCCAGAAGCCGAAGAAAAACATTCGAAGATCATCGAGTTTTACGGAAGTAAGCGGAATTTCATCCGGTTGACCGTTGCCGTTAGGATCCTCTTCCTTCACACGCTTCAGATACGTATACAATTCCTCCGTAGTCTTAGGCTCTTCCACATTAAGCGCCTTCAGGAACTCGCCGTTATACCACATCGGACCTCTGTACCACACGGCGGCCGTATCGATGAACGGCAGCGCATACATATGTCCGTCAGGCGTCGTAAAGGATTTGCGGACATCCGGATGCTCGTCGAGAATCTTTTTGATATTCGGGGCATATCCTTCGTCAATGTATTTCTCCAGCGGGATCAGAATGCCCTGGCTGCCGTAAGTCACCTGCTCAGTACTTGAGATCCGCAGCGTAGAACATATCTGGCAAATCGCCGCTTGCGAACACCAGATTCTTCTTCGTTTCAAAACTGTCGATTGGCGATAACTGATATTCCAGCTTGATACCCGACAATTTCTCCATCTCTTGAAGGACCTAAGCATTGTGTTCCAGTCGGCTACGCCCGCATCCTGGGACATAACCTTTAACGTCAGCGGTTTGTCAACGATCGGGAATCCTCTTTTTGACCCCTTCGGTACTGGCCGTACCGGAAGTCGAGGAACCTCCCTCTTCTTTGGGTGAACCACAGGCTGCAAGCAATGCTGCTGATAAGGTGAGGCAGAGTACAATCGATGAAGCCTTGCGAAGCTTTTTCATGACAACAACTCCCCTTTTTAGTGTGGATTATGGTTTAAGATCAGCCCTTGACGGAACCAATCATAACACCCTGCACAAAGTAACGCTGAAGGAACGGATAAATCGCAATGACCGGAACGGTCGCAACAATAATGACGGCATATTTGACCAGCGCAGCGATTTCCGCTTTGGTATTCATCGCCGTCGCTGAAGAGGCGTCAATGGCTCCGCCGCCCTGCGCTGCCATCTCCTGAAGCACCAGGATCTGGCGCAGGAAGAGCTGCAGCGGGTACTTCGCTGAATCATTCAGATAGATCATGGCGCTAAAGTAACTGTTCCAGTGTCCGACTCCGTAGAAGAGTGCCATGACAGCAATGATAGGCATAGAGAGCGGAAGCACAATTCGGATGAACAGCCGGAAGTTAGTACACCCGTCGATATGGGCCGCTTCCTGCAGCTCCTTCGGAATGGTGGACTGGAAGAACGTGCGGGATACGATAATATTCCAGATAGATGCGGCGCCTGGCAGAATGAGTGCCCACATGCTGTTCACCATGCCAAGATCCTTAACCAGCAGATAGCTCGGGACGAGCCCTCCGCCGAAGAACATCGTTACCAGGAACAACGCCATGAAGAAGCCCCGTCCTACGAAGTCCGAGCGGCTCAGCGCATACGCTGCCAGGGTGACAATGAGGTTGACAATGGTGCCTACCACCGTATAAATAATCGTATTTTTATAACCGATCCAGATGTTGGCGTTCTCAAACACCCGGGCATAACCGTCAAACGTAATCCCTTTTGGAATAAGCCACATTTCGCCGGAGCTGACATACTTGGGATCACTGATTGAGGCGCTGACGATGTATAGCAGCGGGTACAGCACAATGACGAGCGCTATCGTCAGATAGATGTAGTTGCATACCAGGAACAATTTGTCGCTTCTGCTTTCCTTAACCGCGGATGACATGTGTTTTCCCTCCTTCTACCACAGACTGTTTTCACTGGTGCGGCGTGCAATTTGGTTCACCGCGATCAGCAGAATCGCATTCACTACCGAGTTGAACAATCCGACAGCTGTGGAGAAACTGTACTGCGCATCAACCAGACCGGAACGGTAGACGAATGTCGAGATGACATCGGACGAGCCCATGTTCAGCGGATTTTGCAGCAGCAGGATTTTCTCGAAGCCGACGCCGAGAATGCTGCCCATGTTCAAAATTAACAAAATGGTGATCGTAGGAATAATGGCCGGGATGTTAATATGAAGAATCCGTTTGAACCAAGCTTGCACCGTCCACCACAGCGGCTTCATGCAGCTGCGGGTCCACCCCGACAGGGCAGCAAGGTATATAATGGTGCCCCACCCTGTACTCTGCCAGACACCGGACAGCACATACACGGTCTTGAACCATGCAGGATCTGTTAGAAATTGAGGCGCTTGAAATCCAAGGCCCTCCACCAGATTGACAATCATCCCTGACGATGGAGACAAGAAGGTAATAATCATACCGGACATGACCACAACGGAAATAAAATGCGGCGCATACGTTACGGTCTGCACGGTGCGCTTGAAGAAGGAATCCCTTACCTCATTGAAGGCCAAGGCCAGAATAATGGGCAGCGGAAAGCCTATAGCCAGCTCGTACAAGCTGATGCTGAGGGTATTCCACAGCAAATCCCAGAAATAATATGAATTGAAGAAGCGTACGAAATGATCGAATCCAACCCACGGACTGCCCGTAACCCCTAATGTAGGGATAAAGTTCTTAAATGCGATTTGTATGCCGTACATCGGCCCGTAATGGAAAATCACAAAGTACAAAAATGCTGGCGCGATAAACAGATACAACTCCCAGTTTCGAATCATCCTCCTCCATAACGTATTTTTCTTGCGATTCGGAATCGTGTTCACCGATAGGTCTGGCGACAAGGCGGACTTCCCATCTGGCTGCATCGGTTGCTCCCTCCTTTTCTAATGAAAATCCGGCCGTCTTTGCAGGAAAAGCGAATAACACTCCTGTTTACATGTAAGGAATGAGGCCACTGACCACACCTCGATATCGTGCGGCTTTGCTTCGCTTTGGAAAATTGTTAACGCTTACATCCCAAGTGTATGAACCGCGGGCTCATCCGTAAATATGTCGTTTTCAATTGTCACCTTAAGACCCGGAAAGTGCTGTCATCACGGGGTTTTGGGCTTTTGACCCCAACTTGCCATTGTCATTTCGGAGAAGTAAAACATGTAGAATTTGACCCTTTTCCCACCTGAAGTTGTCATTACAGCATCGTGCATGAGCTTGACAGATGCCAGATCTGAACGTAAGTTGGAAAAATAAACCGTAAAGACAAAACCCACATATTCTTCACGAAACGAGGTATTCACGTATGCAGACATCATCCTGGATTCTGGTAGGTTATGCAGGGCGCAAGGTCTTATCCCAGATCACTGCCGAAGATGCCCAGCGGCTCACTCATCTGAACGTTGCTTTCGCTCATATCCAAGAAGACAAGATTACGTATGCTGACACGGATACCGTTCACGAAATCCAGCGCCTGAAATCCATCAATCCCAAGCTCACGATCCTGTTATCCGTTGGCGGCTGGGGCTCAGACGGATTCTCGGAAGCTGCATCCACGGCAGCGGGAAGACAAAGCGTGTGCGAATCAGCGATAGCTCTGCTGCAGGAGTTTCCTTTTGACGGCATCGACCTGGACTGGGAATATCCCTGCTACTCAATAGCCGGAACGACTGCATCGCCTAACGACAAGGGGAACTTTACCGTGCTGCTGAAGGAGCTGCGGGAAGCGCTCGATCACTACGGACAGGGGAGGAATCATCGCTATCTGCTCACCATCGCTGCCGGAGCCGATCAGTATTATATTGAGGGTACCGAAATAAGCGACATCCACCCTTATCTTGACTTCATCCAGCTCATGACCTACGACATGCGCGGCGGGTTCCATACATTAACGGGCCATCATGCCAACCTCTATACCTCTACTGGCGATCTGTTTCGAATTAGTGCGGATGCTTCCGTACGCATGTTCACCCTAGCGGGCGTGCCGCGAGAGAAAATCGTGATCGGTGCCGCATTCTACTCCAGAAGATGGAAGGACGTGCCGGATGTAAACAACGGTTATCTCCAGATCGCTCCATCCTCGGGTGGCTATGGTCCGACTTACACCCAGCTCACAGCCGACTATTTCAATAACCCTCAGTTCAAGCGGTTCTGGGATGATGAAGCCAAAGCCCCTTATTTGTTCGATGGCAGCAGCTTCATTACATACGATGATCCGGAATCGTTAACCCATAAATGCAAATACATTCAGGATCAGGGGCTGGCGGGTATCATGTTCTGGGAATATAGCTGCGATACAACACACAGTCTACTGGATGCCATGTACAGAGCATTTCATTCCTAAACGAAATCAAGGCTTGCCTGCTTTGCAGCTATCTCGCTCCCTTCCTCATGTATGGTTGGTGCCCATCGTTCTTCCGGTCTGCTTCGTTCATGTTTATATGTGCGAAGCAGACCTTTCTCTGTTTGTGCAAGAAGAAATCCCGATAGAATATGTGTTATATTATCTATCATTCAGCTATCATTCCTTCAAGCATCGTTATGACTTGGTTTTATTCTATGAGTTCCTTCCCTGCTCCGTAAATATGTCGTTTTTAACTTGGAGTATAGGCCATATAGACACTGATAAACACTGGGAAAAACCAGGAATATATGTTGATTTTGCACCTGACATGAGATTGTGCAGCCATGGACAATATCGGAATAAAGGCAGAAAAAAGCCGCCCCGTGAAACGGAGCAGCTTTTTACCAGATGCGAATATCGAATTAAATCCCGGCTTATGATATGTACATGTTATGAAACATGACTTATCTAGCTGGATCTCTATCATCATTCGTAACATCACCGAAAAAGCGGATCGAGTATAATGCACACAGACCCACAATCGTATAGATGATACGGGAGCCTGCAGAACTCTGCCCACCGAACAATGCAGCTACCAAATCGTATTGAAACAGGCCTACAAGCAGCCAGTTAATGCCCCCAACGATCAATAACAGCAAAGCAATGGTATTAAATGTTTTCATCGTTTAACCCTCCTTACGCCCGATTTTCATATCAATTCATCATGAATAGCTTATCTATGGATTTTAGTATTTATTTTTGACCATTTATCTCATTTGTAATCATGTCCTAACAAAAAACATCCCTTGTCAGGGATGTCCATTCTCTTCGATCATTTCACGCATATTCACACTTCCTTCGGAAATCCGCGCCGCTGATGCAGCAGCTCCAGAAATACCTCAACCGCCTTTGTATGATAGGGTGTCTTCTGCGTAATCCACGAGAACTGCCGCGCTAAACTTACCGTTGGGTGCCAGCATATGCAGGGTTCCGAGCTGAACCTCTTTGCGCACTACCCATCGCGACAGCAGGGTAACGCCGAGACCTGCCTCTACGGATTCCTTGATCAACTGCGTACTTCCGAACTCCACGATATGTTCAGGGTGAACACCATACCGGGTAAACATCCGCTCCGTGGCCTCCCGCGTGCCTGATCCGGCCTCTCTTACAATCCAGGTCTCATTGGCAAGCTCGGAAAGCGCCAGCTCCTGCAGATGATCATACCGCCCGTCGCGGGGAACCATCACCACCATTTCATCCTCTGCAAAAGCCTCGATATGCAGCTTCTCATCATGATAATCCCCTTCAACGATACCGATATCCGCTTCATGGCACAGAATCATCTCCGCCACCTCGGTCGTATTCCCGATCGTGATCGTAGGGCGAATTAGCGGATAATGCTCTCTCATATATGCGATCAAATGCGGCAGCATATACTCCCCGAAGGTGTAGCTGGAGCCAATGGAGAGGTTCCCGCCAGCACGGTGCATCAAATCATCCACAAGTGAATTCATGCGCGTGTACAGGCCCAGAATCTCCTTCGCGTGATGGTATACAATTTCTCCGGCTTTATTGAGGCGGACGTATTTATTGGTTCTGTCCAGCAGCTTGGTGCCAACAGACCGCTCCAATGCCTGGACATACTGGCTTACCGCAGGTTGTGTCATGAGCAGTTCTTCGGCTGCACGGGTGAAGTTCCCCTTCTCCACGACCGTTACAAATACCTCTAGTGCTTGATCCATCTTGGACCTCCTTCGCTTCTCCAGCGTCCCTCATCAATATGAGATGATATTACCATAACTGATTACTTATGATGACTATTATAATGATTTATTTTTCTTATCCAGCCGAATGGGATACGATGGGTTCAGACCAACCGAACGAATCGGAGGTTAGACCTTATGACTGAACCAGCCTATTCCAAATCACAAGCAACCGTCCATCGCCTGGTTCGTTGGACACATGATACACTGCCTGCCGCCGCAGGCGGCATTGCCTTCACCTTTATCATTGCCCTCATGGGCTACGCACTAGCAAGCATCCCGGGTCTTGGCTACCTCGGCCAGCTTGCCTGGGCGATTCTGATCGCCGCCTTATACCCAGCTGCGCGGCTACCCGGAGCGGCTGCGCATCGGCATTCAATTCACAGCCAAGCGGCTGCTGCGTCTGGCCATCATTCTGTATGGCCTGAAGCTGAATATCGGCATCGTGTTCCAGCAAGGCCTGGGCCTGATGCTGAAGGATGTGATCAGCGTTGTTGTAGCCATTGGGCTGACGCTGCTAATTGCCAAATGGCTTAAAGCCGACATGTCCCTGTCCCTTCTGCTCGGCATTGGAACCGGTCTGCGGCGCGGCTGCCATTGCCGCCGTGTCCCCCATTGTGAAGGCCAAGGAGAAGGACACGGCGCTTGGAGCAGGCCTTATCGCCTTTCTTGGAACCATTGTTGCCATTGGCTACACCCTCGTTCAGCCGCTGCTTCCTCTGACGGACACCCAGTATGGTGTGTGGTCGGGAGTAAGTCTGCATGAGATTGCCCATGTAGCCCTCGCAGCCGCTCCGGCGGGTGAGGATGCGCTGGCCATTAGCTTGCTTGCCAAGCTGGGACGGGTATTTCTGCTCGTACCGCTCAGTGTCGTGCTCATGCTCTGGATGAAACGTACCCGGCGCATCGAGAGCCACACGAAGATGGAGTTCCCCTGGTTCCTGCTCGGCTTCATTGCAGCGAGTATACTGGGAAGCTGGGAATGGACCGGACAACCGATCATTCCTCTGCCGATCAAGGATACGATTTCTCAGGCAGCTTCCTTCCTTCTTGCCATGGCGATGGTGGGACTTGGCCTGAATGTCCACTTGAAGGATCTGCGCAGCGCATGGCGGCCGCTGCTGGCCATGTCCATCACCACTGCGCTGCTGATCCTGCTTACCTATGCTATGGCTTGAATGAGCGGGATCGGCAGCCATTGTGTACGAACCAAAAACCATCCTCACGCATATTCATGCGCAGGGGATGGTTTTTTTGCACAGATGAACCAAGCCGAAGAGGTGTGTGGATGCCGAATTGCGGGAACTATTGGAATAAGAGAGCTGCAACCTTATATTTGAAGAAAATGCCTCCGGTGTCATGTCCGTTTCTTGCTCTTCTGTCGATGAAGAACCCCCGTCTTTTTCCTTCCATTTTAGGGTAAAACTAAAGCAATTGGACCCACTCATCGGGCACAAAGGTTTAGCTCCCCTGCTTTCTTGGGTATTTGAGATTTAGCACGCAGTATTTATACAGAGCTATCATTGTAGAGGAGATGGAAGTATGCAACGAAATCATACGATTATGCAATTCTTCGAATGGCATGTTGCAGCCGATGGCTCGCACTGGAACCGACTCAAAAGCGCAGCACCGGAGCTGAGTAAGGCAGGAATCGATGCGGTTTGGATTCCCCCGTGACCAAAGCATCCTCCGCCGAGGATAACGGGTATGGGGTGTATGACCTGTACGATCTGGGGAGTTTGACCAGAAGGGAACGGTTCGCACCAAATACGGGACCAAGCAGGAACTAACCGATGCCATTGCAGCCTGCCACAAGCACGGGATTGCCGTCTATGTGGATCTGGTGATGAACCATAAGGCGGGTGCTGATGAAACCGAGCGGTTTCAGGTTATCCAGGTTGATGAGATGGATCGGACGAAGGATATATCCAAGCCGTTCGAGATCGAGGGCTGGACCAAATTCACCTTCCCTGGCCGCGGTGATCAGTATTCCTCGTTCCAATGGAATTTCAATCACTTTAATGGAACCGACTATGATGATAAGAGCAAGCGCTCCGGCATATTCCGAATTGTGGGCGAGAATAAATCCTGGAGCGACAAGGTGGACAATGAATTCGGGAATTACGACTACTTGATGTTTGCCAACATAGATTACGGTCATCCGGACGTACGCAAGGAAATGACCGCCTGGGGCCAGTGGCTCGTGGATACATTGCAATGCAGCGGGTTCCGGCTTGATGCCATCAAACACATCAACCATGATTTCATTAAAGAATTTGCCGCAGCCATGAAGAAAAAACGCGGAGAGGATTTTTACATCGTGGGCGAGTTCTGGAATCCCGAGCTTGAGGACTGCTTAAGATTTCCTGGATACGGTGGATTACAAAATCGATCTGTTTGATGTTTCCCTCCACTACAAACTCCAAGCTGCTTCCAAAGTTACCGTTCCTTCGATCTGCGAAAGATCTTCGACGATACACTCGTCGCATCGCACCCCATGAATGCCGTTACGTTTGTGGACAACCATGATTCACAGCCGCAGGAATCATTGGAATCGTGGGTGGAGGACTGGTTTAAACAGAGCGCTTATACGCTGATTCTGCTGCGCAAGGACGGTTATCCTTCCGTCTTCTACGGAGATTATTACGGGATCGGCGGCGAGAAGCCCATTCCCGGGAAGAGAGAGGCCATTGACCCGCTGCTGTATGCCAGGGTGAACCGGGCGTATGGCGAGCAAGATGATTATTTTGACCATCCGAACACGATTGGCTGGGTCCGCCGGGGATCGAGGAAATCGAGCATTCCGGCTGTGCCGTGGTGATCGCCAACGGGGATGCCGGGGAGAAGAGAATGTTTGTTGGTGAGCATCGCGCCGGAGAGATATGGGTGGATCTGACTCGCACCCGGAAGGACCGGATCACGATCGGTGAGGACGGGTTCGCTCTGTTTCCGGTTAACGGCGGGAGTGTGTCCGTCTGGGCTCACCCGGAGCTTCCCGTAGAAGCTTAAACAGCGGACACATTATACAGGAGACTATAAAAACCGGAAGAATGGCTCTCCGCCAGGTATGCCTCCACATGGGAAGCGCCTTGCGATAGCCTTCATTCTTCCGGTTTTTTGACGTTAACGGCCGGGCTCTAATCAGCCCTTAACCTGAAAACGACGGCGCAAGCCTTCGCCTAACAGGTTGAACGTTATGATCAGCAGCATCATGGCAAATGCCGGATACACAACGAATTGGAACTTTCCTAACCAGATGTCCGCTCGATTCTTGGACAGAATCGTCGCCCAGTTGTACCCGGTCTCCACGAATTCCATGACATAATAGTTGACTTCCTTCCACTCGTGACCAAGAAAGATGTTCACAATCGCAAGCTGACCGAGGAGGAGCATCACCTTCCCCATATCCAAACAGAAGTTGACGATAACTTCGGGGAACATGACCGGGATATAGTAATTCTTCGTCAACGTCCTCGTGCGAAGACCTAACGCGGTTCCGGCTTCCATGTAAGGCTCGCTTGCCATCTTGTGGGCCTGCTGCTGAATCGTGATGGCCACCCGCCCGGCTTCAACGCTGGCCAGAATCAGTATGGCCCAGCCCATCCGCTGCTGGGAGAAGAGAAAGAACGGAAGCGCAAGCAGCAGCGCGGATGCGAAGACCATGGCAAATAGGAACACATCTGGTTCCAGAAGGTAATAAACTGGTGGGTGAAGCCCTTTTTCTTACGAGCGATCAGTCCCAGGGGCACCCCGATCGCATATCGGGCAGCCGTAATCGCGAGCACCAGCAGAATCGTATCCTTGGCGGTCACAACCAGTTTGCTCAAGTTATCGACCCCCTCTTATCCGATCCAAGCCAGTTCTTCGAAGAAGGTTTATAAGGCGGAAGGGTCAGCTTCTGCTTGCCGTCCTTCATGACCCATCTGGAGGGTTCATTCTTCAAATCCTTATCAATGAAGGGCATGTACGGCCCCGCCAGCATAACAAAGACAAAGAAAGCAAGCAGAATGCCGCCAATCCATAAAGGGAAATTCTTCAAGATAACTCACCTCGTTTCTTATCGCGGATCAAAGTACTTGCGTGCCGAATGACTGATCCATTGAACGATCATGAACAGCACCATGAAGGAAAATGCGATATAAATAATGACACCCGGCTCATAGTTGCCGCTTATGCCGCTGAACGTATTGAAATCCAGCGCCTGAAACAATCTCCAAGCCGCTCCCGGATAGTTGCGGTAATATTCCACCACGAGCAGGTTCGACAAGATGAAGACCAGCAGACCCGAAAGATGGGTCAGGATGGTTGCGATGCCGTTTCGCAGCATATGTTTGTAGACGACCTTCCGGTCATTCAGCCCTTTGGCTTTAGCCAGCAGTATGTATAGTTTGCCTTCCTGTGCGAGTAGCGAAGCCGACGTGATCCGGGCAATAAAAATATCGGGTAAATTGAGACAAGCAGCGAAGGCAGCACGAAAGCCTCCCAGCCGTCAACCGCAAAATAACGGATAGCCGGAACATGCTTAATGAGCACCCATTGGGCGATCAGCATCAGGAAAAATCCGGAATGGACTGGAACAACCATGTCGTCCAGTGCCCCAGCACGCTGAATTTGGTCTTGGACAATTTGTAGTCCAGAACTCCCTTCAGAATACCTAACACGAATCCTATCAGTAAAGCGGATACAATAACCAGCAGGCTTTTGCCAACAGCTTCAAAAGCAGCCGCTTCCGAGGACTGGCCGATATACCGCGTTCCCCGAGCGTCCCGTTCTGAACAGCGCTTGCAAAATAGTCACGGATGTACGTAACATACTGGCCCAGATCAAAGGAATAATTGGTCACCACTAAATAGCCGTCCAGCGACAGATTCAAATCCCTTGGAACCAGCACAATCAGGACGATGAACATAAAAGCGAGCAGACTGGTCACCGTCGTTTTGAGCATTTGTGTTCTTAATCTCATATTGTCCTCCCAAACAAAAGTCTCAGCAGTACCCCTCTTGTCTTGCTTCATCTGCTTAACTACTTATTCTACTACTATCACATATTTCCTAAATACGTCCAGATAAAAATACAAATTTTTACTTTATATTTTCCACATCATGTATTGTGCTCCTTGATCTGTCATATTTATAGCATGTATAACCTGATATCACGGTTCTATTAAATTGCAATCCATGGTAAAAGGATATACTCTGTTTCTA
Organism: Phytophthora syringae; assembly: GCA_012656105.1. NCBI lineage: Eukaryota > Oomycota > Peronosporomycetes > Peronosporales > Peronosporaceae > Phytophthora > Phytophthora syringae. Next base: position 1,532,082 of record JAAKBD010000004.1, read on the forward strand.
TATACATCCTATCAGAGGAGGTTCTACGGCGATGTCCATTTATGAATATGAAGTAAAAACGATACGCGGCGAGTCCCAAACACTCGAGCCCTACAAGGGTGAGGTGATGCTCATCGTAAACACGGCAACCAAATGCGGCTTTGCCCCTCAATTTGACGGTTTGGAGAAGCTGCATCAGACATTCCGCGATCAGGGACTGGCCGTGCTTGGCTTCCCCAGCAGCCAATTCATGAATCAGGAGCTGGAGGAGGATTCCGCGATTGAGGAAGCCTGCAAGCTCAATCATGGCGTAACCTTCCCTTTATTCTCCAAGATTGATGTAAACGGCTCGAACGCTCATCCCCTCTACAAACACCTGACCAGTGAAGCCCCCGGCGCGCTCGGCATTAAAGCAATCAAATGGAACTTCACCAAATTTCTGGTGGACCGCAGCGGCAAGGTGGTTAAACGCTTTGCGCCAACGGATACCCCGGAGAAGATGGAAGAAGATATCAAGAAGCTGCTGAAATAAATCTGGAGCTGCATACATTCGAATAAAAAAGGGCTTGCGCGAGGTCAACCGACCTTGAGCAAGCCCTTTCTGCTGTTTGGCTTCATTTACTGCAAAGGCACCCACACCGTCATCTCATTCTCGCCACGATTGCCCCATAAATAATACGGAATGGCTTTGAGCGCTGCGGGACGCAGCGGCGTTGGCGACGTTCGATACAGATCATCGCCCCAGTCACCGGATTCTTCACGCCAGCCTTCCCCTTCAATGACAACCGCCCCTCCGAGAAAATCGGGATCAAACCGTGAGCTCAGCTTAGGCTCGCGAGCTAGCGATACGGACGACATCGGCGCTCCATGATCTACGCTTTCCAGGCAGTATACCAACGGTCCACGCTGGATTGCGGCTTTACGGCGTTAGCCCGTATATTCGGATTAGCCCTTACTTGATGGATCTCCATGGAGAGCTCCAGCTCCAGGGTATCTCCCGGCGCCCATACTCTCTTGATGTAGACATAGCCGTCTTTCATAACATCCTCTATGCTCACGTCTTCCCCATTCAAGCGCAAATCTGCTTTGCCGCGGGACCAATCCGGCATGCGGAGAGCCACCGTCCACTCAACAGCCTTCTCCGGCTGGATAGTAAGTGTGACGTCCCCATTCCAAGGCAGCGCACTGTTCTGAATGACCTTCACAGGCACATCCCCGAACTGAACCGATGCTTCACCCCCATGTATAGATGGGTGTACAGCGTATCCTCGTTCATCGTATACACATATTCACCCAGCGAAGACAGCAGTCTCGCCACATTCGGCGGACAGCAAGCGCAGGCGAACCAGCCCGGCCGAACCGGCTTCACATGGAACTTGCCCGGATTATGGCGACAGGCCGCAGGCCATACCTCAAGCGGATTGACATAGAAGAAATGCCGCCCGTCCTGAGCCATGCTGCCAATGACCGTGTTGAACAGCGCGCGCTCCATCACATCCGCATACTCCGATTTGGGTGCCAGCTCCAGCATGCGCCGGGCAAAAAGATCAAACCAATGGAGGCACAGGTCTCGGCATACACCGTATCGTTCGGCAGATCATAATCCGTCGTGAACGCCTCTCCGTGATGGGTTGAACCGATGCCTCCGGTAATGTACATCTGTTTATGGACCATGTTAAACCACAGGTTCTCGCAAGCCTCCAGAAGAGCGGGGTCTTTTGTTCTGGCCGCTAAGTCCGCCATGGCCGTGTACATGTACACGGCCCGGACCGAATGTCCAACCGCCTCCCTCTGTTCCCTTACGGGCAGATGACTCTGATGATAAGGCAAGTGCGGCGGGTTGGCTACCGAGGAGTAGAATGATTTCCGCCCTCTCTGCTCCCACTCCTGAAGGAAGAAGTGAGGCTCCGTGCCGCGCACATCTATGAAATACTGGCTCAGGCTCAAATATCTCGGCTCCCGGGTCACCTCATACAGTTTGACAAGCGCCAATTCGATCTCCTGATGCCCGTCAAATCCGTGGATTTTGCCATCCTCAGGTCCAAAAACGGAATCGATATAATCCGCCAGGCGGCACACCACATCCAGCAGTTTCCGCTTCCCTGTTGCCAGATAGTGCGCTACCCCGGCTTCCATCATATGTCCGGCACAGTACAGCTCATGGCAATCCGTCAGATTGGTCCAGCGCTTCTCCGGCTCCTTCACCGTGAAATACGTATTCAGGTATCCATCGGGCTGCTGGGCAGCGGCCACAAGATCAATCAGCTGATCCACCTGCTCTTCCAGCTTCGGATCCGGGTGAATGGCAAGCGAATACGCCGCAGCCTCCAGCCATTTGGCAACATCGCTATCCTGAAATACCATCCCGCCATACTCGCCCTTGTCCCTGCTTAAGCAGCGATTCGAAAATTGGAGACGCCATGACTTGGCTCGACACCCGGGATTCGATCATGCAGGGCTTCATACTGGTACGGAATCACCACATCCCTTACCAGCTCTATGTAACGGGACCAGAACGGGTCCGTCAGTTTCACTTGCTTAAGAGGTACGGCAGCAGAACGCGAAGCAAGAGTCATCATCTTCAATACACTCCTTTGAGTTTCGATAGGATAAAGCCTCGACACTTCCCATTCTACGATCTATGATAGGATGAAAACGATATCAAAAATGACCTAATTTCTTATACAATCTCACACATCCCTTGGAGGTGAATCCGTGACGGAACGAAGCGTTCTTGCCTTCCCTTCCCTGCCGCTGCCCTTCTTCCTTGAATCAGGTAAAACACACTATATGCCGGGTGAGTCGCATCCGAACCGAAGAAACCTTGGCGTCTTCGATCTCATCCTGGTGCAAAGCGGCTGCCTGTTCTTGGGCGAAGAGAGGCAGCACTGGAAACTGTGTGCGGGGATATGGTCGTCTTGCTCCCCGATGCTTACCACTTCGCGGTACAGGATTGCCGAGAAGAAACGTCCTTCTACTGGCTGCATTTTCAGACCCTGACACCGGGTATAACCGGACATGATTCAATCTCACACAATATTGAGCTGCCCAAACAAGGTCGTATACCCTATCCGGAGCAAGTTTACCAACAGTTCGAGTCTCTGCACCTATTGGCAACCGAACCGAGGTCTACCGCATTTTGGCGGGAACAAACCTTGTTTATTGAGCTGCTGCAGCTGCTTGATCCGTCGAGGTCCGACCAGGAACAGTCGCGGGTGCGCAAAGTGGCGGAACAAGTGGAATCCTATATCAAAATGCACTATCGTGAACCCATCAGCAATGCGCGGTTATCGGCAGACCTGCATTTTCACTACAATTATTTGACGCGCTGCATGAAAGAATCGCATGGCGTAACCCCAACAGAGTATCTGCTTCAATACCGCCTGGATCAGGCAAAGCGGCTGCTGCTGACCACAAGGTGGTCCATGTCGCATATTGCAGAGCATGTTGGGTTTCAATATCCGCCCTATTTTTCCCGCCGCTTCTCCGCGCGTTTCGGCCTATCGCCGCTGCAATTCCGTAAGCAGTATACGGAATAAGCGGGATATGGAGAGTCATGATCATGACCACATGAAGTGATCATTTAGGTCAGAGGACAACAAGGAGATAGTTCTTGATTCTGGACACCCGGCAGCGGCTGCACGGCATCTTGCAGTACCAGCACATAAAAAAGACGGCCCCACTTGGGCCCGTCCTGTTTAGATCGGCTGCCTGACACTATGCTTTGTTTGGCAGATCCAGCTGCCATGACACGCCAAACTTGTCTGCGATCCAGCCAAATTGTTCACTGAAGCCATAGTTGCCCAGCAGCATCATAGCACTTCCGCCATCGATTAATGCCCCGTACAGCTTCTCGATCTCCGCTTCCGACTCGCAGGTCAGATAGATGGAGAATGAAGGCGTGAACGTGAAACCATGCTGCACATTGCTGTCAATACACATAAAGGTCTGTCCCTTTAATGTAAAGGTCGCATGTTTGACACTTCCCTCGGTTCCCAGCTCATTCGGGCCATACAAGTCGATACTCGTGATCTCGGAATCCTCGATTATGGAAATGTAAAGGTTCATGGCTTCTTCCGCATTGCCCTGAAACATCAGAAACGGGGTTATACTCTTCATCTATAAAACACGCTCCCTTGTTCATTAGATCGAGATCATTCATCTTTCCTGTCTCCAGACGCTGCTCCAAGCCTTCAAACATATAACACCAGCGATGCTCGGTTTGGTCATGGTATTCGGTCCGTGCTTGCTCGATATCCTCTGCCAACCAGTCTTCCTCATGAGGCACAGTGATCTCCCAGGTTCCATCCACACGCGGTTCATTTCGGGCCATTTTGTTCGTGGTCTCCATCATAAACAACCACCTGGGCATCGTCTGGGGGTTAACCAAACATCAAACACTCTCCGGTGCAGCCTAGAAGCGGCATTTCATCCTTATCCAATCAGCTCATCAAGCAGCAACTCCAGCTCGCCATAACTCGTGACAATATGGTGCGGCTCATGTTCCGACTCGGGAGCAACGCTCCGGTGATTGAACCAGATGATATTCCAGCCCGCGGCGAGTGCGCCAATCACATCATTGCGCCATGAATCCCCGATGTAATAAGAGCTCTCCGGCGCAGTGCCGGTCAGCTGGTTCACATGGCGGAATATCCGCGGATCGGGTTTGTCCCAGCCAACGGCGCCGGATACGAACAAACGATCCGGCGGGATTAGATCACCGAGCTGCATAGCCGCTATTTTGTTCATCTGGTGATCCGCGGTCCATTGGTAATCAAGCCGACCACATGCCCGGCGTCCGCCAACTTTTTCAGCAGCTCCCGGGCACCTAAAACATTCTGATGGTATACTGCCGATCCAGATAGGTTTGCTGTACCACTTCGGCCTCCTCCAGTGACAGTGGGATGCCGAATTCAGCCAGCGCTAATTGAAATCGGCGTCTGCGCATCTCCTCGACGGCTTCCCCGTAAGCTGCCGTGCCAGCACCTCCCAGCTCAACGGACAAGCGGTCACTGTAATATCGCATCCGATGGTATGCCGCTTCATAGGGAAATGCCTCGCCTGGACGGGCCGTCTCTTGAACAGCCTCACGAAAAGGCGCCAAATGGTCATACAATGTATCATCCACATCGAAGAAGATTCCCTTCGGTGATGTTGTTCTCTTCATATTCATCCCTCTTCCTTCTCCCTGTCCCTCTATTGTACCTGTACAGGCACCGCTTGGGTCAAGTCCGTCTGTTGATAAGCTCCCTTGCTGTGATATGATGGCATTAAAGCAGCAAGATACGGCAATGAAGTCCTCATCCAGACTCGCGCACAGCCAAGCAAGCTCAAATTGCAATGCCCAGCTTATGTACCCGGATAAGGAGATGAATAACGATGACCAAGGATATGACCGAAGTGTGGAGCAAGGATTTCGTTCCCGAAGGCAATCGGGCCAGTAATGTGGATCGTTTCATACTTTGAGGATACCTATGACCAGCATCGCCCGGAAGCTCCTCAGGAGGTTGTTACACTTCTAACAGGATATTTGGAACACAAGCCCTCGCTTGTTGTCGATTTGGGCTGCGGGACGGGGTTATCCTCGTTTGCATGGAGGGATACCGCGGACCAAGTCATCGGCGTGGAGCCGAATGACGATATGCGGGGCAAAGCTATCGCCAAATGGCAGTCGCTGCAGCAAGAGCAAGGCAGCAGTCCCCATGGAAACGCTGCCGATATCAAGTTCGTCTCCGGTTATTCCAATCAGCTGGCACTGCCGGATCAATCCGCAGACATCATTACCTGCTCCCAGTCCTTCCACTGGATGGACCCTGCCAGTACGTTAAAGAGGTATCCCGTGTGCTGCGCGAGGACGGTATATTCGCTGTATATGACTGCGACTGGCCGCCAAGCCTCACCCGGAAAGTTGAACAAACCTATCTTGAGTTGATTGAACTGGCTGAAACCATCATTGACCGTCATGTGGATACTCAGGAGCAGGCCTATAAAGGGAATAAGAACGAGCATCTGAAGCACATCCGCGAGAGCGGTGTGTTCCGCTTCTCCAAGGAAATTGTATTCCACCATATGGAGCCGTTCACCGCGGAACGCTATACCTACCTTGCTGTCAGTCAAGGCGGCATCCAAACCGTATTCAAGCTGAAACAAACCGAAATCAACGACAAAATTGCACAGTTTCATACGCTGGTCGAGGAGCATTTTCAAGGACGTACTCTCCCCGTGATGCTCAGCTACCGCATGCGGCTCGGCATTAAATAAAGTCAGACAACAGGGCAGCTCCAAGGTCATAATGGCCTTTGAAGCTGCCCTGTTGTTCATTGGACTCTTTTGCCATAAGACAAAAAGAGCCGCGCGCCTTTCTCATTACCTCTTCTCAGCCCTTCACCGCCCCTGCCGATGATATGCCGTGAAATATTTCTGCAGGAAGAGTCAGCGAGAACCTAGCCCTTCCAGATCGAGACCGCGCTCAGCCTCACTGCTTATTTTCGCCACATTAAGCTGCACAACAATTCGAACAGGTCCAGCACATGGCGCGGATTTTTGCCTGTCAGCTGCTTAATTCGGTTTAACCGGTAATGCAGGGTATTGCGGTGGATATTTAGCCTTTTGACCGTATTGTTGTGATCCCCATTCTCGGAAATATATACCTGAAGCGTCTCAATGAGGTCCAGCTTGTCTCCGCCTTGCTCCAGAAGCGAATACAGCGAAGCCTGTGTGTCATCCGAATTATAAGCCAGGCTGATGAGAAACCTTAAATCCTCGTAGAAATTCACTTTGCGGCGGGGGTCGATGTTCATGCCCAGCTCCAGAGCGGATACCGCCTGCTCCAGCGATGTGGCAGCCAGCTCCTCCCGCTCCCCAATCCCCAAGCTGTGGACTTCATCCAGCTCGGTCAGCTTGTCCAGAAGGCTCCGGTATTTCATGGCGTCTGTCATGAAGAATACGGTTTTGTCGTTCTCCAAATTCCAGCTTTGAGGGTACGCTTGCTGCAGCCCCGGAATACTTTGCCTCCCACAGAGCCCTGCACGAGCAGCACCCGGCATTTTCGCGTCAGGTCCAGTCCATAGCCTTCGGCACGCTCCAGAAACGGTTCATCGTAAGGTGTCTTGCGATAGGATAACTCATGGTAGAACTTCTCCCGATTTTGGCGTTGGTTCAACATGGCCTTGTTCTGACGCTCCTGCTCGATCAGGAGAACGACGGTCACCTGCAGCAAATTGCTGAGCGGTCTCACCTCATCGGGATGCCCCGTGATGCCGACCACGCCAATCACCTCATCCTTCACTACAATAGGCTCGTTCACCCCGGCTTCATGCCGCCGCCTTCTTCATAGACCTCATAGATTCTCCCGGTCTGAATGGCTTTCTGGGCACCGATGTGCAGCGTGCCGATCCGTGCTGGGTCCCCGCTGCCCACAATGACCCCGTTCTCATCCATTACATTAATATTGTAAGGAATGACACGCATCATTTCTTTGGCGATATTCTCCGCCAGCGGACGTGATAGTTTCATGCATTTTGTCCCTCCTTACCTGCCTGTCATGTACTGTCCTGTATAAGATCCCAATACAAGAGTTACTCTCTATAGTTTATACATCCCGCTTCCAATCCATATCCTGCTAGAAAGAAGCCGACCCGTAAAGGTCAGCTCCCCTTGTTCTCTCACTATGAAATGAATGATTACTTGTTCAAGGAGTTCATGAGACGGACAATATTCTCCGATGTTCTCTCCACATTCTGCTGTCCGTTCACCAGTGCTTCCGATAGCGTAGCCGCACCCGGCATAATGCCAAAAATAGCGTCCATTCCTTTATCGTACAGCACCTCGATCCCGTCACCGATCCGTCCGGCCAAGGCAACAACAGGCTTGCCATGCTTCTTCGCAACCATCGCCACGCCCAGCGGGGTTTTGCCGTACTGCGTCTGGAAGTCCATCCCGCCTTCGTAGGTCCACACCATATCCGCCTGGCGCACTTTCTCTTCAAGACCTGTATAGTCAACAACCATATCGATGCCCTTCTTCAGCGTCCCGTTCAGGAAGACCATCAGTCCCCCGCCAAGGCCGCCTGCCGCTCCAGCCCCTGGGTAGTCCACGATATCTTTGCCCAGCTGCTGCTTCATAACCCCGGCGTAGTTCCGCAGATTGCTGTCCAGCTGCTCGATCATATCCGGCGTAGCACCCTTCTGCGGTCCGAACACATGAGAGGCTCCCGTCTCGCCGCAGAGCGGATTGGTTACATCACAGGCCACCTCGACCTCCACATGCTGCAGTCGTGAATCCAGGTAGGTCAAGTCAAAACTTGCAAGCCTGCCCAAGCCCCCGCCGCCAAAAGCAAGCTCCCTCCCTTCCGCATCCAGCAGCTTGCCGCCGAGCGCCTGAACAACTCCCGCTCCACCGTCATTCGTCGCACTGCCGCCGATGCCGATCAGCAGCCTGCTCACGCCATGATCCAGGCAAGCTTTAATCAGCTCACCCGTCCCGTAAGTCGTGGTTACCAGCGGATTCCGCTCAGCCGGGGGCACCAAGTGGATCCCGCTTGCACTGGCCATCTCCAGCACGCCGGTGCTGCCATCTCCCGAAACACCGTAGGACGCCTCCACCTGATTGCCCAGCGGACCCGTGACCATCGCGGTGTGCACCGTGCCGCCCGTTGCATCCACGAGGGACTGCATCGTGCCTTCACCGCCGTCCGCCATCGGCACATGGATACAGGTCACATTCGGGTTTGCCTTCAGAATGCCGCGTTCCATCGCCTCACAGACTTCCTTGGCGGTCATGCTCTCTTTAAATGAATCGGGCGCGAGTACAATTACATAATCCTGCTTCATGGTTTATCCCCTGCCTATCCTTATTGATTTCAAATCTATGCTGTAGTCTCTTTAAAATACAAATCCGTACAATATCGTAGCGACAATGGCCATGGTCAGACCGACAATGCTTTCGTAAGGAATCAGCTTCATCCGTTCCTTAATGCTCATCTTCACCGATTCTGCGGTGACGTGGAAGAAGTTCCCGTGCGGCAGATGGTCAATGACCGTTGCCCCCGTGTGTACCATGACGGCTGCGGCAAGTGGCGCTGTCCCCATGGACAGAATCGCTTCACCAAACGAACCTGCGGCCACAATGGATGCCGTCGATGTGGATGCCGTAGCGGCTCCCATCAGAATACCGGCGAGCGGCGCAAGGAATGTGCCGGATACCGATACCCTGTACCACAACGGCACTCAGATTGGATTTGGAGATAATGCTTAAGAATGGCGCTGGCACCAATCAGGATGATTGCGGTACCAGTCATTTTGTTCAAACCGGAGGTGGTATAAGCAATGATGCTCTTTGTCTGTCGCATGGCGATCAAACCGATGATACTTAAGAACCAAAATAATCATGGAATCAATCTTGATGGCTTGAAGAGCTTCAATGCCCAGAATGCTTCCCAGTGGATTCAGCGCCAGCAAGACGATGGCCACGATGGGTGCAACCATCGCACGTCCGAAGCTTGGCTTGTCTTTCTTGCTTGGCTTCCTCCGCCACTTGATCGCTATCCGATACCATAACCCCTTTGTTTGTGAGCATCTTCGCCACGATGATGGTGACAATCAGTCCGGCAACCGCGAGGAAACCATGGATCATGACCTGAGCCAGATCGACGTCAAAACCCTTGGCGACAGCAATGGTATTCGGGTTCGGGGAAATGATGTTCCCCGCTTTACCGCCCCCGACCAGCGCGAGCAGCAAGGCTGTTTTGGAAATTCCGATCTTCTTGCCGACGGACAAAGCGATGGGCGCTACGATAATGATCGCAACGGTAATGAATACCCCTACCGCGGTGATAATCATGGTTGCCAGCGCGATGGATAAAAGCGCTTTCTTCTCGCCCAGCTTGGCAACAATGGTCTCGGCAATGCGCTCCGCGGCTCCCGATTCAATCAATATCCCTGCGAGCACCCCTGCAGCCAAGACCCGGACGACAGCACCCATGACACTGTTGGTGCCCTCGATAATATACTGCACGGTCAGATCAATGGTGGCTCCGCCCAGCAGACCGCCAATGACAGCGCCTCCAAACAAGGCGTAAACCGGGTTTACTTTTCTAAAAATCAAGACAATGGCGATAATCAGACCGACAACGGCTCCGCCCCAATGTATAACAGTCCCATCCATGTTGTGTATGCCTCCTTAAGCAATATAGCTTGTGAACAATGATGTATTCATCCTTTATGAAACTATGATTGCGCTTACAGGATTCAGTATAACCGGAATGCCGCATTCAAGCCTATTGACGCCATAACGGTTTTTATTGTGCATATGCACAAAGTATGGGACATGGGATAGCCTCGTTTTCAAAAAACATATGGAGTCAGCCTTAGCCAAGCTCACGCGTACGGATCTCATCCGGAGCGACATGGGCGATCGCCTGCATCTTCTTGAATTGGCCCGTAGAGCTGGCTTTGCCCGACAGCACGGTGCCGATGATGCCCCCGGCGAATCCGATCGGTATCGACACGATGCCCGGATGCTTGAGCGGGAAGATCGCTTCTGCCCGAATCCAGCCTGCTTCCGGGTCCATTACATTAGGCCCGATAGCCATGAGCAGCAGGGAAGATATCAAACCTACCGCAATGCTCGACATGGCGCCGTACGTATTAAATTTCCGCCAAAATAGCGTGAACAGCAGCACGGCAGATTGGCCGAGGCGGCAACTGCGAAGGCAAACGACACAAGGAACGCCACGTTCAGCTTCTGCGCGCCAAGCGCGAGCACAATTGAGGCCATGCCAACCACGATGGCCGAAAGCTTGGCCACTCGCATCTGCTGTGCCTCCGTCGCCTGCCCGCTGCGGAAGATGCTGCTGTAGACATCATGAGCAAACGCTGAGGATGCCGTCAGCACAAGCCCGGAGATCACGGCCAGTATAGTCGCAAACGCGACGGCCGATACAAACGCCATCAGGAATTCGCCGCCCAGCGCGCTTGCGAGCAGCGGCGCCGCCAGATCCACCCGCTCGGACAAAACTGACCAATCAACAAAAGCGGCGGCTCCAAAGCCTAGAAAGATTGTCATTGCGTAGAAGATGCCGATCGTAAACGTCGCCGTCTTTACCGAAGCGCGCACCGTTAGCGGGTCTCTGACCGTGTAGAAGCGCGCAATAATATGCGGCAGTCCGGCCGTCCCTAACACAAGCGCCATATTGAAGGACAGCATATCGAGCGGCTGATAAAACATATTGCCCGCCATCAGAAACCGCTCCTGCAGCGGCGTTGCCTGCTTCATGGAAGCGAATAAGCCGAGCAGATCCCAATCGAATCGGGCCAACACAATCAGGCTCACGATAAAGGTGCTGCTTACCAGCAGTATGGACTTGACGATCTGCACCCAGGACGTCGCAAGCATCCCGCCAAACGTGACGTAGATAGTCATTAAGCTGCCAACCAGCACGATGGCAAACGACGTTTCAAGGCCGAATAGCAAATGGATGAGCCATCCGGCCCCAACCAGCTGGGCAATCATATAGAACACGGTAATCATCATATTGTTGACAGCGATAAACCCGCGCAGCCGTTTCTCGCCGAACCGGACCGCCACCGCATCCGCCATCGTATACCTGCCCAGATTATGGAGCGGCTCGGCAATGATGTACTGGACAATGACATAGGAGGCGAGGAAGCCGATCGAATAGAAGAAACCGTCGAAGCCGTAAACCGCGATGGAACCCGCAATGCCAAGGAAGGACGCCGCGCTCATATAGTCACCGGAGATGGCCAGTCCATTCTGCAAGCCGCTAAGTAGGTTGCCCGCCGCATAGAAATCGTTCGTGTTGGTGGTTCGCCTGGCGGCATAATACGTAATCATTAACGTGCCAACCACAATCGCCAGAAAAAAACGATGCCGGACATGTTCACTTGGATGACCTCCTTCCGCTCAGCCCCAGAGGTGCTGTTATTCTCCCATTCTACGATAAAATGGCAAAAAGGACAATCCTTTGCTCTGACGAGCAGCAGGATACGCCCTTTTTCTTCAACAAATGTCTTAAGCACGCTCAAATCGAATCAAGCGCCCGTATTTGCCTTGACCAGCACCTCGGCATATTTGGCCTCATCCTTGGAGGAGGACAGGAGCGTGCCGACATAAGCTGCCAGGAAGCCAAGGGGAATGGAGATAATGCCCGGGTTGCTCATCGGGAAGATCGGATCGCCAACCAGAATCGCTTTGTTACCGGATCCCATATATTCGGGCTCAGGGCTACGAGAATCACCGTGCTGATCAATCCGGTCAGCATGCCTGTGATCGCGCCTGTCGTATTGAATCTTTTCCAGAATACCGTGAACAGGATAACCGGTAAATTGGCACTGGCTGCAACGGCGAAGGCCAGCGAGACGAGGAACGCCACGTTCATCTTCTGAGCGAACAAGGCAAGCAGAATGGAGACGATGGATACGCCAATCGATGCGTAACGCGCCATCTTCAGCTGTTCCTTCTCCGAAGATTCGCCGCGGCGCAAGATTTGACCGTAAAAATCATGGGCGAAGGCCGATGCGGCGGACAACACAAGCCCCGTCACCACAGCGAGAATGGTCGCGAACGCAACCGCCGAGATCAGCGCAAACAGGAAGTCGCCGCCTATGGCTTTAGCCAGCAGCGGTGCAGCCATGTTGCCTGCTTTGTCAACCGCTGTAATATCCGCTGCACCTACGAAGGCCGCTGCACCGAATCCGAGAAAGATCGTCATGACGTAGAAAATGCCGATAATCCATGTGGCGTATACAACCGAGCTGCGTGCCGTCTTGGCGTCCTTCACGGTAAAGAAGCGAGTCAGAATATGCGGCAGTCCTGCTGTTCCGAGCACGAGCGCAAGGTTGAGCGACAGCGTCTCCAGCGGGATTTTGTATTTGTTGCCAGGGTTCAGGAAGGCTTCCTGAAGCGGCGTGGCCGTCTTCATATGATGGAACATTTGAGTCAGGCTGAAATCGAATTTGGCAAATACAATGAGCGAAATAATGAACGTGCCTGCCATGAGCAGCACGGCTTTGGATATTTGGACCCAGCTTGTTGCGTGCATGCCGCCAAACACAACATAGATCGTCATCAACACGCCCACGATCAGTACGGACGTTACATAGTCCAGGCCCAGCAGCAGCTTGATGAGCGCACCCGCCCCGACGAGCTGCGCGATCATATAGAAGATGGAGATGGAGATCGTGTTCAACGCTGCCACGCCGCGCACTTTCTTGTCGGAGAAACGGGCGGCGATCATATCGGCCACCGTATATTTGCCGAGGTTCCGAAGCGGTTCTGCTACGAGATACAGTACAACCAGATAAGCAACCAAAAAGCCGATGCTGTAGAAGAAACCATCAAATCCAACCAAAGCAATCGAACCGCGATGCCTAGAAAGGAAGCCGCGGACATATAATCGTAAACAATGGCCGTCCCGTTCTGCCAGCCCTTCAGTCCTCCGCCAGCCGTATAGAAATCGCTGGTGTTGGTTGTTTTCTTGGCGGCGTAATAGGTAATGATCAGCGTGAGAAGTACAATCCCGCAAAATAACGCGATAGCCATAGTCGATTACGCCCCCATATCCTTTTTGATATCGTCTACCATTCGGTCGAATTGGGCTGCCTTGCGGGAATATAATATGCACAGCACCCACGTCATAATGAATTGCGCGAAGGCAAACACCCATGCCCACGTAATCGGTCCTATAGCAGGATGATTCAACACTTCAGTATACGAAGTGAGGATCGGCAGCGCAAAGTAAAACAGAAGAAAAAAGACGGTCATGGGAATAATGAACCGTTTCTTGCGGGAGAGCAGCGTTTTGAATTTTTCAGAATGCCATACTTCGGTATAGCTTTTTCCTCCATTGCCTTTCCCTCCATTAATGATCCAGATTCTATTGCGGCTCCAACACTTGAAAGCGCTTTAGAATGATTATATACGGGAGGTCCGCAGCCGACTACGGCTCCTGCGCGAAACGCCCGATATGAAGCGTGAAAAGGCGGATATGCCGCCTGAACAGGGGACAATACCCTTCTTGCGCACGTAGGCTATGCTTCTCTTAGCAAACGGAACAAATCCTTGGCTGCATCCCTCGACAATGGAATCATCGTCCGCTGCTCATCCTTCATCACAATATTGTAAGCCCCATTCTGCCAGGGCGATAACTCTGCAATCCGGTTCACGTTAACCAAATAGCTGCGATGAGGACGGAAGAATGAATAACCCTCAAGCCTCTCCTCCAGCTCCTGAAGCGTGCTCTTGCTCGTGATCCGCTGGCCTTCCGTTGTCAAAATGCGAATGACCCGTTCCTCGCGCACCGCGTACAGGATCCCCTCGGGATCAACCAGCACATGCTTGTCTCCATCATCGAACAGCAGCTTGCCGCGCATGCTTCGGGCAGCTGCGTCTGCCTGGGAATAGGAGGCCCGCTGAGGAGTGGAGGCGCTGGTCTCCGGGCGGGGGAAGCGTGCCCCTCCAGAAACCGGTTACGGATTCGCTGCAGCGTTTCCTTCAACCGCATATGGCTGTATGGCTTCAATAAATAGTCAATCGCATCCAGACCAAACGCCTCGACAGCATATTCATCATAAGCCGTCGTAAACACAATCAAGGGTGAAGCAGGCGATGCCTTTAGCATTCGTGCCGCCTGCAGTCCTTCCAGCTCTGGCATATGAACGTCGAGAAAGACGACATTCGGCTGCCACAACGGAACGAGCTCCAGCAGCTCTCTGCCGTTCACGGCATGAGGAAGCAGCTCGATATCAGGCTCTTGTTCGAGCAGATAAGCCAGCTCCTCCCTTGCCAATCGTTCGTCCTCCGCAATGATCGTTTTAATTCGCTTCACGGTACCGACTCCCTTCCGATATGCAGGGAAGCTGAAAGTTATGCCGCAGCCGCCCTCTGCCAGATTCTCCACCCTCAGTCTGGCTTCCTTGCCGAACATGCTGATTAAACGCTGATTAATGTTGTAGATGCCGATTCCGGTACCCTCGCTGCCGATGACGGGCTGTTCACCGAGACGATCCAGAACCTCGGGTGAGATACCGACCCCGTTGTCCTTCAATTGAATGACCGCCATATCATCGACCTGCCTCAGCGTCAGCTGAATGATGCCGCCGCTTGCCTTGTCACGCAAGCCGTGCTTGATGCTGTTCTCCACCAGCATTTGCAGCGTGGCAGGCGGAATCAGAAGCTCTTCGAGCGCCGGATCCAACTGGCACTCAAACGTAAATTGGTCCTCGAACCGGATCTGAATAATATCCAAATACGCATTCAACAGCTCCATCTCCTCACGTATGGTCGTTCTGCGTGAAGCCATAACCTTTACGTTCAGGCGCATGAATGCTCCTAGCTGCATCGTGGCATGTCTTGCCAGATGCGGATCGGTGCGAATCAGCGAATGGATCGCATTTAACGTATTAAACAAAAAGTGGGGTTGATCTGGGCCTGAAGAAGCTTCAGCTCTGCTTCTTTCATTAAATGGCTCATCTTCTCATGGGATGTGGCACCGAGCTGGTAGGAGATCAGCTGTCCCAGTCCCTGGGCCATAACCAGCTCCACACGGCGGATATCCTGCGGCCGCTTGAAGTAGAACTGAATGACGCCCACGACCTGACTCCCTCGATGATCGGAACCAAGATGGCGGCACCAAGTGACGGATGTCGGGGTTGAATATCTTCCGCATTATCCACGATCTGAAGTGTGTTAGGTTAAGATGACGTTCTTCGTCAGGCTTGACCGGATCTCTTCTCCCGGATCGATGGTACGGCTGGCGGCCCCGGCATGAGCCAGGTATCGCTCTGTGTCGGTTATGGCTACCGCTGTGGTCTTCAGCTCCCGCAGCAGCAGCGCTGCCACGGCCTGCGCCGTCCGGTACGTCAGCCCCTGCTTCAGATGCGGAAGCGCGGCTTCGGCGATGTGGAATGCCTTCTCCGTCTCATAGGCCGCTGCCCGCTCCTCCTCGGCGAGCGCAACCCGCAGCATGGTCGTAAAGATGGCAATGGAGATGCTGTTTGTCAGCACCATTGGAAGACCGATCAGATTAACCAGCTCAATCGCCTGGTCCGGCTCCGTTGCAGAGATCAGGATAACCCCCATAAGGAGGATCGGTGCAAACATCCCAACGAATAAGGCTTTGGCGGGGAGACGACCCGTTCCTGCGAGAAAAATCGCGCCACGCCTCCTGCCAAGGCTCCCGTCAGCGGCACCGCGATGACACCTACCAGCCCGGTATATCCGCCAATGTACAGCAGATGGGCTCCCGCCAGAAGTCCGCCCCCGATTCCGACGCGCGGTCCGCCGATCAGCCCGCCGATGACCACGCCAACCAAAGCGGAATGGGCCAAGGCCTGATTCTCTGTCAGCCGCATCAGCCAGAAGGAGGAGCTGGACTCGCCATTCTCCACGACCACGCCTGCATACGTTCCAAGGATGCCGAAGAGTCCAAACAAGCATGAATACGTGAACATCCGCTTGCCGGACATCTCCTTCCGATCCAGCAGCTGGCGGAATAACGGAATTCTGGTCAGTATGAAAGTCAGGATGAGCAGCATGCCCATCCGTTCGAACAGATGCAGAGTCAGCTCCTGCATAGATAACCCTCTTCCCGATGGACTATTGGTCCCTTCATCTGACAGTCCGCTTACAATCAATGCAATGCAGTATAGTTACACAAAGGTTTGATTTGAATACGGTTTCATTGGATGCAAGAAGATTATATAGCACAGCGAGCGATAGGACAATAAAAGGAATAACATGAAACTTATGTAAATAAAGACGCGGAAGGATCCTTATCTTCACAAGCACCAAACAGCCGTATCCCGCGTCAACGCGTAAATACGGCTGGTTCATGGTTTCATCTCAAGACAGGTAAGTCTGCCTCTTCCTGATGCTGCAGCGTCTGCCAAGAGCTTGCGCCTTGCGTTCGGATTGAAATGCGCTGCACCTGCTTCTACCGGGATATGGACCGGGATATCGACCATTTCCGGATGACCTGGTTGATGACCTCCGAGAGCAGCAGACCGAGCGCAATGGCGCCTGAGATCATGAACGCCTGGGCCCCCAGCTGAACGGCTTGATCGAATTGATTCTGCGCCACATGGCGAAGCGCATTATAGGCGACACCGCCCGGGACGAGCGGAATGATTCCCGACACACTGAACACGATAATGGGGGTCTTGTACTTTTTCGCAAAAAATGACTGATCATCGTGACGCAAAAAGCCGCCACAACGGTGGCCGTCATAAGCTGAACCATCATGTCCTGCAGCATGATGTAGAGAAGCCAGCCCACCATTCCGGCAAATCCGCACTGCAGCAGTGCTTTTTGGGTGCATTGAACATCATCCCGAATGCGGCCGAAGCAATAAAACTCGTGATGAGCTGCTGTATGTAAAAGGCTGCCATAATCCTGTTCCTCCACTCCATCCCTTTAGAATGACAAAGTAAATGCAATCCCCGCGCCGATGGCAAAGGACGTGACAAAGGCCTCCGCCCCTTTGGACAGACCGGAGATCAGGTGCCCGGCCATGAGGTCGCGAATGGCATTGGTGATCAGCAGGCCCGGGACAAGCGGCATCACGGAGCTGATAATGATCATATCCAGCTGATGACCGAATCCGTATCTGACCATCCATACCGATGCAATCCCTATCAATAGCGCTCCCGAGAACTCGGCAAAAATCGCATAGTATGACCCGGTGCATAAATACAAAGCAGGAGAAGCCGAGTCCGCCCGCGATGGCCGCCGGGATGAAGTCCGGCCAGATCCCGCGAAACATGATGAGGAAGCAGCCACTGGCCACCGCTGAGAGAAGGATAAGCAGCCACGTTGGATAGATTGCTTACCATGCTCGATTTTCTCCAGAGCCGTTCGGGCCTCTTCAATCGTCAGCTCTCCGATGCTTACCCTCCGGGACACGCTGTTGACTTGATCGATCTTGTACAGATTGGTTGTCCGATCCGAGATCCGAATCAGCCGGGTAATGTGCTGAGGCTCCTCCACCGAGAAAATAATCCCGGTCGGGGTCATATAACTGTGGCTGTTCTCCACGCCATAAGCCGCGGCGATCCGCATCATCGTGTCCTCGACACGATAGGTCTCGGCCCCGCTCTGCAGCATGATTTTGCCTGCTAACAGACAGACCTTGATGATGTCATGCTCCCGCTTCAACAAATCATTCAAAACGACAATCCTCCTGATGAACTCATTCCGAATCCGAATACTTGCCTATATTATAGTATCATTGCCATGATAAAGCATAGGATACGCTTTAAAGCAGCGCTGTAACCGTTGTTTTTCTCTCCCGGAGGCCGTCATCCCAAGCAAAAGCCCCCGAATGATCGGGAGGCTTCTCTATTATTCTACCTCAAGAAAATCGTGCTTAGTAAGCGCCGCGGATATGCTCCGTCACCTGCTCCCGATAGAATCGGGACAGTCGTTCCTTCTCCTCCATCGTAAACGAAGGCACATCCAGGGTTCCGAGATTGTCCTCGATTTGGCGGACGTTTCGGAAGCCAGGTATCACGGCGGTGACTTCAGGGCAATCCAGAATCCAGCGCATGGATGCACGAGCCATGTCGCCTCTGCCCTCAGCGATCCAGGCGAGCTCTCTGGCGAGCTCAACCCCTTTTTCAAAACGAAGTCCGGCAAAGGTCTCGCCCACATTGAACTGCTCGCCGTTGGCGTTGAAATTCCGGTGATCCCCTTCATGGAAGACCGTTGTCTCCGTGAACTTCCCGGTTAACAGGCCGCTGGCCAGCGGAAGGCGCACCAGAATGCCGACACCGGACGCTTTTGCCTTCGGAAGCAGCTCTGCCAGGGGTTTTTGGCGGAACAGATTGAAGATGACCTGCAAGGACCTCACCCCGGGAACCCCAAGGCAGTAGAGTCCTTCCTCCACCGTCTCCACGCTTACACCGTAATGGCGGATTTTCCCTTCAGCCTGCAGCTTGTCCAGCGTCTCAAACACCCGTCCGTCCTTCAGCACCTCGAAGGGAGGACAGTGAACCTGATAGAGGTCAATCCGCTCCCGCTTGAGCCGCTTCAAGCTGTTCTCACAATAGCGGCGAATCGACGCCTCGGAATAGGTCTGAAGATCATGAATATCTCCAGCACGGCAAAACTTGGTGGCAATATGCACCGAATCTTCTTTGCCTTTGGTTGCGATTGCGAGTAAATCCTCTGCATGTCCATCGCCGTACACGTCGGCTGTATCAAAAAGTTCACGCCTTCCCCAATGGCGCGATCCAGTCCCTTCAAAGCTTCCTCATCATTGGTTTGCCCCCATGAGCCGCCGATGGCCCATGTGCCGAAGCTGATCTCACTAATGTGAAGTTCCGTATTGCCTAATTGTCTGTAATTCATAGACTCCATAGCCTCCTCATCCAACTGCCATACTAGTTTGCACTACACTAATAGACTAAACGTTAAATCGCTTTCATTCAATACCGAGTTTAACATTCAACAACAGAAAAAACCTGCTGCCCTTGTATAAAAGACAGCTCATGCGGTATACTGAACAACAATATGAACATCAGGCCAATGAAGAGCTTCCAACTCTGAGGCGTTCTCGTCAAGGGGAATTGATCCTTAATTGATCAACCATCCCCCTAAGTTAATACACCGCCCGTTACCGCGGAATCAAAGTGGATTGAACCAGGACCGCATGCTTTCGCGGCAGGTTACTGTTCAATCAATTTGGGTGGCACCGCGAGCGCATAAGCGTCCCTCGTCCCATATGGACTAGGACGCTTTTTTATTTTTCCACAGAAAAGGAGCGCGGTGATCATGTTAGACATGAAATGGGTCCGGGAAAGTGCAGAAAATCAGGAGCAATTGCAGCGTGTAGCTGACCAGAAGGGCATCGCCCTGTCGGTTGCCGAACTGGTCGAGCTGGATGAACAGCGGCGAGCCCTGCTGCTTGCCGTGGAGGGATTGCGGCAGAAGCGCAATACGATGTCGCTCGATATTAGCAACCACATGAAGCAGGGGCAGCGTGAAGAGGCAGAGCTGCTGAAGCAGCAGGTCAAGGCTATCAATACAGAGCTGGATATACAGGAAGGGCTGCACCGGGAGGTTGACGCTGCTTACAACGAGCTGCTCATAATTGTACCGAATATCGTTTCGCCGGATACGCCTGTAGGCGCTTCGGATCAAGACAATGTCGAAGTTAAACGCGTAGGCCAGCCACCCGAGTTTGAGTTTGAATACAGGGATCACGTAACACTTGGTGAGCTGCACCGATTGATCGATATTCCCCGCGGCGTCAAAACCGTGCACGCGCAGCTATTACCTGACCTAAGCATCGGGGCGATGCTGCACCGGGCCGTTCAGCAGCTTGCGGTTGATATGCTGACAACCAGAGGCTTTACCCTCATGGATGTACCATTGACCGTACGGACGGAGGCTATGCAGAATACGGCCTTCTTCCCGCTGGGTCAGGATCAGGCCTTTCACATAGCTGAGGAAGACAAGTGGCTCGTTGGCACCTCGGAAGTCCCCTTAGTATCGTTTTACAGCGGGGAAATCGTTGACGTCACGCAGCCGATCCGTCTGGCTGCTGCATCGCTATGCTTCCGAAGCGAGGTCGGCTCGGGTGGCCGGGATGTCCATGGTCTATACCGTGTTCATCAGTTCGCCAAGGTGGAACAAGTGGTTCTCTGCGAAGCGAGTGAGGAAACCTCGGAGCAGCTTCTTCAGGAAATCACGGCGAATGCCGAGGAACTGCTTCAGATGCTCGAGCTGCCGTACCGGGTCGTTGCCGTCTGTACCGGCGATATGTCGCAGAAGACGTACAAACAATACGACATCGAGACCTGGATGCCAAGCCGCGCAGCTTATGGAGAGACCCACTCGTCGTCGAACCTGCTGGACTTTCAGGCGCGCCGTTCGAACATCCGCTACCGGGATGCGGAAGGCAAGCTTCGTTACTGCCATACACTGAACAATACGGCTGTGGCGTCGCCCCGGATTCTGATCCCGCTGCTGGAGAATCACCAGCAGGAGGACGGTTCGATTCTGATCCCGCAAGCGCTGAGACCCTACCTGAACGGAATGGAGCGAATTACGCCGCCAAGCGAGACAGACTGATTACAACAAGCTCCACCCTATCTGAACATTCAACAACGCGGCCGCTGCAGGGTCGCGTTGTTTTTGGGCTATTGGTCGTGCAGGTAAAACGCCAGCCGAAGTTTTCGTTATTATGCATCCACAGAATCCTTTTTAAACGATACTTAGATCAGGTGAATAAGCATATATTATATAAGAGTAATTACATACTTATTTTTCATATCGATTAAGTAGGTATATAATATGGGTTATATAGAGATACCATCTCCAACTGTTAATGTACCATTATCGGTTATCTATATAATCTCACTCACCGTGCACTACGTACGCATAAGGAGGTCATTCCAATATGACAGAACCACATCTTGATCATACAGCGCCTAAAGCGCTTCGCGATATCCCTCTATCCATTCTGGATCTCGCACCGATTACAGCGGGCAGCACCGCTGCACATTCGCTGCGGAATACACTTGATCTTGCCCAGCATGCCGAGAAATGGGGTTACAACCGTTACTGGCTTGCCGAACATCACAACATGCCGGGGATTGCCAGCTCTGCCACATCCGTGGTCATTGGGCATGTCGCTGGAGGCACCAACACCATTCGCGTGGGATCCGGCGGAATTATGCTGCCCAACCATGCACCGCTTGTCATTGCC
Organism: Phytophthora syringae; assembly: GCA_012656105.1. Lineage (NCBI taxonomy): Eukaryota > Oomycota > Peronosporomycetes > Peronosporales > Peronosporaceae > Phytophthora > Phytophthora syringae. The sequence continues at coordinate 1,553,788 of JAAKBD010000004.1, forward strand.
GAGCAATTCGGTACACTGGAGTCGCTCTACCCGGGCCGGATCGACCTCGGTCTTGGCCGTGCGCCGGGATCGGATCAGCTAACCTCCCGGGCACTCCGCCGCGGACCCGGCAGTGATGGCCAGGATTTCCCTGACCGTCTCGGCGAGCTCCGAAATTACTTCCAGCCCACCTCCGGCTCGTCCATGCGCATTCGGGCGATTCCTGGTGAAGGCCTGCATGTTCCGATCTGGCTGCTCGGCTCCAGCGGATTCAGTGCCCAGCTCGCAGGACAGCTGGGGCTTCCATTCTCATTTGCGAGCCATTTCGCCCCGGATTATCTGATGCCTGCGCTGGATTTGTACCGCAGCAGCTTCCGGCCTTCTTCCGAGCTAAGCAAGCCGTACTCCATGATCGGCGTGAACGTGATCTGTGCGGACACGGATGAGGAAGCGCAGCGCCTTGCCACATCGCCGTACCAGCAGTTCCTGAACATCATCCGGGGCCGCATAAGCCAGCTGAGTCCGCCGTAGACAGCATGAATGATCTGTGGAACCTGCAGGAGCAGGCCATTGTGAAGCGCCAGCTCAGCTTCTCCGCGATCGGCAGCCCGGCCACCGTCCGTGCGCAGCTGGAGCAGTTCCAGCAAACAACAAACGCGGACGAGATCATTGTTGCCGCCGCGATCTATGATCATAAGGCGCGTCTGCACTCTTATGAGCTGCTGGCGGATGCCGTCGGCATCAAATAACAGCCCTTATCCAAAGACCAGTTAAGCCCGGAACCCGGTGCTTAACTGGTCTTTCTCTTTTATAGCGTCAGCCCGCCATCAATGGTCACCAGGGATCCTGTCATATAACTGGAGCCCTGGGAAGCCAGGAAAGCTACCACGTCGGCAATTTCATCCGCCTCAGCCGGACGGCCCATCCGCATGTTGCCAATCTCTTCCGGCACGTACCCGCCTTCCGCGAAGGACTTGGCCACCGCTGCGGTAAGCGGCGTCTGAACGCCGCCTGGACAGATCGCGTTCACGCGAATGCCCATCTTGACGTATTCCAGTGCTGCGGCCTTCGTCAAGCCGACCACCGCATGCTTGCTTGCCGAATAAGCGGCAGCACTATGCTCACTGCGAATACCTGCTGTCGAAGCGGTATTGACAATATGCCCGCTGCCCTGCTCCTTCATCACTTTCAGGACATACTTCATGCCGAGGAAGCAGCCCTTTACATTCACGGACATTTGACGGTCAAACTCGTTCTCGTCAATATCGTCCAGCATCGAGAACTTCTGCACGATCCCTGCATTGTTGAAGAAGAAGTCAATTCTGCCGTAGCTTTCAACCGCCTTGTTCACATAGTTCTGAACATCCTCGGTCTTGGTCACATCGGCTTGCACGAAAATGCCGTCCCCGCCCCGCTCCTTAATCATGCGCAGCGTTTCTTCATAAGCTTCCTTGTTGAAATCGACCAGCACAACCGTTGCGCCATTCTCTGCCAATTTCAAGCTGCTGGCTCTACCGATTCCGCTGGCTGCACCCGTGATGACAGCAATTGTTTGGTTATCGGACATGTATCAACACTCCCTGTTGAAATCTATAGTGATTTACTTCGCGTAATATCCGCCGTCAATCGGCAGCTCAACATAGTGATGTAAGAAGATTCGTCTGAAGCCAGGAACAATACACCGCGCGCGATGTCTTCCGCTTTGCCCAGGCGTGGAAGCGGAGTCTGGGATTGGAACCACTGCGTCATCTGTTCATCCTTGAACATATCAACGGTCATTGGAGTCTCAATAAATCCGGGGTGAATCGAGTTGCAGCGGATGTTGTGCTTCGCGTAGTCAACAGCCGTAGCTTTGGTCAGCATACGTACAGCGCCTTTACTCGCCGTGTAGGGACCTGCGCCGCTGCCGCGTCAGAAGCAATGGAGGAGATGTTGACGATGGAACCGCCGCTTCGATCATGTGCGGGATGACATATTTTTGGCCAAGGAAAATGCTCGTCACATTAATGGTCATTGTTTTCTCCCAGCCTTCCACCGTCAAATCCATGAACGGCGTAGCATTGGAGATCTGGCATTGTTGACCAAGATATCGATCTTGCCAAACTTCTTCATCGTCTCGTCCACGACGCGAACCCAGTCTTCTTCGGAAGCCACGTTGTGCTTCAATCCGATGGCTTCGCCGCCAAGCGCTTCAATCTCGGCAACCACGTCTTTGATCTTGTCTTCCTGAAGATCCGTGATGGCCACCTTGGCTCCCTCTTGCGCAAATAAAAGAGCGTCAGCTTTACCCATACCGCCTGCTGCACCCGTAATCACCGCTACTTTATTATCTAATCTTCCCATAGGAATACCTCCTGAAATTGTTAGTCATTGGACCCGTCTTCCGCCTTGGATTGACTGATCTTAAGCTGCAAATGCTCAATCATCTTCTCGTACGAGGCGATCAGCACATCCATCTCCTGATCCGAGAAATCCGACCATAAACCTTCGTTCAATTCACGGTACTTCGAAATCATTCGGGCCTCCACTTCACGGCCCTGCTCCGTAATCTTAAGATAGACCTGACGCCTGTCCGTGCTTGAAGCCACTCGCTCAATGTAACCTTTGCTGACCAGCTTATTGCTTAAATTGGTCACAGCAGAGAGTGTAACATTCAAAGCATTGGCAAAATACGAGCTGGTCTGCTGCCCCTCGTAAGCCAAGGTCTGGAGCACGAAGTACTGAGGAGCTGTCAAATCGTTGTCCAAGATCTTGGCATAGTTCGCCACAAGTGTCATCATCTGACGAGCCATCATGTTCGATAGTTGTTCCCGCTTATCCAGTATCAGTATTCATCTCCTCGGTGCTGACGAAGTCCGTCATCGTTATATATTACAAATTTAAATAGTTAAAAGCTTTTAACAATTAAATTGTATACCCTTTCACATAGCTCGTCAACCGCGATAAAATGCCCGATTTGGTTGTTATTTCCATGATTTCAATTGCTGTATTTCGATTCAGATTCAGGTTCTGATAGATAAAAAAGCACCTCCCGGTGCTTTTGTAAAGTATATCCATCCCCATTTCGGAGTATCCCGTTAGGTGTTAGGCAGCTCTTGCGGAGGCTATCTACTCGCTGTTATGTTTCGACTTGGCGTTATGTCTCTGATCAGCACTATCTTTCAGCATAGCATTATGTTTCTGGTTGACCTCATCCTGCACCAAAAAGGCACCACCTAAGGTGATGCCTACTCTGAACCGGTCGGTTATCCAGCAGCGGTATCCATCCGCTCATGAAGCGTTGCTTCCTGCAGGTAATCGAGTGTCATGCGGTCCACAAACCGCGAGAACTTCTCTTTCTTCTTCCCGTTCTCCTGATAAATGGTTATCAGCTTCAAGATGATCGGCGCCAACTGCTCAGCCTTCAAATCCGTGTGCAGCGGCTTCGCCAGAGCAGCCTTCAATCCTCTTGGCTCTCCGCCAACATAGAGATCAAAGGCATCCCTCATCTTGATGACGGCAATATCTTTAAGCAGGGGCTCGCTCGTTCCCAGCGCACAGTAAGCGTACCCGATTTTCAGGGGATTGGGTACCGGATGATCGGATATAACTTCATCCAGCATAGCTGCAACATCCAGGCCCGAATCCTCTGCTCCCCGGCAAAAATTACAGGTAATCAGGCTCTTGGAGACAAAACCAAGCAGGATGAACTTGAAGGCCTGCGGCCACCAGCTTCGCCTTCGCCTCCTCCGCCCGCTCTTCATCCATCTCCACGTACAGCTGCTTAAAGGTTGTCATCTCTATGCGGGCATCCTCACCTACGATGGAGCCCAGTACCGCCAGCTGCTGCGGGCGGAACAGCGTCCCGCCCACTTCAAAGCCGGGGTTACGGCAAACTTTTGCGATGCCAATGTCTACACTCCCATCAAGTCACCATAGTATCTTTTCCTTGCTCTACGAATATCCTTCATCCGTTGCCGTTACACCTTCATGCGCTGCAGACGAAGGGCGTTCATCACAACCGATACGGAGCTGAGTGCCATGGCGGCCCCGGCCACCCAAGGTGCCAGAAGACCGATGGCGGCAATCGGAATGCCAAGCGAGTTATAACCGAGCGCCCAGAACAGGTTCTGACGAATGTTGCTCATCGTTTTGCGGCTCATATAGATGGCATCCGGAATGCTGTTCAGATCACCCTTCATCAGCGTAACGTCCGCGGCTTCCATCGCCACATCCGTACCTGTCCCGATAGCCATGCCGATATCGGCAACGGCAAGTGTAAGCGCATCATTAATGCCGTCGCCAACCATGGCGACCTTCTTGCCCTGCTGCTGGAGCTTCTTCACTTCGTCCGCTTTACCTTCCGGCAGCACTTCAGCAAGCACATGGTCAATGCCCACCTGCTTCGCAATGGCTTGAGCCGTGCGTTCGTTGTCACCAGTAATCATGATCACTTCAATGCCCATTTGCTTCAGTCTGGCTACGGCTGCCCGGGACGTCTCTTTAATGGTGTCCGCCACGGCCACCAGACCTAAGCATATCGGCCATCTACCGCGGTAAGCATAGCCGTCTTGCCCTCGGTCTCCAGCTCCGACATTCGGGCCAGAACCGAGTCGATTGCCACGTTATGCTGTGCCATCAGCTTACGTGTACCGACAAGCACCTCGTGTCCTTCCACGTTGGCACGGATGCCATAGCCCGGAACGGCTTCAAAATGCTCGACAGCCGGGAGCTGTATCCCTCTTGCCTCAATTCCGGCAACAATCGCTTCAGCCAGCGGATGCTCGGAGCTCTTCTCCGCAGATCCAACCAGACGCAGGAACACCTCCTCGTCAATGTCGTTCACTTCCACATCCGTCAACTCGGGTTTACCCTTGGTGACCGTGCCTGTTTTGTCCAGAATGATCGTGTCGATTTTATGCGTGGATTCCAGATGCTCCCCGCCTTTAAACAACACGCCCAGCTCTGCCGCGCGGCCTGATCCGGCCATAATCGAGGTTGGCGTAGCCAAACCCAGCGCACATGGACAAGCAATGACCAGTATGGCGATGGCAATCTCTAACGCATGGGCGAAGTTACCCGGTGTTACCCAGAAGAACCACACGAGGAAGGCAACCACCGCAATTCCAACCACAATGGGAACGAAAATTCCCGAGATGACGTCCGCCACCCGCTGAATCGGGGCTTTGGAGCCCTGTGCTTCCTCCACCACCTTGATAATTTGGGCGAGAGCTGTCTCTTTGCCCACTTTGGTCGCTTCAAGTGTCAAGCGTCCATTCTTGTTCATGGTGGCACCGATGACAGCATCGCCCGCTTTTTCTCAACAGGAATACTTTCATAGGTCAGCATGGATTCATCCACCGCCGACGTGCCTTCCACTACTTTCCCGTCCACCGGAATTTTCTCGCCCGGTTTCACCAATACGAGATCTCCCGCCATCACCTGTTCAATCGGAATGGTGATCTCCTGTCCGCCACGAACGACCAGGGCTGTCTTGGCCTGAAGACCCATCAGCGTTTTGATGGCTTCTGAGGTACGGCCTTTCGCCATAGATTCGAACAGCTTGCCCATAATCACCAATGTGATCAGAACCGCACTCGTTTCATAATACATCTCGGGCCCATGGTGTACGCTCGCTCCGGCCGCTGCCCAATCGATCGTTAGATAAAGGCTGTAGAAGTAAGCGGCTGAGGTGCCGAGTGCAACGAGAACGTCCATATTGGCGCTTTTGTTGCGGAGCGCTTTGTAAGCCCCCACGTAGAACTGTTTTCCGATATAGAATTGTACGGGCGTTGCCAGGGCCAACTGGAACCAAGGGTTCATGAACAGATCCGGCATCCAGATCCACGAGGTGAAGGAAAAATGGCTCACCATGGCCCATAGCAATGGCAGAGACAGAATGGCCGATATGAGCAGCTTCCGTTTCTGCTTGGTGATGGCCTCCTTGCGGTGACCTTCCTGATCCAGCGTCTCCCGTTTCGATACGGCTTGATATCCCAGCTTCTCGACCCGCTGCTGGATATCGCCAAGGCTAACCTCGGCAGGATTGTACTCCACCCGGGCGGTCTCCATGGCAAAGTTAACGTTCGCTTCGCTGACTCCCGGCATCCGGCTTACAACCTTCTCGATTTTCGCCGCGCAAGCCGCGCAGTACATGCCGATCAGCTGCAAATCAACCGTTTCCTTGGCTGTTCCGTACCCCAGCTTCTCGATTTTCTCTTCCATCTGCTGGACAGTAACCACCTTCGGGTCAAAAGTCACGGATGCCTTCTCCAGCGCAAAGTTCACATTGGCTTCCTGCACACCTTCCATTTTGCTTAAGCCCTTCTCGATCCGATTCGCACAGGCGGCACATGTCATGCCCGTTAACTGCAGCGACGTTTTCTTCGGCTCCATTGTTGCTCCTGCTTCCATCTTCTCCTCACCCCTCTTCATCCTCGTGCCATTTGGTTAAACTACGTTGTACCCTTGTTCTTCAATGATCTCTTTGACTTCTTCCAGATTGAACTTAGCTTCATCATATTTGACGGAAACGGTGCCCGCCTTCAGGTCTACATGGCCCTCGATGTTCTGCTGCTTCAGTGCCCCTTCAATTGAATTCACGCAATGCATGCAGGACATGCCTTCTACTTTCATGGTTACCTGTTCCATTCTGAATCTCTCCTTTAGGTTTGGTTTTATTGTTGATGAATCATCCAAGAAACTCGATTCGGATTCCCGCTGAACTTTACTTGTAATTTCTATTTCTTGAAGTTAGTATACCCCCTACCCTATATTTAGTCAACCAGTTATTATCGATTTTTTATAAAATAATTCCAATATCATGGATACATCGCATAACCGTGCGGAATTCATCCTTGACTAAACACATACTGCCACCTTCGGAAGGTGGCAGCTCCATACATTATTCACTTCAACCGGATCTTCTCCAGCTGAGAGTCCCATCCCCGTTACTTCATCAGCTTATTCATCGTTGTTAACAGCTCGGTAATAACCTCATCGTCGCCTTCCTGAAGGCGCTCCACGACGCAGCTCTTCATATGATGTTCCAGCAGTAATTTGCTGACACCGTTTAATGCCGACTGGATCGAGGAAATCTGGTTTAATACATCGTCACAGTACGTATCCTTCTCAATTAAGCCCTTCACACCGCGAATCTGCCCTTCGATCCGGTTCAATAAGCTGATGAGGTTGCTTTTCGTTTTATCGGAATGATGGCTCTTCCGCTCGCTGGTTACAGCACAAGCATCATGTACATGGTTCTCAGTTGTCATGCCCATTTCCCCCTCCTTTAAATCCCGTTCCTTCATCTTGAATCTAATCTATCCTGAACCTAGTATATCATATAGCCCCCACCCTATAAAGCCCAGCTTATGGAATGAGGTTATCCGAACGGATGAGATTTCGTTGAATCGATACATGAATGGTTCTGTGGATCGCTATAACCAAAGGGTGCCCCATCAGATGGAATATCTGATGGGGCACCCCTATTTTCGCCCGAATTAATATATGATCCGTCCCGAGTCATCCGGTACGCCTGATTTGCGGTAGAAGTACGTATTGATTACATCCCGCCAATGCTTGGCGTGCTCAGCCTGATCGGCCAGCCGCTGTGCCACTTGAGCGAAACGCTCCGGATCGACTTTGCCTTCTAGCGAGGTCCAGGCGTCAAGCAGTCCAGCGGCAGCCTCGGCTCCCTCGAAGTGAGTATCATATATGTGCTGAATCACGGTTTTGCCGGATTTCAGCATATGGGAATACGGGACATGATGGAAGAACAACAGCAGCTCGTCCGGGCAGTCCTCCAGTGAATCATACAGAGCGGCATTTGGTTCGAAGTACTGAGCAGTGTAGCCTGTACCCGTCGCCATCGTGCGGTCCACCCCATGCCGTCCCGATCCGCGAAGTGATACGTACCCCACCGGGAATATTCATAGCCATCCACATCCGGACCATAATGCGTATGCGGTGTAATCATCCAGCCCACGCCAAGCGGTGACGTATAACTCTCATAGATCGGCCACGACTGCATGAGCATGCGGCACACCGTTTTTACAACTGACTCGTCATTGCCGAAGGTTAACCTTGTCCACTCCTCTGCAATCCCCTCCGAGGATAATTCAGGATTCCAGATCAGCCGTCCGAAGCCGTACAGATTCGCTTGTGCCAACGTATGGCCCGTCCAGTTCTCATCATTCCCGATGTTGGACACCGCAGCAATCCCGCTATATTTCATGCCATGCAGCGAGCCGTTTGTTATCTTCTTCACCTCAGACCCGGCCCCATCCGCATAGGTATCAAAATCCAGCACCTCTTTCCACTGCGGCACCAGATAACACACATGACGCTGCTGGTAGTATATTCCTGGGCAACCTGGAACTCCAGCACCTGATTGGTCTCTTTCATGCTGCCGAACAGCGGCGATACCTCTCGTACTTGAAAGTCCATAGGCCCGTTCTTAATCTGCAGCAGCACATTGTCCTTAAACCGTCCATCCAGCGGGGTAAAATGATCGTAGGCCGCACGTGCACGGTCCGTGCTGCGGTCGCGCCAATCCTGCATGCAGTTATATACGAAGCAGCGCCAAATCACGAGTCCGCCGTGCGGCTCCAGCGCTTCGGCGAGCATATTGGCGCCGTCGGCATGGTCCCGGCCATAAGCGAATGGACCCGGCCGATGCTCGGAGTCCGCCTTGACCAGGAAGCCTCCAAAATCCGGGATATGATCGTAGATTTCATTTGCCGCATCCTTCCACCACTGCCGAACCTCTTCATTCAGCGGATCGGAGGTGGATACGCCCCTATGTGGAGCGGAGCCGCAAAGTTGATGCTAAGATACAGTGTAATCCCGTATTCTCTGAAAATATCAGCCACCTTCGCAACCGTTGGCAAATATTCGGCCGTAATGAATCGCGTCTCGATCTCATGCACGTTGACATTATTAATGGAGATTGCATTCATGCCTACCGAAGCCAGCAATCGGGCGTAGTCCCTCACTCGTTCCAGATTGTCGGTAAACCGCCCGTTCTCGTAAAAATCGACTGACCCGAATATCCGCGTTCAACGGTGCCGTCGACGTTATCCCATTGATTAATCATCCGCAGACGATTCACAGGCTGATCAGCCACCTTCAAATAGGTTAGCGGTTGATGGGAGGCCAGCAACCGCAGCAAATGAAACACCCCGTATAATATACCTTTGCCGGATCCCCGATCAGGACAAGCTTCTCCTGCTGCCCTTGGCCTGAATGTACCAGCGTGAAGCCCTCCGGATCCAGCTGTGTATCAGCCCGGCCCCTATCCATAGCCCCGGTTATCCCTTCTGCGGCTCCTTCGGCTGCTACCGCTGCCCCCACATGAATACGAACCTCCAGATGGGAGGAGTTCAAGGCTTCCGAGGTGATATTCGGTACGATGCCAAGCATGGATTGACACGCATGCTTCAGTTCCTGGACAGCCGCGTTCGCAACTCGGGACTGCTGCTGATCCACAACAATGGTGCCGAGTTGCCTGCTGTAGGCGGCAGCAAGCTCCCGATTCTCGATGGGCGCATATTGCAGCCACGCTTTATATAAAGTGCTGTTCAACGTAAGTTCCCCTTCGTTTGGGCAAGGCCAATGATTTCCCAGCTTCTCACTCCACTAGTTCCTGCTGCCCTGAGGCAGTAAAATACAGATGCTTACCACAAGGACCACGACAAGCTGATGGCAGCCTTAGCCGCTTCATATATTAGCTATGGTAATTAAATTGAATGTAGGAATCCTTGTAAAAGCAATTACGACTTGACCATACGCTCCACCAAGCGGTGAAACGCACGCTTCGGTTGATGAAGCTCATCGAACAGGAATGGCCAGTTCTTGCGCCCCCGCACCGGGAAGTTGTCCAACCAGGTGTAATCGTCGGCTGCACCCCAGAAGGTAACGGACGTAATATGATCCCGATACTCCTTCAGAATGCCAAACATCTCGTCATACCGCTTGGCTTGAGCCTCCAGAAGCTCCTCCGGCGCCTCGGTCAGATCCTTCCTGGTGTCGTCGAACCGGAACATCGAAACATCGAGCTCCGTCAGCTGAAGCTGCAGACCGAGCGATGCATACTTCTCAATCGCTGCGCGGATATCGTCAAGGCCAGGATCGTACAGATTCCAATGTGCCTGCAATCCTACGCCATGGATAGGGGTTCCCTGATCCAGCAAGGACTTGACCAGCGTGTAGATTTTATCCCGCTTGTTCGGATGGGACTCATTGTAATCGTTATAGAACAATACAGCCGACGGATCTGCTTCATGCGCAAACTGGAACGCCTTGGAGATAAACTCCGGACCCGCGATTTCCAGCCATTTGGATGGACGAAGGAGCTCTTCTCCTTCATCCGCGATCACCTCGTTCACGACATCCCAGGCATAAATATCATCCTTGTATCGCTTCACGACCGTATCGGTATGCGACTTCAACCGTTCGTACAGCGTCGCTTTATCCACCATGTTCCCATTCTTGTCCTGGAACAGCCAGTCGGTCGTTTGGTTATGCCATACCAGCGTATGGCCGCGCATCTTCATTCCATGCTTGCGGGCGAAGGCAGCGAGTTTATCCGCATCCTCGAACGTATACGTATCCTCCGCGGGATGCACACTGACAAACTTCATTTCATTTTCCGCCGTAATGCTGTTGAAATGATAGGATAGCAATTCCTCCTGCGTTTCGATCGTCAGCGGGTTTACGGCCGCTCCAATGAGAAAGTCATCCGCGAACATTTCCTTCAGCTTTGATTCACTACGATGATGGTTGGTCACATTCAGTCCCTCCTTGAATTAGAGATAATAACAAGATTGATGGTTTATGATCGTGATGCCACCTGCATCCCGGTTGGTCGACAGTCATCCAAGGCATGCATCGGGCCACGTACCGTGCGCACAGGAAGCAGTGCGCACGGTGCACAGCTTTAGCGGCTCCCGCAGCTTAACCTTTACCCCGCCCAAGGTCATCCCCTGCACAAAGTATTTTTGCAGGAACGGATACACCAGGATGATCGGCACACTTGCCACAATGGTCATCGTGGCCCGAATGGATGTCGGCGTGACCTGATTCGCTCCGCTTTCCGAGCTTGCGAACTGGCTTGCGTAATCATTGCCCGAGTTCATCGAGGAATTCGAGTTCTGGAGTATTTTCATCAGCTCGTACTGCAGTGTGCTCAGTTCCGTATAGGAAGAGTTGTAGAGGAATACGTCAAACCAGGAGTTCCACTGCGATACCGCCGTGAACAGCGATACCGTCGCAAGAACGGGTACGCATAGCGGGAGCACGATCCGCATAAAGGTCGTGAATTCACGCGCCGTCAATGCGTGCCGATTCCAGAATCCCTTCGGGCAGCCCTTCGATAAAGGAGCGAATGACGATCACGTTAAACACGCCGATCAGGCCCGGAATGATGTACACCGAGAAGGTGCCCAGCATGCCCAATTCGCGAATCAGCAGGAAGTTCGGAATTAAACCGCCGCTGAAATACATGGTCAAGATAAAAGCAATGGATACGAACTTGCGCAGTACGTATTCCGGACGGCTGATCGTATACGCAACCATGGCGCAGCAGAATACGGAGGTGATCGTACCGATCACCGTACGAAGCACGGATATGAAGGTAGCTTGAAAGATGGTTGCTTCGTTAAACACATATTTGTAATTCTCCCATGTGAAGTCCCGAGGCCATAGATAAATGCCGCCTTTCACCGAATCCGTCGCATTGTTGAAGGATACTGCGAGTGTATTCAGGAACGGGTACAACGTAACCACCATTAGGCAGATCATGAATACAATGTTCAAAGTATCGAATATCCGGTCCGCGGGAGACTTGAACCGGGCATGAGCTCGTGGTGAATCTGATGTCTTCGCCATATGAATCCTCCTGTAAGTGTTCTGAAGGAAAACGGTCCTCGTAAGCTTACGCTTAGAACAATCGTTCCTCGCCCAGTCTCTTCGCGATATGATTAGCCGTGAACAAGAGTATGAAGCTGACCACCGTCTTGAACATGCCTGCAGCGATCGAGAGCGAGAAGTTCCCCATCTGAATACCATATTTCAGCACGAAGATATCCAGGTTCTCGGAATAATCCACGTTCATGCCGTTACCAAGCAAATATTGCGGTTCAAAACCGGATTCGAGCAAGTTACCGATATTCATGATCAACAGGATAATAAATACTGGCTTCAGACCCGGCAGGGTTATGTTCCAAATCCGTTGAAAACGTCCGGCGCCATCGATTTCCGCCGCCTCATACTGCGAGGGATCGATCATCGTCATGGCTGCCAAATATATGATGGTGTTCCAGCCGACATTCTTCCATACTTCCGAAACACCGAGTATTCCCCAGAAATATTCTCCTTCTCCAAGCCAAAGAATCGGTTCCTTGATGAGACCGAGCCACAGCAGCAGCTCATTGATGATTCCGCCGTCCGAGGACAGAGCCGTCGAGATAATGCTCGCCGCCACCACCCATGAGATGAAATGGGGCAAATAGCTGATCGTCTGCACGACCCGTTTAAACATCAGATTACGCAGTTCATTGAGCAGAATCGCCAGCACAATGGCGGTAACAAACCCGAGCACGAGGTTAATAAAACTCATGGCGAGTGTATTGCGCATGACCCGAAGGAAATGCTCATCCTGAAACAGGAAGGTAAAATGCTTCAAACCTACCCATTCCTGATCAAAGATTTTCTTCGCAGGTTTAAAATCCTGAAACGCTATCGTCCAGCCCCATAGTGGCAGGTATTTAAAGATAAACAGCCAGAGCAAAAAGGAATCGACATGAAGACGAGCGCCTTCTGCTGCAGCAGCTTTTGAAAGAAGCTTTTTCACCTGATGGCGGCCTGGTATTTAAACCAGTATCGTTTTTCGTTGTTTATTGAAGAAACCTTTCGATTCCGCTAAGCATTTCTCGCAACGCCTTCGTCTCTGCAGGTCCAATCGGGTTCGCTTTATCCACGGTTTCTTCTCCTTCCTATCCAAGCCCTTACCGTTAAGTTCGAAGCAGGCAACTTCTCAGCGCCGAGCTTGTTATATAGAAGAGGAGGGACGGATACTCAAGTCTACCGAGTGGTCCGCCCCCTTCGCCTCTCCTTCATCTATTATTGTCCTTGGGCATTTGCGATTTTCTTGGCGACTTCCTCGGTGATCAGATCCTCATATCCCTTCACATCCAGCTTGCTGAACTCGCCCACGTATTCATTCCAGATACGGTCAAACTCCGCAGGGTTTGCAAGCACCAGTTTCGGGAAGTATTTACGCTGCAAATCGCTTTTCTTCTGAGTGAAGATTTGTGCTTATGAGCCCTGATCAATCGGAATGCTCCAAGCCGGGTACCATGGACGATCATCCGGCGCCGCAAACAATTGCGAGAAGGAATCGATGTCATAGGCTTCAAGCAGCTTCTTATCCGGTTCGGAATAAGACATTTTGGCAACCTCAGGCTGGCGTCCTGCACCGACGGAATTACCGTCAGGAAGCGTGGAGCCATTGCCGTAACGAGGCCAGTTGTATTCAAAGTACTTGAAGCCGAACGACTCGCGGAAGGCTTCCGTATTCGTCTGTGTGATCTGCTCTTCCGTACGGTAGAAGCGGCCGTTCTCATCAACGGAATACGTCTCGTCCTTGATGCCCCAGTTCGACAGAACCTGGTTCTCGTCCGTAAGCAGGTTGTTGAAATATTTCACAATACGCTCTGGATCCTTCGCACTGACGGAGATTCCTACGCCGCGGTTGTTAACAAAGGATGGCGGATCGAGATACTGGTCCTTGATATTCTCATCGTAGACGATCGGCAGCGCCATATATTCGAGATCGTCGTTACCCGATGCGTTGGCTGTTTCGCGCAGGTTATTCATCGATTGGCCTACCTGCCATCGATAGTCGAAGAAGCCGAGCACCTTACCGGAAGTCAGTTTGGCAAGGTATTGATCATAGTTGTCCACGAAAGAGGATTTATCAAACAACCCCTCTGTATTGAGCTTGTTCAGCTCCTGCAGGTAGCGCTTCGTAATGTCATCGTCCGCATAATCGTTCGCTACGTGGGTCTCCATGTCGATGATGATCCCGCCATCGTTCGGATATCCGGCCAAGTGCATCGGGGCATTGGTCAGTGCAAAAATTTATCCTGTGTTGTCAGTGCCAGGTACCCGGTCAAGCCTTCCTCCGGATGTTTCTTCACGTAGTCGCGAATCAGGCCCAGGTATTCATCGAAGGTCTTGATCTTCGGGTAACCTGCTTCCTTCAGAACACGTCGTTGAATCCAGAATGCACCCTGCTCAATGTTTGGAGCAGACGTGTACTCTCCTACCACCGCGCTCAGCGGCAGGAAGTAGATGTTGCCATCCTCGGCTTTCATCAGGTTGTAATACGGCTCGTATACACGCTTGATGTTAGGTCCATACTTATCAATCAGATCATTCAAGGGGATAAAGGCGCCCGCGCCAACCAGCTTGTCAATCGAGTTCCCCGGTACGATGACATCCGGATAATCGTTGCTGGCGATGAAGGTTCCCACCTTCGTGTTCTCATCCCCTACCAGATGCTCCATCTTAAAGTTCACGCCAGTTTGATCTTCGAAGATCTTACCGATGGTGGTTTCGTTCGTATTTTTGTCCTTGCCTGCTGCTGCGTTGAAATACGTGAAGGTGACCTTCTCTTCCTTCTTCTCGCCTTCGCCACCAGCCGCCGCGTGTTGTCCGCGGTTTGATTGTCTTTTCCGCCGCAAGCTGCCAGAAGAGATACCATCATGACTACGGTCAGACAGCTCATCCAAAATTTCTTATTCATGCTCTTGACCTACCCCTTTCGGTCTTGTTTAATTGTAAGCACTTTCATTATAAGAGAGCCCTTGAGCGATTTTCACCCGTCAATCTTTAGGTGATACTTAGAAAACTATAGAACTGTGTCCAGCGGCAGAAAAAAAGGCTGTACGGGCATCATGCAGGGCAGGTTTCTCCCTGCAACAAACAAATCCTGCTTCTGGTCATTCCAAACCGGAATGCCAAGCAGGATTTGCCGCCGTTATTGTTCGATGGGAATGGACAGCTGGACCCGAGTGCCTTGTCCCGGCGAGCTGTCGATTTCAAACCGGAACCGGCTTCCGTAGTACAGCTTCAATCGGTAGATCACATTCTGAATGCCGATCCGCTCCCCCATCTCATCCTCGGTATCGAGATAACGGCAGATGCGTTCGACCTGCTCCGCGGACATGCCACCCCGTTATCCTGAATGGTACAGATGAGCGATCGACCCTCGCGTACGATAAGCACTTCAATGCGTCCCCGTGCTTCAGCGGCTCAATGCCGTGAATGCTGGCATTCTCCACGAAGGTAACAATCGCCATTTTGGGTAATTGCAGGTGACCCTCTTCTGCGGGTGCGTGGACCGTATAATCAATCTTGTCCCCAAACCTAGATCTCTGGATTTCAAGGAAACAGTGGATAAACTCCACCTCTTCCTTGAGCGTCACCATATCTTTTTCCAAACTAATGAATTACGGAAAATCTTGGCCATGTTATGAATGATTCTTGCCGTCTCATCCTCATCCTTCATCAGGCTCCGCATGCGGATGGTCTCCAAGGCGTTAAAGAGGAAATGCGGGTTAATCTGGCTCTGCAGTGCATTCAATTGCGCGTGCCTTCGCTGCAGCTCCAAATTTTTCTTCTGGATATCCGCCACGTATACGTCATTGATCAAGCTTTCGAGCTGCAGCGTCATCCGGTTGAATTCACCCGTCAGCTGGCCGATCTCGTCGCGCGCCTCCGCTTCTTCAATCGTGTCATAATTCTGGTTCTTAACCTTCTTCATATGCTTGAGTATGCGTACCAGCCGCACGCTTAGGGAACGGCTAATCCAGACGATCACCAGGGTGGGGAGCAGAAAGTTCAAGCAGGTCAGCACAATGACAAACCGCAGGGATTGCTGGACATCCCGCAGCACCACATCCTCAGGCGTCACCGCCACCATCGTCCAGGAGTTCAGATTGTTGGTTGTGAAGCTGTCGGTACGAAACTCCAGAAACTTGTCCTCATGCTCGATGCTGCTGTACGGCACGGAGCCCTGCATGACGTTGACGTTCGAATCTGTGGTGTATTCAATATTTCCGGCGCCGCTCAGCAGGTACACCTTGCCCTGCACGTTCAGATTGCTCATAATCTGCCGGATCGAGGGCATCCGCATATCAATCTTGAGATACTTGGTATAGTCATTCTGGGAGTTGAAATAATTCATGCTCCGGATGATGCTGAAGCTGTCCAATTGGCCGTTTCCACCCGTGCGCATCACGATCGGTTGAGTCACGTTCTTGCCCGCGATCAATTTGTACCAGGCCTCTTCCTTCACCTTGTCATCGATGTAATTGATGCCCCGGAATACAGCAGGGTCGGATTGTCCACATATACCGTAATTTCGCTGACCGAGTTGTATACGGCGCTGCCCGAATTCAAAATGCGGCGAAGATAGCTGTCATAAGCCTCAATATAATCGGCGGGGTGGTCGTACCCCGTCTCCACGATCTCGTTCAATTGAACATCCGTATAGAAGACCGAGGAGATCTCCAGGGCATCCTCGACTTCTCGGCGGAATTCGTTCTTCATCTGCTCAAGCGCTACGGTTATATCCTGGATCCGCTGCTCCCTCACGCTGCCGGATGTCACATTATAGAAGATCAGGTTGGTGATCAGAATCGGCAAAAAAACAGCCAGGAAATACATCAGCAGCATCTTGTCCCGCAGGCGGACATTGTTTAAGCTTGGCTTCATCGATTCGTCCCTTCGGACGCTGCCTCCTTCATCAAGCGGCTCCGATATTCACTTGGCGTCATCCGCTCAATCTTCTCGAATTGCGTGACAAAATAGTCCGGGTTGCCGAAGCCTACGCGTTCGGCCACCTCATAGATGCGCAGGTCCGTCTGGCGCAGCAATCGCTTGGCTTCATTTACGCGCAGCTGCAGCAGGAAATCATTAAAGTACACGCCGTATGCTTTTTTAAACAGCTGTCCCAGATAGACCGGGTTCATATAGAACTTTCCCGCGATGCTCTTCAGACTGATATTCTCATGAAAGTTAGCCTCAATATAAGCCCGGATCTTCTGAATTCCGCCCTTGTGCTGCTCCTTGCGAAGATGTGAAATATAGTTTGCGCTCTCAACTGCAAAATCGGTAAACAGACGCTTCAGCTCACGCAGCGACAGATTGCGGTCATGCCACTCGGTCATCGGCTCCAGGCTGGACAGCCACTCTGATCCCCCTCCATGCTGCTAAGCACCCGCACCACGCCCAGTACGCATTGGTTGATCGCCATCTTCACGGCTTCAGGCGCATACAGCTTCGCCTGGAAGGATTGAAACAATAATGTGATCGTCTCCTCCAGCTTGTCGAAATGCAGCTCTTCGATCTGCTCCAGCAGCAGCTCGTAGAGGCTCTCCTCCAGACCAATATATTGCAGCGCATGCAGAGCGGCTTCCTCATGGATTACGATGCCGCTCTCATCATAGACGTACTTGTATAACAAGGCTTCCTTGGCCGTTTCATAGGCATTCTGGATAAGGGACAGCTGCTGAACCTATTGACCGAAATAGACAAAGATCCTATCGTTATCAGTAACGAGCGATTGTTGAATGCGTCTGGCGAATTCCCGCTGACAATCCTGAGAAGATTGCAGAATACTCCCCGGTACGATGATGCCGATTCGATTGCGATGCTCATGCAAGTAGAAGGGCTGAGCTCCATTCGTGACGGCAAGGAGCGCCTCTTCCACCCGGTCCTTGAACTCGCCTCCGCCCGCTTCACCCTCGTCCTTTGATAGCGGTAGGTCATTCCGCTCGACGAAGACGTAGAACAGTCGGTCCTCGGGCAAGAGTTCAAGACGTCGCTCCCATTCCTGCAGCAGCGCCTCATCCGCTTCCCCTATAATCAGCGACTCCATCAAGGCGCCGGACAACAGACGTTCTTCTCGCAAGCGTGCCTCGCGGTCAGACTCCAGCCGTCCGCTGAGCCGGACCAGCGCATTACTGAATTCCAGCTCGTCAATCGGCTTCAGAATGAAGTCGTGTACACCGTAACGAACCGCCTGCTGCGCATAGTTAAAGTCATCGTATCCGCTTACAATAATAAAATAAGGCTTCACGATATCCTGCGTGACAACTCGCCTGATCAGCTCAAGTCCATCCAGCACCTAAGCATGCGGATATCGGTAATGACCACATCCGGCTGAAGCCGTTCAATCAGCTCCAGCGCATCTTCGCCGTTATCCGCCTCATCTACGATTTGAAAGCCGCAGGCTTCCCAATCTATCAGCTTCAGCAGCCCTTTGCGCGTAAACACCTCGTCATCCACCAATATCGCCCGGTTCAAGTGCACGGTATGTCCCCTCGCCTTTTGTTCCCATCTGCCTACCAACCCATGCCTATCCGTCAGTCGGCAAACGCTTTCATATAGTAAGTCTATTGTTCATGCTCTGCGCGAAATTGTCAACGAATTTGAAAATAACGCTCGGCATTAAGGTAGCAGATATCCTGGATAATGGCACCGATATAATCGTAATCCGCGGGTACCTCCCTTCCTTGATCCAGTCCCCGAACAGACGGCACAGCACTCGCCGGAAATATTCATGCCTTGGGAACGACATGAAGCTCCGTGAATCCGTCAGCATGCCGACAAAGGTGCTGATGAGCCCCATGGAAGACAGCGCGGTAAGCTGCTTCAGCATGCCTTCCTTCTGATCGTGGAACCACCAGGCCGACCCGAGCTGAAGCTTGCCCTCAACGCCAGCCGCCTGGAAATTCCCGATCGTGGTAGCCAGCATTTCGTAATGAGACGAATACAGGCTGTATACAATCGTTTGCGGAAGCTGATCGCTGCTGTCGAGTCTGCTCAGGAATCCGTTCAGGCTCTCCGCCAGATGAAAATCCATAATCGAGTCATACCCGCTATCCTTGCCGATCTTCGCGAACATACGCGCATTATTGTTCCGGATCGCCCCAATATGCAGCTGCATGGTCCAGCCCATCGCGTGATACATCTCGCCCAGCTTAAGCAGGGTATGCGTGCGGTATTTCCGTTCTTCGAGCGGCGTTATGCTGAGACCGCTGATGGCTTTGCCGTAAATGTCTGCAACCTCTTTCTCCCCTGCTTAGGTTCATAAGGAAAACTGCCAAAGCCGTGATCCGACAGGCGGCAGCCATGATCGTGGAAATATTGTATCCGATGCTGCAGAGCTTCCAGCAATTCCTGGTAGGTATCTACAGCTTGATCTGCCGTGGATCCCAGTGTCTCCACATAGGAGGTGAAATCGGGATGGGTCAGGTCCAGCACCCGATCCGGACGGAATGCAGGCGCTACGATGGTGGTCAATTCCCCGTTCTCCCGAATGGCACGGTGGAACTCCAGCGAATCGAGCGGATCATCCGTGGTGCAGGCTACTTTCACTTTGAATTTATCCAGAATCCCGCCTGCCCGTAAGGAAGGACTCTTGAGCTGTTCATTGCAGGTCTCCCAGATTTCCCTGGCATTGCCTGAGGTTAGCCGCTCCTGAACCCCGAAGTAACGCGCCAGCTCCAGATGCGTCCAGTGATACAGTGGATTGCCGACCAGACGCGGAACGCAGCCTGCCCAGGCCATAAACTTCTCTTCCGGGCTTGCACTGCCTGTAATCAGCTCTTCGTTGACACCGAGCCAGCGCATGGCTCTCCATTTGTAATGATCTCCCTCCAGCCATATCTCTGTCAGGTTATCGAATTGCTTATTGATCGCGATATCCTTCGGGTTTAGATGATTGTGATAATCGAATATCGGCATGCCTTCCGCATAATCATAAAAAGTTTCTTGGCACTGTTGCTGTTCAGCAGCAGATTTTCCGTATCCAAACGGCTCATGTGATTGCCCTCCGATTCTTATTTAGATTTTCAGTTCCATACTACCATACAAGTATGGTAGTATGGAATACATTAGGAGGTGATGCCGTGGTAGAATCTTTGCGTTTACAGCCAGGGTCGGCCGGACATATCGTGTACTCCCAGCTTAAGCAGCAAATTGTGAGTCTCGAGCTCCCCCGGAACCGCTCTATCCGAGAAGGAGGTTTCCCTTTCATTCGAAGTTAGCCGAACACCTAGGTGGGAAAGCTTTGTCCGCCTGGCTCAGGAGGACCTTGTTGTTGTGCTTCCCCAGCGCGGCACGCGGGTCTCGCTCATTGATTCGGAGCTGGTCGAGGAAGCCCGCTTCATGCGGGAGCAGCTTGAGAAGGCTGTCGTCCGTCTTGCCTGCGAGAGCTTTCCGGAGGATAAACTTCTTGAGCTGGAACGGAATCTGTCCGAGCAAAGCGAGAGCATCGAGAAACATGACGGCAAGCATATGTTTGAACTGGATGAAACCTTTCACCGGATTTTGTTTGAAGGCTGCCGCAAGGTAGGTACCTGGAATGTGCTGCAGCAGATGAATGCTCATCTGAACCGGAGCCGGATGTTATGGCTGTCCGCCGATCCGAATTGGACTAACCTGTACGAGCAGCATCGGGAGATCGTGGACGCGATCCGGCGCCATGACGCTGATCATGCAGAGCGTGAGATGCAGGAACATCTCAGCCTGATCATCTCCAATCTGGCTGTGCTGAAAGAAAAGCATCCCGATTATTTTAAATAAGGCATACGCGGCGGGTGCGGGTGCACCTCCTTGTCCGTCCGCAGCCTTCCATCTTGGCTGTACCATCGTAATTGCAGATTTCCGGCAGCTGTTGCGTTAACTCCTTAAACTTATAAAGGCGGTGAAGAAATGCGCATGGTATTCAGGTGGTTCGGCGAGGGTAATGATACGGTCTCGCTGGATCAGATTAAACAAATTCCCGGCGTGGAGGGCATCGTATGGGCACTTCACGATATTCCTGTCGGTGAAGAATGGCCGATGGAGCGAATTGGAGAAGTTGTGGACCAAGCTAAAGCGTACGGACTTCATGTGGACGTCGTGGAAAGCGTGAATGTCCACGAGGATATCAAGCTCGGCCTCCCATCACGCGACCAATACATAGCCAATTACATCCGGACGATTGAGAAATTGGGTCAGGTCGGCGTCAAAGTCATCTGCTACAATTTCATGCTTGTTCGACTGGGCTAGAACTGATCTTCACAAGCAGGCGCCGGATGGATCCACGGCTCTCTTCTTCGAGAAGGCCAAGATCCACGGCACCGACCCGATGGAGCTGGTTCAGACGATCAACCGGAACAGCACCCTGACCATGCCAGGCTGGGAGCCGGAGCGATTGGCGCATCTGACGTCCTTATTCGAGGCTTACCGCGGCGTTACCGAGGAAGATCTGTGGAGCAACCTTGAATATTTCTTAAGCGCCGTCATTCCGGCTGCCGAGAAGAATGGCATTCGAATGGCCATTCATCCGGATGATCCGCCTTGGCCGATCTTCGGTCTGCCGCGAATCATCACCAGTCAGGAGAATCTGCGCAGATTCCTCCATCTGTATGACAGCCCGGCGAACAGCCTGACCCTGTGCAGCGGGTCGCTCGGCGCCAATCCGGACAACGATATCGTCTCCATGATCCACGAGTTCCATGACCGGATTCCATTCGCGCATATCCGAAATGTCCGCGTCTACGAGAATGGCGATTTCATGGAGACGTCGCACCGGACCGAAGACGGGACCGTGGATATATCCGGTATTGTGCAGGCTTATCATGACAACGGTTTCACCGGATATGTAAGACCCGATCACGGACGGCATATCTGGGGTGAGCAATGCCGCCCGGGTTACGGTCTGTATGACCGGGCCTTAGGCATTATGTATCTGTGGGGGCTGTGGGACGCATACAGCCGTGAGCCTGCAGAGAGCGCAGCCGAGCGGAAGGAGGCTGTTCAATGAGCGAGGTTCATATTCATGTTGCAGGAGCTTCCGGGCCAGGATCAGGAGAAGCTATCCCTGAAGACACGCCGCAAAATACCCCGTCACTTCCGCTCCATCCGTCACTAAAGGGAAAGACGGTTGTCATTACGGGCGGCTCCGGGGTGCTGTGCCGGGCGATGGCCCTTGAACTGGGACGGCAAGGCGCCAAGGTGGCTGTCTTGAATCGCACGGCCTCGAAGGGCCAGCAGGTGGCCGACGAGATTATCGCCGCGGTGCTGCGATTGCCGTTCCGTGCGACGTGACGGATGTTGAGAGCGTCCGGGAAGCCGAGAAGGCTGTACGCGAAGCCTATGGCCCCTGCGATATCCTCATTAATGGAGCCGGCAACCGTAAGGATGCCAACACAACCCATGAAATCTACCTACCGGAAGATGCGGGGGCGCCGGATCCGGAGGTTACAACGTTCTTCGGGTTAAGCGTGCCGGGCTTCCGCAGCGTGTTCGACCTGAACTTCATCGGCACCCTCATTCCGACGCAAATCTTTGCGGAGGGGATGCTGGGGCGTCCCGGGGCCGTCGTGCTGAACGTCTCGTCCATGAGCGCGCCAAGCCCGATGACCAAGGTTCCGGCTTACAGCGCAGCCAAAGCGGCCATCAACAACTTCACGCAGTGGTTGTCGGTTCATCTCGCGGAATCGGGCATTCGTGTGAACGCGATTGCGCCGGGCTTCTTCCTGACCGAGCAGAACCGCAACCTGCTGACCCATAGCGATGGTTCGCTAACCGAACGCTCTCATAAAATCATCTCGCATACTCCCATGAGACGGTTCGGCGTACCCGAGGATCTGCTCGGTACGCTGCTCTGGCTCGTGGACGATCAGACCTCCGGGTTCGTCACGGGAACGGTGATCCCTGTGGACGGCGGTTTCATGGCTTATTCCGGCGTATAACAAATCGCATACGGTTTCATCAGCAAAAGGCCTTCCCAAGATTATCTGATCTTGGGAAGGCTCTTTACTAAATATAAGCGTTGTTTCTTATGTGGAGTGGTATCCCCACTCGATTTACAGCACAGCCTCCGGCTTAAAAAAGTAAGCAAATATTTCTTGTTCGCCTCCAGCATCTCATCGAGCAGCTGCTTCGCTACCGTCACGGACGGTACCAGCGGATGATGAACCAGCGCTTGCAGAGCAATGCCGCGATCACCGGTAATGGCGGCTTCAATCGTTAATTGTTCGTACACTTTCACCGCATGCATCAGCCCTTTTACATGGGAAGGAACCTTTTGCGGTACGAGTGGAATTGGGCCCTGGCCTGTCACCACGCAGTTGATCTCAATGCTGGCATCCGCAGGCAGGAAGTCGTAGATGTTTCCATTGGACACATTCAATGTCTGGATATCATGGCGGTCATTGTAGATCGAGGTCATCAGGTTAACAGCCGCTTCGGAATAGTAAGCACCGCCCCGCTGCTCCAGCTGCTTCGGCTTCTCCGCCAAATTCTCGTCCTTGTAGAGCTCGAACAGCTCCTGCTCTACCCGGCTAACCACGTCCGCTCGGGTCCCGTCCTTCTCCAGTGATGCCTTCATATCCGCGAGCATCGTATCCGTCATGTAGAAGTATTTAAGATAATACGTCGGAATGGCTCCCAGCGAACGGATGAAGTCGGCATCCCATCCAAAGGTCGGCACGTTCTTCGCCGTATACGACTTGCCGCCGTCCAGCAGCTCCGGCATCTTCTCTTCGCCGTTGACGATGGCCGAGGTCACCCAGTGAAGATGGTTGATGCCAACAAACTCGGCTAGAACATCCTTCTCGGACACACCATATTCAGCCGCGAGAAACTTCTGGAAGTTAATCGGGAGTTGCACAGTCCTACGGACTTGACCTTGCTGTGCTTTGCAACAGCCTCGGTTACAATTCCGGCCGGATTCGTAAAGTTAAGCATCCACGCATTCGGCGCCAGCTCCTCGATATCGCGGCAGATGTCCAGAATGACAGGAACAGTGCGCAGTGCCTTCAGCATTCCGCCCGGACCCGTCGTCTCCTGACCGATGACACCATGCATAATCGGAATATGCTCATCCTGTTTACGTGCGGCCAGCAAGCCGACACGCATCTGAGTCGTTACAAAGTCAGCGCCTGCTATCGCTTGTCTGCGATCCAGTGTGAGATGAACCTCAATCGGCAGGCCGGACTCTTTTACCATGCGCTTCGCCAGATTTCCTACGATCTCAAGCTTATGCTTGCCCTCTTCAATATCTACGAACCATAGTTCACGAATCGGCATCTGCTCATAATTGCGAATGAAACCTTCAACAATTTCCGGGGTGTACGAGGACCCTCCCCCAATGACCGCTATCTTCAATCCTGCTGCCATGTTCATCGCCTCCAAGATATGATATCCATATGATCTATTCCAT
The DNA here is from genome assembly GCA_012656105.1 of Phytophthora syringae. Lineage (NCBI taxonomy): Eukaryota > Oomycota > Peronosporomycetes > Peronosporales > Peronosporaceae > Phytophthora > Phytophthora syringae. The sequence goes on from JAAKBD010000004.1 coordinate 1,578,032, forward strand.
CGCTAAGCTGGTCAGGCCGTGGTTACCTGTTCGAACGTAAAAGCCTTCAGTTTGGCTTCCGTCTCTGCAGCCACGGTAACCCCATCGGCATCCATCGCACAGAGAAGTGCGCCGGAAACCGGATCGGAGGTCAGTCTTACACATGCTGCATGCGGTGCACGGACTGCAACGACCCGTTCAATCGCATCCGTCAAAATGGAGCTGTTCGGCCTGTTCAGCACACTGCCGATATAGACAATGTCAAAGGCTTCATCGGTCATATCCAGCCGCCGGATGAGCGTGCATACCGCATTGGCCAGCTCTTCGCCTTCGTTCTGAAGAATCCGGGTCGCTACCTCGTCGCTTACTTCGGCTGCCTGGAACAAGGTTTTCACCAGGCTTGGCGGAACCGAAGCTTTACCGTAGAGAACATCCTCGTACATCGGTTCCACGGACGCATATCCCATCTGCTCCAGAACGAGCGAAGTCAATAAAGTTGTTATCCCCGCTCGTCCCAAGCCCGAATAACCGCCCGGAAGGCCAGCTTCGCGAACCCCGAACCGCCTGCGTATCCGTCCCCATATAAGAATCCGAAGCCCCCATACTGCAGCTCTGCTCCCGCGCGATTGCGCGCCGCGCTGTTAAAGCCCGTACCGCAGATCAATGCAGCTCCATATGGACGGCTCGTTCCTGCCCGCATACCGATAATGGTATCGCATGCGATACCATGTCTGGCATAGCCCAGCGCTCCGATCATGGGGCGCAGAATCTCATAATCTGCTTCCCGGTCCGCTCCAGCCAAGCCGAAATAGGCATAACTTATATCTTCTTTGGCAGCACCAGCCTGTTGAAGAGCTGCATCACAGGCTTCCTCAATGTTACGGGCCGCATGTTCACGGTGAATCTGGTGATTACCGTTACCAGAAGCCCCTTGCCAAGAATGTTCCCTTGTTCATCACAGATCACAGCGTGCGTCTTGCTGCCGCCGCATCTACACCCAGATACAAACTCATGGACTTCACTCCTACCCGCCTATAGCGGCATCATGGTGGTATATATCCAAGATACCGCTTCCACCGTGCTCCATCTACTGCTATACCATCGAGGTGTGATACTATCTTACTGTTTCTCAGGCTTCGTGGTTGAAGGAATAACGGGACGGCCCGCATACGCGTGCTCCCGAATTTCGCTTGGCGATGCCCCGACATGCTGCTTGAACAAGCGGTTGAAGTTGGACAAATTCCGAAATCCGCAGGTTTCCGCAATCTCAATGATCTTCTGATCGGTTGTCTCCAGCAGATGCACGGCATGGGTTAGGCGCAGCTGGATCAGGTAATGGTGCGGGGACGTTCCAACCGCCTGCTGGAAGAGTGCGCTGAACCGGGAAGGACTCAGGTGTGTCAAATCCGACAGCTCCTGCAGCGTCCAGCCGTAATCCAGGTGAAGCTCCATCGTGCGCAGGACTTCTTTAACGCGTGCATTCCCCTGCCCTTGATCGGTCGGTTCTCCTGGATCGGAGTTGACAGGTGGCGGTTCGCCAAACTAAGGAATCGAATCAGATCCGAACGGATCAGACTCATGTAAGAGGTGCCCCGCGCTTCATTCTCGTCCAGCATGCGCCGGAGCAGCCGGGCCAATTCATCGTGAACTGGAGACTGCTTAGGTCCACGTTCCCCAGCGAACGGAACGGAGCCATCAAATCCGGATCGAACTTGAGATCAATGGACAGCAGCGAAGGCTCGAACATAATGACATCCATGACGAGGTTCTCCGTTTCATAGGCCCGGTGCAGATCATTGCTGTTAATGAAAATAATGTCCCCCTGCTGAAAAGGCAGCTTCATCCCGTTGATCAGAATAAATCCGATGCCGCTGCGAATATAGTTAAGCTCCAGAGCATGGTGCCAATGCAGGCGCTGGGCTCCGGCAAATATACCGTGCGTGGTCGATGCAGTGAAAGGAAAGGCAGCATTCGTAAAAACGATGGCATCCGGAACAACGCTCTGCGGACGATTCACACACATTCACCTCCATGGCCCTCAATATCGATACGAGTTCGTGATTTACCCACATCGTACCATGAGCCGCGGCAAGAAAAAAGGACTCAACTTCAAGCAGTGTGCCGCCTGAAGCAAGTCCTTTTAAAGTTCATTAAGATAATGTAAGCTCAACGGCCCAGCCGAACGGGTCCTCCGCCGTTCCAAGCTGGATGCCCGTGATCGCATCATATACACGTCTGGAGAGTTCGCCCGTTGCTCCCTCGCCAATCACCAATTGCTCGTCTTCCCACTCCAGGGAGCCGATGGGTGAAATAACCGCTGCCGTGCTTGGTTCCAAATGCTTCGGTCAGCAATCCGCTGCGATGGGCTTCCACGATCTCATCAATGGAAAGCGCACGTTCTTCCACAGGAATGTTCCAATGCTGGAGCAGCTGAATGACCGAGTTCCGGGTAACCCCGTCCAGGATGCTTCCGTTCAGTGCCGGGGTCACCACTGTGTCGCCAAGCTTGAAGAACACATTCATGCTGCCGACTTCCTCAATATATTTGCGGTGCACGCCGTCGAGCCATAACACCTGGGAATATCCCTTCAGGGTGGCTTCATCCTGTGCCTTCAAGCCTGCCGCATAGTTGCCTGCCGTCTTGGCGTTACCCACTCCTCCGGCTACCGCGCGTACATATTTCGGCTCGACATAAATGCTCACCGGATTAATGCCTTCCGCATAATACGAGCCGACAACCGACAGGATGATCATGAACTTGTATTGCAGGGACGGCGCTACGCCAAGCACCTACCGGTTGCAATGACAAACGGGCGGATATAGAGCGATGTTCCCGGCTCGGATGGAATCCAGTCGCGATCCACGAGCACCAGCTGTTTGAGTGCCTCCATCACCAGTTCTTCGTCGAGTGCCGGGATGCTGAGGCGATGATTGGACAAGTTAAGCCGCTGAATATTTTTGCCTGGACGGAACATAAGAATCCGCTGATCTTCTGTCAGATAAGCCTTCAAGCCTTCAAATACCGTCTGGCCATAATGAAATACCTTCGCAGCAGGATCCAATTCAATAGGCTGATAAGGAATGACACGGGGATCGTGCCAGCCTTTGCTTAACGTCATAGTCGAGAATAAACATATGATCCGTAAACACAGTGCCGAAGGCCTGTTTATGATGGCTCGGCTTCGCCTTCGGGGTAGTCGTTAATTCCACGGGTATCGTGTAAGTCATGTACACACATCTCCTTAATCTGCAAACGTTTTTATTAGTTGAATCATATCAATCGATACCCTATATTAAAAATATCTGATTTATAGGGATACCATACCTTTTGGGTATGGAGAGGAGGTAGAGAGCATGGATATCCGGCAGCTACGATATTTCCTGACGATTGCGCAGGAAGGACAGATCACGCGTGCAGCGAAACAGCTGAACATGGAGCAGCCTCCGTTAAGCCGTCAGCTGAAGCTGATGGAGGAGGAGCTTGGCGTTACGCTGTTTGACCGCAGCGGCAAGCAGCTGCAGCTGACGCATGCAGGCGAGCTTCTGCAGAACAGGGCGGCATCCCTGCTAAACCAGTTTAATGAAACGCTAACCGAGGTGAAAGAGATTCACGCAGGAGTCCGCGGCATGCTCTCCATCGGCGCCGTCGTATCCTGCATTTCTCTCCTGCCGCAGCGGATCCATATCTTCCGGCTGCACTATCCGGAGGTCACCTTCAAGATTCGGGAAGGGGATCATTCCCTGCTGGCAGATCAGCTCGACAAACGCAACATTGAGCTGGCGGTAACCCGCCTCCCCTTCGAATCCAGCTTCGGGCCTGAGCGATATGCTGTGCAGCCCTTGCCTTCGGACCCCTTCGTGGCGGTCCTTCCCAGCAGTTGGGCAAGCACTGCCGCCCTGTCCGAAATCTCGATGCGCGAGCTGGCGGATTATCCGTTCCTGTCCTTAAAGACCGATCAGACGATCGGGATGCATGAGCGGGTCATACAAGAATTCAAGCGCGGCGGACTTGAACCGCGTGTCATATGTGAATGTTCCAGCGTCGCCATTATCCTGGCCTTGGTAGCTGAAGGTATTGGTACCACCATTTTACCCGAATCGGTCATGTCCTCATTCGCGATCCCCAACATCCGGACACTGTCCATCACAAGCGCTGATTTTCAGTCCGACGTCGGCATTGTCTGGCTCAAGGATCATGTACTGTCCAATCGGGCCCGGCATTTTCTAGATACCTTTATAGAATAACATTTGTTGGCGCCTGCCGTCTGCCCCGGCTTTGTCCAAGCCGTGGCGGGCGACATCCAAGGATTCGTTATTCATGGTTAACAAACTTGAAGTCACGAATCGTCCCGCACCGGTTAAATCCGATCTTTCGGTACACCCGATTGGAGTCCGGGTTGGCCTGATCGGCATACAGCATGGGGACCAGGCCATCCTGCCTCAGGACAAGTCCAAGTTCGGCCACCAACGCGCTGGCATATCCTTTTTCCGTTCATTTCTCGGAGTGTATACGGCATTTATCCGTCCGTGTCTTGGTGACTATGCGCGATGTTGGCCATGGATACCGTTTGATCACCTAAGCAATCCATACATAGAGTCCGCCCTGTTTAATGAGGCGCTCCGCTGCCACGACCTGGCTTGCCGCATTCGCGCGCACACCGTAAGCATCTTCCGAGAAGCCTACCAGAAACCGGGCCACCTGCTGCGTATCCTCGGGTGCGGCAAGCCTAATTGCACCCTCTACATGCAGAGGCCTCTTCACGATGGGAGCATGGTAACATTCCATCGTCATATGATGACGGCAGGCCACGTTATGGGCGTCCGCATAAATCCTTGCAAACTGCTCCGCCACGTCCGGCTCTCCGGTCACTCCAGGCAGTGCAGCCTCTCCCAGCTCCCTCACCAGCTCTTGCAACAAGTCTTGACGTTCTTCGTCTGTGACCTCCCGGGCTAACCATAACCAGGCGTTCCCACGGGGAGACTGCGCAAGGATCATGCGTCCATCCAGCGATTTCAGACCAACATTCTGCGTCGATTCAGTTATGAGATGGATCAGATTGTACGAGACCTCATCCTGAATAAAATCCGCTCCATACAGCACCTCGTCCCGTGGCATCAACTTCCCAAGCATTTGTACACTCCCTCTCTCCCAGGATCAATCCTGTTTGCCAGCTGTTGGAGCTGAATCCATCCGTCATCAAGCATTGTGCGCTTGTGCGTTGCGCGTACGATGACCCTGGAAACACAAAAAACCCCGTCCCTTGTAGGGACGGAGCCTCGCTCCGCGTTACCACCCTGATTCGCGCCGATCAAACCTAAGCACGCGCTCTAATCACCATCCATCAATGATGCCCCATGATAACGGCAGGGAGTTCCCGGATCCACCTCAAGACCTCAATCATCGGCAGATCTGCTCCGAGGTGATGGCCATTCATCGCCGCTGACTGCTTCGCACCATCCAGCAGCTCTCTGATTTCAGCTTCATTTACGATTCAGGCGTCCTCATCCAAGCATTTTTTCACAAAATTTTACTCAGTGTAATCCCGGCCTCACCTAGCTGTCAAGCCCCTATCCCAACATTGAAGAAATACTTGGAGTTTCCCGATCTATTTGTTATTAAAACGGAATACCAGCATATCCCCCTTCTCAGGATGGACGCCATCATGCTCCGTATACCTTCCGCCCGTGTACGTATTCAGCGTTTTGCGCCAAAAATCTGAGTGCTCATATTACGCTCGGTCGGATTCGTCTGAAGCTCCCATGCACCTTGGAAATGATCGAACACAAGCTCAGCCGCACGTTGAGCTACACCTTGTCTTCGAAAAGTCCGAAGCACAAAAAGTCATTCAAATAATACTGGATATTCGGTGATGGAATGTACGGTGTTGTCGCCACCAGCGCCAGCCCTGCCGCAATGCCATCCACACTGATCAAATAAGGAAAAAGAACCGATGGCTGCTCCCACCAAACATCGAGCTGCTTGGTCTGTTCGCTCAGGGTTGGCACATCCTCTTTCTCGAATACACCGAACCTATTAGGGCGGACCCCATATCTCAGCAATGTCATGCAAGTACAGTGGATAGATGTTATGCAGAATAAATGACTGTTCCTTCGGGCATAAACGTACCTCAATATTCACGGTCAATCCCCTCCCTAATGAATGATGTATGTAAGGTTAGTATGTCTAGGATAACATATTTAATCTTCAAAGAGGTTTACAGGTATGTAAATTGCGTTACGAATAGGGTGAAAATATGGTAACCCTATCCTCTATTTCACCATGTTTTCAGTATATGACCTACAGCTCATCCAAAATTATGTTGAATTCTGTTATTTTATATCATGCAAATAGCGAACCGATTGTATGCATAGTCTGGCTCTTGATTTTAAGGAATACGCCTGTATGTCTTGAATTACCGCTGAACGATAAATCTGCTGTGTAAAAATGAAAAAAGACACCCCCGAGGGTGCCTTTTCACAATGCTTCCGGCTCGGCTCTAACCTTCCTCTTGCAAATGCTCTTTGCAAAAAGCGGTAAGCTGTTCTTCTTCTTCGGGTTCCATATCGAAGTCCAGATACTGATCCGTGGTCCGCTCATAAAAATCGTACTTGACGATACGCGAGCGCTCCTCGTCATCCAGAAAAATCACCCTTAAGTAAATGCCCTGCTCCGAATAAAGCTCATCATCCTCCGGAACGTCCAGATCACATACAAATTCAAAGCGTTTGTAGGTTAAGATTCCGAACGGATCTTTGACCAACTCCACGCTGTATTCTTTGATTGTCAGCATATTCCCACCCTTTCTATCACCTTACTCATTATACACAACGAAGCCCCAATTCTTATACATTCCTCTAACCGCTGGAATACAGGCCGTTTCCTCAATTGGTCCGTCTCTTGGCATATACCCCTTACCCTGCTCAGCATGAATGTTCTACGATAAAGTATAAACATAGACCCTGCAAAAAGGAGATGAGGGCAAGTGGCTCATAAGGATCAGCTTACCATCACCATCGAGAAGGGCAGCCAGCGTTTCTCCCTGACCTCGCCGCTTGGAGGCATCGGACGATTTGTTGTTGTCGTCAACGACCAATTCACGAATGCTCCCAATACAACGCAAATCGCCAGCGGCGCAGGAAAGAGCAGCGCATCCGGCAGCAACGCCGCCATCAACTCCCCGCATACGTTCCAGCAGGAAAGCATAGGCGCGGGCGGCATTGCCAAGAACCTGGGACCTAAGCATCCGAGGGATCATTCCTCGAAACACCGCAGCAAGCGCGGTAAGCACAAACAGCTTCAAAGGAAGTGGTGTTTGTGATCAACAAACAGGTAGCCAAGCTGCCGAGCCGGGGCAGCAGCGCTTCTGCTACGCAAATTGCCAGCGGCGCCGGAAAATACAGCACAGGCGGAACCAACGCGGCCATCGATAGCAAAGGCACCCGGCAGCAGCAAGCAGTCGGAGGCGGAGTAGTGGCAAAGCGATCAACAAAGAAGTCAAAAACACGGCCGGATCCACAAGCACCATTCCTATAGCGGTAGAAAAGCTTACTAAGCAATCAGCAGTCCAAGAAGGAAACGGAGCTGGAGCAATTGATTCCCGTAACATGTATGAGAGCAGGCATAACGGCCCTTTTCAGGGCCGTTATTTCTATCCCGAGTTATAGAAGTCCATGGAAACAGCAAAGAGCATACCCATGGAATGAGTATACTCTTCTTCGCCCGATAAGCCCTGATCGATTGCTGTATCCAGCATCGCCCTCGGTGCTATTGTGCTTTCTTGATCTGCTTGCTCCGCAGCTGTCCGCAGGCCGCATCAATATCGGTGCCATGCTCCAGACGCACGCTGCAGCTAATCCCCTGCTTCTTCAGGGTGTCGTAAAATGCGGTAATCGATTCCTTCGAACTCCGCTGATATTGGCTGTGCTCATCCACCGGATTGTAGGGAATGAGGTTCACATTCGCCAAGTTACGACGATCGCCCACGAGCTCTGCAAGCTCAAGCGCGTGCTCGCGCTGGTCATTCACATCTTTCAGCAGAATGTACTCCAGCGTGATCCGGCGATTCGTTTTTCCAAATAATAATCAATGGCTGCCATCAGCTTCTGAATCGGAATCGCTTTGTTAATCTTCATGATGCGCGTACGAATCTCGTCATTCGGCGCATGCAGGAGATGGCGAGATTCACGCCGAGATCGCTGTCCGCAAACTCCACGATTTTGTTAGCCAGCCCGCTGGTCGAAACCGTGATATGCCGCGGTCCGATGGCAAGGCCCTTATGATCCTTGATCACGCGGATGAAATCCGACATGTTCTCATAGTTATCAAACGGCTCCCCAATCCCCATCACTACGAGATGGCTGACGCGCTCGTCCTTGCCTCTCTGATCCAGGTGTAGCTGAACCTGCATGACCTGCTCTACAATTTCAGCTGCCGATAAATCCCGACTCTTCTTCAGCAGCCCGCTGGCACAGAAGCTGCAGCCAATGTTGCAGCCCACTTGAGTTGTCACACAGACCGACAAGCCGAATTTATGCCGCATCAATACGGTTTCTATCAGGTTGCCGTCCACCAGCTTAAACAGAAACTTAACCGTCCCGTCCAGCGATTCCTGCTTGGTATGCTCTTCCAAGGTCAGAATAGTATAATGATCCGCGAGCAGCTCCACGCATTCGGGATGCACGTCCGTCATATCGGAAAAAGCAGTGACCCGCTTCCGATACAGCCATTCCCACACCTGTGTTGCCCGAAACTTCTTATGTCCACGCTCGCCAAGCCAAGCGGTCATCTGATCTAAGGTTAATCCATATATGGATGGTTTGTTCATTGATAGGTCCTCTTTCCATTCATAGTCCACCACTCCTTATTGTCCCAAAATTCCGAGGCGAACACAAGGGGAGTTATAGGCAATTCGCGCTTCCTGCACGTTCTAAGCTTCCCTGAGGGCAGGGCCTCACCAGATCAGCCCCGCTGTTTACGTGTAAGAAATGCAATCCCATAGCCTATTATCAACGAAAGAGAGATGCCCAGACTATATGTAAAAATATTAATAAAGGCCGTATTTGAATACTGATCCCATTCCCCAAACCGGAATATAGTGGAGCCTGACTCTGATGTTGCCCCGACAAGGTCATGAAAGATCCTATAATAATATCCGACAGCCAACCAGCTTATGGTGCTTAGGTCATCACGACAAGGAAAGATAACATGCCGCCGGAATACCATCCATCCCTCATTTTTTCCCGGAAAAAGTAACAGGATGCCGCCCCGTCAGGCACAGAAGTACGGTGTATAACGGCACCAGCAGGAATACAATCAAGAGTGCAGGATTGCCATTGCCGGATAAACCGCCATTCCATCTCAATCGGAACGTGAATAGATCGACCATACCCGTTAGAGTCATCGTAAGAAAGAATAATACAAGAATACTGAGCATGACCTTCCGCTGGGAATCCGTCAGAGCAGGAAAACGAACCTTGCGTGAGTAAGTATCTACGCTTCGCTTGGACGGATGCTGAAATCTTTTGACGATCAGCGGTTCGGGGTATTCAAGGTGTTGGATGCTTCTGGCCCTAAGCTCCTGCATCATATCCATCCATATGTGACCGATCAACATGTAATTTCCGATTCTATTGCCACTCTTATGACTTGTGGTCTCGAATCCGTAATAGTCCATCATCATCTCCATCGTGATCTCATCTTCGACTTCAGGATGAAGGCCAACGAACATTGCCTTGATATCAATACAGGGATTCGCGGGTTCGGGCAGACCATGCCGGGCACATTCACGCTGGAGCAGCGGCAGATCAAACTCATACCCTCCGTACGTGACAAAGATGCATTCGTTAGCAAAACCGTAAACATTCCGTACCCCTTCGGGAATCTGGGCGAACCCTCCACATCTGCATTATAGATTCCTGTCGAGGCTGCGATCGGCTGCGGAATCGGCCCGGATGGTTTGATATACGTATGGAACGTCTGCTCTTCTTGTATGCCCGTACTGTCCATACGGACGGCTCCAATTTCCACGACCTCCGCGTTCTCTACCTGATCATCGGTGGCCTCCAGATCGAATACACAGAACTTTTGTTCCAGAACATCCTTGATGGACAGCCCCGATAATACGTAAGCTTGCTCCAACATCTGTACCTTCATCCGCAACAACACCCCACCTTCCAAAAATCATTCCCAACAAATCTAATGCAAAAGGAGGATCGCCCTGCTTGATCCAATGTACGGTTCCAACAAAAATAAGCACGCTTCGCTCTTTTTACCAATGTGCAGTCAAAAACAGGGTGTTTCTGCAACCAAGTGATCCAATCAAGTGTTTAGATTAATAAATACTAAAGACAGGGATTGAGGAAAGGAAATTTATGAAGAAGCTAAGGAAACAACAGAAATTAGTGATCACATGTGCAGTGATAATCTTAACAATTTCTTGGACCATTAACTATTACTCGGTTCGCTTGCCTGCTACAAGCCTCATTAGCCATTCTACTACAATAGAAAAATCTTTTTTATCACCTGAATGGATCTAACATAACACCTTACCTAATCGAATTCGAGGACAACCATAATGAGCTCAACCAATGGATGAGCATTCTGGATTCCGTTTCGTATACGAGATCAGCAAGATCATTTGTCACCAAAAACATAAGAAATGATGGAGGAGAGACGTTTGCGTTCACTATTTTTTATCGTGATGGTGATGGAGAATTACATGATTACTTCCTCGATATGAATCAAAAAGGTTATGCTATAAGAGGCCAGAACAAAATGTACAAAATGGTTGAAAGGGAGTCCGAGGTGTTTGAACAGCTATCTGCATGGCTTTTTGAAAAAGCCATTGAAATGCTTAAACTCGAAAAGTGATACTCAAGCAAGCAAAGTAATATTCATGAACGCACAAGTATAATAACCCAATTCATACACCTCTTATGGAACCCCGGGTTCATTGTCCCGCATATCGTTAAAGAGGTGTATTGGGGGCTATACGCAATAATCAGACAGACACGCCGGGCTCATGCTTCTCCTGCTCTCCTATTTGCGAGCCGTTAGCCAGGGTGATCCAGGTGTCAAATTGCCGCTGTCCTTCATGCAGGCGAATGACCCTCGCCCCTCGGAGCATGCCTTCCCGGCCATATGTGCCATATCCGGTGGCCCTGCCGTAACAGAGACGGATGCCGTGCAGTTCGCCCCAATAATCGTTGATGTGATCATGCCCGGCGAAGGTACCCAGCACATCGCCTCTTTCGAGCATCGCCGCGAACAGTCCGGTATTCACCTCCGGGCAGCATACTTTCTCATACTTGCTGCCGTAACACGTCTTCCGCTCCCAGACCTCCTGGTACTCCGGCAGAGGGATATGGAAAAAGCCAATGCTTAAGCAGCGGTTTCCCGCTATGCTTAACGCTGTAAGCCATCGAGGCCATTTCATACCACCGGATCTGATCGCGTCGGATCCAATCGTATCCCGGAACGGCAGGGTGTTCGGACTCTCTCCCTGAGTCGAAGAAGTACAGCACGGCCTCTGTCTTGTCCCCATTACTGCCGTATATAGGAAGCGTGTAATTCCCTACACCATGAATATCCACCGAACCGTGCTCCGCACAGTTATAAGTGTGCTGCATAGCGACATCCATTAGCTCTTCACGCGTCACATCCCCTCCGTATCGTGATTCCCGAATACAAAAGCCCAGCGGATGCCGCGGGATTCTACCGCAGCTACGACATCCTTGAAGGCCTGCACCGGATCCTCGCACCTTCTTGAGCCGGGATCAACTTCCCTGAATAGATCAGATCGCCCGTAAACACGACCAGGTCCGGCTGCTCCAGGTCCAGCACCGTATCCATGCACTGTCGGCTCAACTGATCCTCTGGTTCTCCATTCATCCAATGAATATCGGTAAACTGCACGATTTTGAAGGTATGATCGTCTCCGAATCGAAGAATCGGCTTCATTGCGTATTTCCTCCTTTTATATGGGCATGTGGTTTTGATACACATTATTGTGGTTTTATGTGTATATTAGAGGAGGGGACTTCGTAAAGTCAATGATTTTTCATTGACTTTATGATTTTATCATCCTAATATAAGAATTAATCCACATCATCGGTCAATATCAGTCATACATTATATCGAGGTGAAATAAATAAATGTCCGTTACTTATGAAGATCGCAGGGAGAAAATTCTGCATCAATTAGAACCTGAAGGCAAGGTAAAGGTCCACATTCTCGCCGAACAGCTGGAGGTATCTGCCGAAACCATCCGGCGGGATCTGGACCGTTTAGAGAAGGAAGGCAAACTTCGCAAAGTTTACGGCGGTGCCGTCAAATCGCGCGCCGAGCATATTGAACCATCCTTTACCAGCCGTTCCCAGACTTGGACTGAAGAGAAGGCCGCTATCGGCCAACTTGCCGCATCCCTGGTCAAGGATGGCGAAACGATTTTGCTGGACAACGGAACAACCACGATTGAGGTGATGCGTTATCTCAAGGACCGGTCTCATATCACGGTCATCACCCACTCGCTGCCTGTGCTCAATCTGGCGATGGAAATTTTCCAGGGAAAATTATTTATATCGGCGGTGATATGGACCGCACCAAACAAGCGGCAACAGGCCCTCTCACCGAGATGCTGCTGGAGCAGTTCAAAGTGAATAAAGCGTTTATCTCTGTCGGCGGCATCTCGTTAACCGACGGGATTACCGATTATGATCTGGACGAAGCCTATATTTCGCGAAAAATGCTGGAGCGTGCCGAGGAAGGCATCGTTCTCGCGGATCATTCGAAGCTGGGGGTCACCACATTCGCCAAGCTTGCCAAGTTGGAGGATATCTCCATGGTCATTACGGATCGGGGCTGCTCACAGGAGTGGGTGGACAATCTGTCCGCACGCGGCATTGAAGTGCTCATCGGACATCTCTGATGGAATTACTATCCCTGCTGCTGGTACTGTCATCCGGGCTGACGCATGCGCTTTGGAATCTGTTCACGAAGCGGAGCATTCATAAATCGGTATTTCTGTGGTGCATCCACTCGGTCACTTTAATCTTCCTGATGCCTTATTTTCTCATCGAGATGTCTAAGCTCCAGCTGAGCCCGCACATATACGGCCTGATGCTTCTGTCGATGACAATCCAGGGCTGCTATATTACGCTGCTCTCCAAAGCGTATACCCATGGCGATATGTCTCAGGTATATCCGTTCATGCGGGGGCTCGGCGCCATGTTGACCTCGCTGTGCAGCCTTGTGTTATTTCATGAACAGTTAAAACCATTGGGGTATATGGGGCTTGGTATCATTACTTTTTCGTTATTTGCTTTATCCGGTCTGAGGTTCAGAGGCCCATCGGGCGTGAATCCCAAAGCATTGATCTACGCCTGCCTGGTCGGGCTCTGCATTTCGGGATACACCCTTACCGACAAAGCCATTCTGGATGCAGGAGTTTCCCCGTCACGCTGATCCAGCTATCCAATATCAGTTATTTCATCGCACTGATCATTCCGGTTATGCTGGCTGGACAGTTGAAGCAGGAATGGTCGGTGAACTGGCGGACGATCCTGCTTGGCTCCGTCCTTGCACCCGGGTCTTACTTATTGTTTCTGTTCGCCATGCGGCTTACCCCGCTTGCACATATCGCTCCGGTTCGTGAAATCAGCACGGTATTCGGCACCATACTCGGCATCCTCGTTCTGCGTGAGCAGCAAGGCTGGCGACGAATCCTCACGTCCATGCTCATCACGTTTGGCATCATCGCCATCGCGCTGTGGGGTTAACCATCGTGATTGCTTGCATCTTGGTAAAGTGTTAACTCTTCATGATTCTCGCTCTGCCGTTCTCGCTTGTCAGAATCTGATTTGCCCTATCAAAATGCGCCGCAGCTTCACGCCCTGCTCCAAGCAGGAGCGTATTCTTACAACGCTCAGAACCTCAAAAAAGTAGGCGATTATACGCCAACTTCTTCCGCAAAGATAACTTCCTCCGTTGTCTTGATGCTCGCAAACCATCTAAGGGTAGCATTCTCGTAATCTATGATCTGCTGAGCCGTTAACGCCGCACTACTCCAGGTGCTGTGAGCATCCGACACCAAGGTAACCGCGTAGCCCATACTGGACGCTCTCCTGCACGTGGTATCTACGCATAACTCACTCTGCATCCCCGCCAGAATCACATGTTCAATATCCTGCCGTTTCAGTTCTTCTTCAAGCGTTGTGTTATAGAATGAATCCGGTCTGGTCTTCTGAATGATGACATCCGACATCGCGGGCGCTATTTCGGGATTAATTCTCCACGCGTCGGACCCCTCGACCAGACCCTCATCATTATGCTGTATGTAAAAACAGGAACGCCGCCGTTTCTGGCTTTTGCAATGAGCTGCTTGAGATTGTAGAGCAATCGCTCCCCTTCATACACCGGATCATTCACATGAAACATCTCATTCTGTACATCAATGACCAATAGCGCACTCTTCTTCAAAAGAAACAACCTCCTGTACGATTCGATTTATTCACCCCCAATTATAGAACGAATGTTCTTGCGAAGTACATAGAAATCTAGGGCGCAACCCTAAAAAAGCTGTACCTCAACAACATTAAAAAGGAATCCCTATGAGAGGACCCCCGTCTTTTTCCCGGCATTCAAGCCTGCAGCCGATTCATCGCCGCCACAGCATTCTTGACACTGCATGGATACAACAATCAATGTTCAGTTAATGGAATGGAAGGCACCCGGGATAACCTCGGGGCTATTCCTCCTCGGCTATGAACTCCGGTTGCGCTGCCTTATTCTTCAGGTTATGTTGATGAAGCTTTCTCATGGTTTTGTACAGCTGCTGTAATTCTTGTTCATCCAGAATATCAAACATGGAGGTTTGGAAATCCGACAGCAACGGGATAATCTCTTCCAGCAGGGCTTGTCCCTTCTCCGTAAGGGAGATATACTTCACTTTCCAATCCTGCTTGCGGACAATCAGCCCCAGCTTCTCCAGCCGCTTCACCATGTGGGAAACGCCGCCCCCGCTGATGGAAAGGTATTCAGCCAACTCCTGCTGCGATAAAGGCTGATGTACCATGACCTGAATCAGCACGTCGAATTGGGCAACGGTAATGCAGAAGGGCTGCAGGAATTCATTCGAGATTTGATTGCCGACCTGTTGAAAACGGGTGATCCGAATCCAGGACAGCATCGCCAGTAGGTTCTCTTGACTAAACCCTAATTGCTTCATTTGCTCCATTCTCCTCCTCGATCCTAATCTCTGTCAATTTATCACTTAAGTGACAAGCTGTCAAATCAACCTCCGATCGCTTCGGAACGAACTGTAAACCCACTTTCCCCGTCGTTACAGAATCATATCAATCCAGCTGCATCCCTAACCGCGTTGTCGCCGGATCCCGGGACGGTTTTGGCCTACCCGATGAATTCGGCGACAAACGATAGAGACTGCTGCGGAGAAGCATACGTTGAAGATTATCCTTTGATCGCCCCAACCATGATGCCCTTCTCAAAATACTTGGACACAATCGGATAGAAGACCAGCACCGGAATGCTCGACACCACCACAACCGCATATTTAATCGACTGTTTAATCAGGTTGACCTCGCTCTGGTTGCTGTTCATCATCGCCTGGTTCGCTGCATCCCCCATCTGGTTCTGCACCAGGATTTCCCTCAGGATCAGCTGCAGCGGGAACAGTTCGCGGTCTGACAAATAAATCATCGCGTCAAAATAACCGTTCCATCTGCCTACTCCGTAGAACATCATCATCACGGCGATGATCGGAGTCGATAATGGAAGAACCACCTTGAGCAGCAGCTGCATGTCCGTAGCTCCGTCAATAAACGCGCTCTCCTCCAGTTCAAGCGGAATGTTCTGCTGGAAGTAAGTACGCATAATAATCATGTTGTATACGCTAACGGCTCCCGGCAGAATCATGACCCACATCGTATTGATGATCCCCAGATGCTGGTTCACCAAATACGTCGGAATCAACCCGCCGGAGAAGAACATTGTGAATGTGAACAGAATGGTAATAACGTTCCGGCCCCGGAAATCCCTCCGGGATAACGGATAGGCCGCCAAGGTGGTCATGATGACGTTCACGGCTGTTCCAAGGACCGTGTAAATCACGGCATTTTTGAAGCCCATCCATATATCCGGATTATCGAACACCCGTTTATATCCTTCCAGCGTAAATCCCTTGGGCCACAGCAGCAGAGCACTGTCGAAGATCTGGCGGGGATCGCTGAGTGAAGCAAACACAACGAATAACAACGGATATAGAATAAGCAAAGTGACGATCCCTACGACTACAATGTTGATCCAGTTAAAAATTTTATCTTCTCTAGATAGATGAAACTGCATGGTTGCCCCTCCTTACCACAGGCTGGTCTCACTGAATTTCTGCGCGAATTTATTCACCAGATACAGGACGATGAAGTTGATCAGGTTGTTAAACAGGCCTACGGCAGCCGAAAAGCTGTATTCCGCGTTCAATATACCTGACTTGTACATGTATGTTGACAGCACCTCCGACGTTGCAAGGTTTGCATCGTTCTGCATGAGCAGCACCTTTTCGAACCCGACTGACATCACCGACCCCGTGGCCAAAATGGCGCAGATCACAATGGTTGGCATGATCGCCGGAATGGTGATGTACCGGATGCACTGCAAACGCGTGGCGCCTTCCAGGTAAGCCGCTTCATATTGATCCTGCGGAATGCCGGACATGGCGGCAGTATAGATCAGCGTTCCCCAGCCCACGGTCTGCCAAATGCCCGACCAGACAAAGACATGCGGGAACAGCTTCGCACTGCCGACAAAATCAATCGGCGTACCGCCGAAATATTGAATGACCGTATTGATCACACCGTCGACCGGGGACGTGAAGAACGTAACCATGCCGACAACGATAACAATCGAAATGAAATTCGGAATGTAGGAGATGGTCTGTGCAAGCGATTTGTACTTCTTGCGGCGCAGCTCATTGAACATGAGCGCCAGAATGATGGGAAGCGGAATTCCGACCAGGAGGCTGTACAGACTGATTCTTAGCGTGTTAATGATGACATCCCAGAAGTAAAAGGCGTTAAAGAACCGTTCGAAGTGGGCAAATCCCACCCAGGGGCTGTCCATAATGCCAAATGCGGGAGAGTAATCTTTAAACGAGATGATAATCCCGTACATGGGGATATAATTCCATATGATTAAGGAGGTCAGCGGCAGCAGCATCATGAAGTACAGCCACTTTTGCTTCAAAATGGATTTGCGTTTCGGTTTAAGGAACGGCTTCTTGTGAAGTGAAGATTCCATGGTTTTCCCCTCTCCTTAGAATTTAAAATTTGGGGAGATTCAAGAAGAATCTCCCCAACAAACGGTCCTTTTAGCTCTCTTTATAACGTTTGTATTGCGTTTGCTTGATTTCCAGATATTTATCCGAGCCCATCTTCTTCAGCTGGGCAATATAGTTATCCCACTCTTTGTCGATATCCTTGGTACCCGTTACAAACTCCACGCGCATCTGCCCAACATAGTTGCCAACGTCTGCAATGATGGAGGAAGATTCATTCGCTTCCTGGATCGTTGCTTAAGCAGATCCGGCAGCATAACGCTTGGCAGGGTCTCTTCCGTCAGATCCGTGTATACGGCGCCTCTTTGCGGCCTGCAGCAGCTCTAACCTCAGGGGAGAGCTCGATGTACGGGAAGTAACCGCCATATACGTTATCCACGTATTGGAATGCGCCCAGTCCGATGCCGTCTTTATAGTTCAAGATTTCATCGATATAGACTTTCTTGCCGTCTTCCACATTGTAAGTAACGCCTTCCTTGCCCAGGTAACCGAATACGCTGCCTTCCTCACTGTAGAAGTAGTCAACCCATTTCAGGATCGCGCCCGGGTCCTTCGCATCCTTCGTTACAACCAAACTGGAAGCCCCCGCAACCTGGGAATCGGTCAACGATGCGGTATCTCCGTCAGGACCTGCAAGCACGTTGATGGCTACAAAATCATCCTTTACGCTCTCCCCGATATAATCGATGGCCGCCCAGTTCCATGCGCCGACAGTGTCCTTGGCAGCGTCCGCCGTCCACTTATCGTAGTCCACGCCGCTGAAGGCCTGTTTGTTGATCGCGCCATTCTTGTACATCCGGTTCTCATACTTCAAGAGCTCCTTGTATCCATCGGCTGTAATCGTCAGTTGAATCTCGTCGTTGTCATCGACATAAATAAAGTTTCCGAGCGCCTTCCGTCCACCGTTGCCGATGCCGAAGGAACCCATCATCATCTGTTCGAACGTCCAGCCGAGCGAGCCGCTTGGCATATACCAGCCCTGCTCATCATTCACGCCATTGCCGTTCGGGTCCTTGGTCACAAATGCCATCAAGGCTTCCTCCAGCTCGGCCGTTGTTTTGGGAACCTCCATGCCAAGGTTGTCCAGCCATTTCTTGTTGATCCACAAGCGGATCGTCCGGTTACCCTCCGGGTATGGATCGATGTAAGGGGTTGCATAAATGTGACCGTCTGCGCTGGTCAAGCCTTTTCTTACATCTTCATTCTCTTCGAGATATTTTTGCAGATTCGGCGCATGCTCTTTAATGAGCTCTTCCAGTGGCAAGAACAGGCCTTGCTGACCATACTTCAGCAATTCTCCGTTGCTCCAGTCGACTTGATAGAACGCATCCGGCAGATCGCCTCTCGTCAAAATCACGTTCTTCTTCTCCCCGATATCGGTGAGCTCTTCCCATTTCACCTTGATCCCGGACATCTTCTCATATTCCTGCCACATCCACAGCTCGCTGGATGCAGGCCGTAAATTGTTCCAGCTTGGCCGTAAAAGCGAAATTTCTTTTGTATCGGCAGATGCATTACCTTTCGGATCCTGTGCTTCCCCGGACTTTCCTCCGCAAGCCGTAACAAGCAGAGCAGATGCCAGCAACAACGACATGACAACCTTCCCTTTTTTAGCGCGAAACACTCCATCAACCCCCATTATTTGATATATCAATTAATTCATAAATCCGATTATAAGATATACCAATTTATTTGTCTAGCGCTTACATTTCTATTTATTGGGGTTGGAAGCGTTTAATCTTGAAATATAACGTAGGGAACTATACTATGAAACTAGAAGTTCATGATTTTCGTTTGAACGTTGGCAATGGAAACTAAAGTAAGCAAGAGCCCTACTCCCTGCCTATATGCACAACAGACAAGGATTGGACTACGTACATAAAAAAATGGGTTTGCCTATGTCTCTTGTCTTTCGTATATTCAACATAACCACTGTATTTTCACATTAAAAACATCATTAGACTTTGACATATACGCCGCGAAATGATATATCAAATTTAGCGAGGAGATCCGCTATGGAACAAATTCCACTATATCAACATATCGTAAATGCGCTTACCGCCAGGATAGAATCCGGAGAGCTTCAGGCTGGAGACCAGCTTCCGACCGAAGCTGAAATTTCGAAGGAATACAACGTAAGCCGGATCACGTCGAAGAGGGCACTGACCGAGCTGGAGAATGCCAAGCTGATCCATCGGGTTCAGGGGAAGGGAAGCTTCGTGAATGCCGCCAAGGCTCCGCACCGTCCTGTGAGCAGGACCAGCAAGGAGATACTGCTGATCCTTCCGTTCTCGCATAACCCGGGACTTGGTGATTATGAAAAGGGCATTAACGAATATCTTGCAACAACCGACTATACCCTGAACATTCAGTCCAATACGATTGTCAGTCAACGGAAGCTGCTGGAGTCCGCACTTCAAAGTACGAATTCAGGATTAATCTTCTATCCGGTAAGCAGCATTTCGGATCTTGGCATTCTGTACCAATACCACCTGGCGAAGTACCCGCTCGTGACGATGGATAAATGCATTGAGGGTATTCCGTTCCTGTCGGTTGTCTCGGATAACTTTGATGGCGGGTATCAGGCATCCAAGCATCTGATTGAGAATAACCATAAGAAAATCGCTTTTATCTCCTCCTTGAAGGTAGAGAATTCCTCTTCCATTCGAGAGCGATATTTCGGTTACCTGAAGGCTCTGTATGATCACAGCCTGATCGATTACAGCGTGAGCGATTTAACTGACCGTTATTTGACCCATGACAACGATAATGGCAGGGAATATTATATCCAGTTTATTCAATCCGTTATGGCACAAGGGATTACGGGCATCGTTGCCGAGAATGACCTGATTGCGATCGAGATTATTCAAATCGCCAAAGAGCTGGGCCTCTCCGTACCGGATGACTTCTCCGTTGTCGGTTTTGATAACATTCATCTTGCTGGCTTCGTTGAACCCAAGCTGACGACCATATCCCAGGATTTTGGACGGATGGGATATCAGGCCGCGCAAAGCCTGATCACACTGATCGAGAGCCCCAAGGATCAACCGCTTGAGCATGTTGTGGTTCCGGTTCAGCTCATCGAGCGCCAGACCGTAAAGAAACTGTAAGACACTTCATTTCTGAAAACCAAAGGAGACTTTTGCATGCTGCACTATATCGATACTCGACAAGGCTCCAACAACCAACATGCCTATTCCAACGGGAATACGCTTCCTTACACCTAATGTGCCTTTTGGCATGAATCATTATGTCGTACAGACCCACAATGAGGGAAGCTGGTTCTTCAACCCCAATGACCGCGTGTTCCAAGGCATCCGACTGACCCACCAGCCAAGTCCGTGGATGGGCGACTTCGCCCACTTCCTGATGACCCCGATAGCGGATGACAAAATCAGAGGGTCCGTCTTCACCTGTCAAAGTTCCTACCGCCCGGAAGAAGCGACATTCAAGCCGCATTACGTGAAGGTGAAGCAGCAGCGCTATAACATCACAACCGAGCTGGTTCCCAGCTGCTACGGAGCGGCGATGCGCATGAAGTACCATTCCGGACAGCAGGTGGCTTCGTGCTGAACGCGAAGGGCCAAAGCGAGTTCAAGCTTGATGCTGCCCGTCGCAGAATCACCTACTATATCAGCAACTTCTCGGGCTGCCACGATGATGGGTTCCGGATGTACGTAGCCATGAGTTTCAGCAAGGACATCGACCTCGGGGCGACGGGCCAATACGATGCCGAGGGCCAATTCTCCCGTGAGGTAGATTTTAGCGGCGTCAATCAGCATGCTGTCCTGCGTTTCATAGAATGTGAGCGAGATACCCTCGATGTGAAGCTGGCCACATCCTTTATCAGCATGGAGCAAGCGGAGCTTAACCTTACACGCGAGCTGGATGCATCCTTCGAAGATCGGCAGGAGGCGGCTGCGCAGGCCTGGATCCATTACTTGAACAAAATCCAGGTTACCCATACCAATGAGGAGTACTTGCGAACCTTCTATACCTGCTTGTACCGTATGTTCCTGTTTCCGCAGAAATTCTATGAGCTGGATGCCAACATGGAGTAGGTCCACTATGATACAACTGCCAGAGCCGTCAAGAAAGGAATTCTGTATACCAATAACGGATTCTGGGATACCTACAAAACCGTATATCCGCTGTACTCCATCATCGCGCCGAAGGAATATGAGGAAATGCTGGAGGGCTACCTGAACTCCTACCGCGAAACCGGCTTCCTGCCGAAATGGCTGTCGCCTGATGAGCGCGGACTGATGCCGGGTACGCTTATTGACGCCGTCATTGCCGATGCTGCCGCCAAGGGCATTGCCCAGGACCTGATGCCAGAGCTGCTTGCGGCGATGCTGACTGCAGCCACCACGCAAAGCGAGAAGAACTGTTATGGTCGTCAAGGAACGCTCGATTACATCAAGCACGGCTATGTTCCGAGCAGCTATCATGAGAGTGTCAACCACACGCTGGATTACGCCTACAGCGACTACTGCATCAGCCGCGTAGCCGATGTGCTGGGGAAACCGGATATGGCGGATCATTACCGACAAAGTGCGCTCAATTACCGCAATATCTTTGATGCAGAGACCGGATTTATGCGGGCCAAGGATCAGAACGGCCAGTTCCGTCCAGATTTTAACGACACGAGCTGGGGACTCGATTATGCTGAGGGAAGCGCCTGGCAAACCAGCTTTGCCGTATTCCAGGATATCCAGGGTTTGATTGAGGCGTACGGTTCGAAGGAACGTTTTTCGACAAAATAACCGAATTGTGCAATAAAGCGCCCGACTTCGACGTGCGGGGCTATGGCTTTGAAATTCATGAGATGAGTGAGATGGCTGCCATCGACTATGGCCAGTTGGCAATATCCAATCAGCCAAGCTTCCATATTCCTTATCTGTTCAGCTATGTGGGGCAGCCTGCCTCATCCCAGGTTGTCATTAAACAGCTGATGACCAACCTGTTCAACAGCGGCTTTAACGGATTCCCGGGCGACGAGGACAACGGAAGCATGTCAGGCTGGTACGTGTTCAGCTCCATGGGCTTCTATCCGGTATGCCCGGGCAGCAATGAGTATGTGCTCGGTATTCCGCTGTTTGACAGCGTAACGATTGAGCTGCCGAATGGCAAGCAGATGCACATTTATACCGACAACAATAACCCGCAGTCCAATTTCGTTGCGAATGTCCAACTGGAGGGGCAGGATTATACCAAGCTGTACATTACGCATGACGATATTCTGGAAGGCAAATCCCTAAGCTTCCGTCTCGGACTCGCACCAAGCTACCGTTCTTATGAGGCAGAAGAACTGCCGTTCTCGATATCGAAGAAGTAAAGACCACATTGATATCTATATAGATTGATCCAAGGGACATCCAACCGGGCCATATCACGGTTCCGGGGACGTCCCTTTTTTGTTGGTCCGAAGTAGCATCGGATGAAAATAAAGGAATTATTAACAGCCTATAGGGCAACAATACCCTTGCATTCATTTTAAACAACGCAGGGGTGATTGGTTTGTTGTCAATGGTTCTCCAACATATTCCCAGCTGGATCATTCTTGTTCAAGCCCTATTGCTTCTTATCATCCCGCTCCTGCTGCTTAAGCTCACGCGCTGGCTCAGGAAAGCCCTGAACGGGCGTCATTCCGCACGCAGCGACATGCGTTCCGCTGCCGAAATGGAGAAGAAAAGCGGGAAGGATTCCACGCATACAGCATTTAAACTAACGGGTCAATACGCTGCCGAAATCACGCTCATTCGCGAACATACCAGTCGCAACGCCGATGTGAAGATCCGAGAATTCACGATCAAGGGGACGCAAACCCGTGTTGCCGTACTGACAATCGATGGTTTATGCGACAACGATATCATCGACACCCATCTCA
Source organism: Phytophthora syringae (assembly GCA_012656105.1). Lineage (NCBI taxonomy): Eukaryota > Oomycota > Peronosporomycetes > Peronosporales > Peronosporaceae > Phytophthora > Phytophthora syringae. The sequence continues at coordinate 1,601,246 of JAAKBD010000004.1, forward strand.
TTACGCCGTTAATGCTGAGTGGTGTGCCTGAGTCTGAAGCAGACGGCTTCGCCCACTCCAGCCACTCCATCAACAGCTATCTGAAGACGCGACTGTTGCCTGTCACGGATATCGCGGAGACCCAGACTCTCGGGGATCTGGTTCAATCCGTCTTGATTGGTACAATAGGTTTGCTGGTGGAGGGGATGGAGGGCGCCTTCCTTCTCTTCTCGGCAGGAGGCAAAAGCCGCAGTCTGGAGGAGCCGCTATCCGAAGCTCTGCTTCGGGGACCGCGTGTGGGTTTTACAGAAAGGCTGGCGGACAACACGGGACTGCTCAGGCTTCACGGAAAAAACGAAAGCCTCTCGATTACCCGGCATCAAGTCGGAACCCGTGTGAAGAAAGACCTCGTCATCGCGTATATGAAGGACATTGCCGATGATGGGCTTGTCCAGGAAGTCACGCAGCGAATCCAGCGAATGGATATCGATGACCCTCTGGAATCCGGGTACGTGGAGCAGTTGATTGAGGACAACATCCTGAGCCCCTTCCAACAAGTGCACAATACCGAAAGACCGGACCGGGTGATCGGTGCTTTACTTGAGGGGCGTGTCGCCATCCTGCTGGACGGGACCCCTTTTGCTCTGATTGTCCCCGTTACCTTCAGTATGCTGCTGCAGTCACCTGAGGATTATTACGAACGCTGGATATCCGGGTCCTTCGTCCGTTTGCTTCGCATGCTGGCAGCCATGCTGGCACTTCTCGCTCCGGCACTGTACGTATCCTTTATCTCGTTCCACCCCGGTCTAATTCCGACACGGCTAGCCCTCTCAATAATCGAGACCAGACAGGGAGTCCCCTTTCCCTCCTTGCTCGAAGTACTCATTATGGAAATTGCCATTGAGATCTTAAGAGAAGTTATTCGCTTGCCCAAGCCAATTGGCCCCGCGATGGGTATCGTTGGTGGTCTTATTATTGGCGACGCCGCCGTTAATGCAGGGATTGTCAGCCCGTTTCTGGTTATTGTTGTTGCCGTTACGGCTATCTCTTCGTTCACCATTCCGAGTTACAGTGCAGGCATCAGCCTCCGGTTCCTTCGATTCATCGGCATGTTCTGCGCTGCCTTCCTTGGATTGTTCGGTGTTGTCATGTTCTTTCTATTCCTCTGCAGCCATATCGTCAAGCTGAGATCCTTCGGTGTCCCGTATGCAAGCCCCTTGGTGCCTTACCGATTCAGTGACTGGAAGGATTTACTCATCCGTTTGCCGCTGCAAGTCATGAAGGAGCGCCCTCAAATGATCAAGACCAAGGACTCGGATCGAAAAAGTAAATGTTGAAGAATATGGCGGAGGTGACACCGATGAACCGTTCGAGTGATCAAATTACGACTGCACAGGCTGCAGTCATCATTATTAACTACATGCTGGGTGCAGGTATTTTGACATTGCCGAGAACGGCCGTCACAGCAAGCAATTCACCTGACGTATGGATCTCGGTCCTTCTCTCAAGCCTGCTGATTCTTCTGGCCGGATTCGTTATCGTGAAGCTTTGCCGGAGATTTCCCGGTCAGACCTGGTTTCAATTCGTGCCTCAAATTACAGGCAAAGCAATTGCATTTCTGATCAGCCTGATCACCATCGGCTACTTACTTACCATCTCGGCTTTTGAGCTCAGAGTCATGGCAGAAGTCACGGGGATGTTCCTGTTAGAGGGAACACCCATGTGGGCGATCGTGATGACCTTTATGTGGGTTGGCCTCTACCTGACTACAGGTGGGATCGGCAGCATAGCCAGGCTCTTCGAGATTATTCTGCCCATCACACTGGTCATCTCCATCATTACGTTCTCGCTCAGCAGCGGGTTATTCGAGATCAACAATCTGCGCCCCGTACTGGGCTCCGGCGTAATGCCCGTGCTTCAGGGAATGAAATCGACGACGCTCGCATTTGCTTAGCTTTGAGATCATGCTCATCATTATGGCATTTATGAGCTCTCCCAAAAAGGAATGAAGGCCGTTACTTGGGGGACGATCGTTCCTACGTTTGTCTACCTGGTTGCGCTAGTCATGACCATCGGTGGTCTGTCCCTCGGCGGCGTGAAGGTTGCCACCTGGCCCAGTCTGGATTTAATCCGAAGCTTCGAAATTCAAGGCCTGATCTTTGAACGGTTCGAATCCCTGCTGCTTGTCATCTGGATTATGCAGATTTTCTCGACCTTTACCATAACGCATTATGCCGCATCACTCGGCTGGTCACAGCTATTTAAGAAGAACATCCGCCCCTTTCTGTTCATGATGCTGCTTAGGTTATTTTCTTGATTGCCGTCATCCCGAAAAATATCTCGGAGTTATTCAAGCTGGGGCAGATTGTGGGCAATGTGTCGGTTTATTTATTTGGCACCCTTCCATTTTTCCTGCTGATCATCAGCAAGATTCGCCGCAAAGGGGAGACTACCAATTGAATCCGTCTGCACGTACTCTGAGAATCGTGCTCACATGCGTCATACTGCTTACGACGACGGGGTGTTGGAGCAACGATGAGATCGAGGAATTAAATCTATATGTAGGCCTTGGAATGGACGTTGCCCAAGAGTCCAAGTTTGAGAAGCAGGTCAATGAGCAGGGAGGGCATTATCCGAAAAAAGAACATGACCATCACCGTTCAAATCACCCCCGTCCAGCGGGCAAAAGAAGAACCAGAACTCATCATCACCGCAAGGGGGCAAGTCTTATCTGAACGAGCGCTTGACTGGTGATTCCGTCGTTCAAATCCTTCGGCAATTTGCTCTAAGACGAGAGCGCCCCTTGATTGGCCATCACTTGAAGGTCATTGTCCTGTCCACCGAATTAGCAAAGAAATATAATCTCGAGCAGCTCCTGGACTATATTATGCGGGATAACGACATCCGGCCCAGCTGTCTCATCCTGATCAGCCACGGAAGTGCAGTGGAAGCCTTGAGTTCATCGGAGCCCGGGGAAATTCCGCCTTATATTTGACCGGGCTGTTTGATAACCATCAATTATCCAACAAGATTCTGCCTGCCATGTCACTGGTCAAGCTCGATGGCATGATGCAATCCGGTTCGAGCTTTCTGCTGCAGAATGTCATTACGGCCGAGGGCGAGCACAAATTCTCCGGAGCAGGCATCTTCAAGGGAACAAGCAAGAAGTGGATCGGCAGTCTAAACCAAACGGATCTGGAGGGCTTATCCTGGATTACGGGCAAAGTCAGAACAGGCGCTTTGAAAACCTATAAACCGAGAACCGAAGATACGATAACCTATGAACCAAAAGTAACGAAGAGCAAGATCACTCCCATCGTTCGAGGGGATCAAATTTCATTCCATGTCGAGGTCGCATCCAGAGGAGCCTTGATCGAGGACTGGAGCAGTCCGCAGCATACAGCAACCGAGTCTTACCAGGATGAGCTGGAGGGCTACTTTGAGGATACGGTCCGCGAACAAATTCGGCAGGTACTCTACAAAATGCAGGAGACCTATCATGTCGATGTCGCAGGATTCGGAGAACAGCTCCGAATCAAGCATCCCCGGTTATGGAAAGAGGTTGAGAAGAACTGGGACGAGGCCTTTAGCAAGGCCAACGTAACGTATGATGTGAAGATTAACATTACCAATTATGGTTCTTCCATGAGATAAAGCGCTGCCCCTCAAGAGACAGCGCTTTTCCTTCTGTCGTTTGCCACTTACACCAGGAACATGGCCACAACCGTGGTAACGGTAAGACCGATCAGCACTGGCTTTAAATTACGCCTTGCGAGCTCAAAGGGACTGACGCCGCAAATGGCTGCGGCCGGAATCAGTGCCCACGGTATAAGTGTGCCTCCCCCACCCAAATTGCGGCAACCTGCCCAAGCGCAGTCAGCGTAGCTGCACCTGATCCGATGGCTGTTGCAAACAATTGCGCGATCGAGCCACAAGCGATATGCCGGAGAAGCCCGAGCCGTCCAAGCCCGTAATTGCACCGGTGATGGTCAACGTTACTGCGCCCACCGCGCCGTTCAGCGGCACCGCATTCGCAAGCGCAACCCCCAGGTCGTTCACGATCCCATGGGAAGCTTCCGGAAGTACTTTGCCAAACAAATCGGTAAACGCCGCATCTCCGAGATAGAAGAATGCCGCTATCGGAATGACGGGTCCGAATACTTTGAATCCAAACACGAAGCCCTCAATTAAATACGAGGTGACCTTCTCTAGTCCGCGGTTGCGATGTGCTACCAGCGTAATGATGCTTAAGATAAGGACCGCGGTACCGCCGACCAAGGCTGTTGCATCCCCGCCCTGCAGCTTCAGGATGAACATGGCAGCAACGTCGGCAGCAAACAGCAGCAGAATGGCGATAGCCAGCCATCTCTTCATGCCAGGAGAAATAGGAGCAGCAGCGTCATCCTCTTCAGAACGTGCGGCGAGTGTCTCTCCTGTGCTCTTGATGGTGACCAATCCATCTCTCCAGCTGCCGTTCCGCTGATCTCTTCGCATCATCCAGAATGCCGTCACCGTTGTTACAACTCCCATCACAATGACAAGCGGAACGCTCGCTGCCATCACGCTGGATACCGGCAGATGGCGGCATCCGCAGTCAATTTAGGCGCGCCCTGGATAATGTAATCCCCGACAGCGCTATGCCGTGACCGAACAGGTTCATGGCTACCGCAGCACCAAGCGCGGGCAGTCCCACGCGAATGGCTACAGGCAGCAGCACAACTCCGATTAACGCAACCGCTGGTGACGGCCAGAAGAAGAAGGACGTTACCATCATGATGATGCCGATTCCCCAATAAGCCATGGCCGGGGTACGGAGGAACCGGGTTAGCGGGGCTACCATCGTTTCGTTGATGCCGGTCTTGATCAATACCCTGCTCATCGCTACAATGATCGATATGATCATGATTGTACCCATCAGCTCTTTCGTAGCATAAATGAAGGAATTAAACACGCCGGAGACCGAGCCGCTCAGCGTTTCCGTTGCCAACAGGCCAAGCGCAAATATTCCGGTCACGCATATAAGCGTTGTATCGCGCCGCCGGATCAGCAGCGTCATGATCAGGACGATGAACGCCAGGTAAACCCAGTGCATCGCGGTTAATTGAATTCCCATATGAAGTCACGCCCTTTCCCAGGCAGCAGGTTTGTGACTACATCTTATGCGTGGGCCTGGGCAAGGGTTCATAACCCGTACTAACTCACTCTGGCATTTCATATACTTGGTAAATTTCGACCTGTTTCATCAGTTGCTGGCGAGCAATCTGTGAAACTATGAGTAAGTAAAAGACCCACGCCATGACGGTGTGGGTCTTTTACTTGTACATCATTGCGACTGAATATCTCCTACATCGACAATCCATTTAATCATATCCTGACATATCGGAAGGGTTCTTAATAGCAAACTAGAGGCAGCGGCCTAACATGAGGTCGCTGCCTCTAGTTTGTCTTCATGTTGTAAGTCCAAATACAGCCCCCTCTGTTAACGCACCCTGCGCTCCAAGCGCCGGATCTCCTCCTCAATCACGATAAACCCTGCCTCGATCTGAGGCTGCTCCACGCCGATAATGCATAGCCGGATCCGGTCATTCCGCTGATTCTCCGGCAGCAGGTGCTGGTCCACGTTTGTCACCGAAATCCCCTTCTGCTTCAGACGATCCTGCAGTACAGAAGCTTTCACATACTGCGGCAGTTGCAGGGTGATGAACACGCCTGAGGAAGGGCACGTATATTGAATGCCGCTGCCGAAAACACGTGCGCACACTTCGATAGCATATCGCATCTTCTCTCGGTAATGGTCACGGATTCTGGTGGCATGGCGCCTATACATCCCACTCTTCATGTATAGCTCCAGCGCGCCTTGGGAGAGGATCGGCGACGCTATGTCCGCAGCGTTCTTGTAGTTTATGAACAGGTCCACAAGTCGTTCGGGGAGGATGGCGGCACCCATTCGAATCCCCGGAAGAATCGTCTTGGAGAAACTCTTGATATAAATCACCTGCTTGCCATCGTCCAGGGCGTACAATGGATCGGCCTTCGCATCCTCTTCAAGGTCCGCAAGATAATCATCCTCCACGATATAAACACCGTACTTACTCGCAAGCTCCACAATCCGCTTCTTCTGTTCCAGCGAATAAGACGTACCGAGCGGATTGAGGAATCTCGGCACCGTGAAGAAGAATTTGATCTGTCCGCTGCCAAAATGGGCCTCCAGCTCTCCCAGGTCAATCCCCTGATCATCCCGCTGGATTCCGATCACCGGACACCCCGCAACATCCGCGGCCGCCAGGAACCCAAAATACGTCGGCTGTTCCACAAGAACTGCCTGCCCCTCCCCGGAAACGGCATCCGCGTCAGGATCGAGAAGGCCTGCTGAGCGCCTGTCACCACCACGATCTGGCCTGGCTGCGCAAAGATCTGCTGCGCATGGAAGTGCTTTCGCAGCTCATTCCTCAAGTTGGCGATCCCTTGCGGATCGGTGTAACCGAACAGTTCCTCCTTATACAAGGAAATGGCCTGGCGCAGGCAGTGCTCGATTTGCTGGAACGGCAAAAAATCGCCCCTGGGTGTCGTTGAGGCGAAATCGATCGGCCCGCTTTCAGTCCGTGTATGGGAGCGGACCTTCCCCTCTACCAGATAGTACCCGCTCTTGGATACCGCATAGATCACATCTTCGCGTTCCAAGGTCTGATACGCATGAACGACCGTATTGGGACTGCACGAGAACATGTGGGCCACCGCCCGGATCGATGGCAGCTTATGACCCCGCCGTATATGACCTTCTTCCACTTCCCGGATCATATACGCAACGATTTGTTCATGCTTCGTATCCATCCCGCTCATCCCCTGTATTAATACAGTTGCTATAAATGGTCCTTCCATTTTCCGAGCTCATGATTAGAATTAGTTTAACACATTTTGAAAGGAAGGTATTTATTATGAAAATGGCTTTCATCCTGTTCCATGGCATGACGGCTCTGGACCTGATCGGCTTCACCGAAGTCATAACCAGGCTCTCCCGCATCCGGCCGGAAGCGGAGGTCTCCTGGGATTACTGCGCGATGACTTCACACATTACCGATGATCGCGGGCTGGAATATGTGATCGGCCGGGTAAAGCCCGATCTTTCCAAGTATGAGCTGGTTTTTGTTCCCGGCGGCTTTGCCACGCGGAAGCTGCGACAGGATTCCGAGGTAATCGCATGGCTGCAGACGGCCCGGGAAGCAAAATATCTCGTTTCCGTCTGCACCGGATCACTGCTGCTTGGGGCAGCGGTTTGCTGGAGGGCAAGCGGGCTACCTCCAATGCTTCGGCTTACGATCTTTTGGCACCCTACTGCAAGGAGGTCGTTCAAGCGCGCATCGTGCGGGATGGCCGCCTCATTACAGGCGGAGGGGTATCTTCATCCATTGATCTCGGCCTCTTCGTGCTTGAAAGGTTAACCGATGCGCCAACCGTGGAGCTCGTAAAATCGGATATGAGCTACCCCTACTACCAGACAGGAACCTCAGCCTCGGTCTATCACGCCAGGATATGACGATGACCAAATCCCTTCAGGACCCAGGCACGATTCCCCAGTTGTTTGTCCGCTTCTCCTAGGGTAGTCAAGCTCGTCACCAGCTTCTCTTTGATCAAACAAGCCTTCCGTTAAGCTGCTCCATATTTAATAGATGTGCCAATCCTTCTCTATAATGTGCCTTTCCTCATCATGAAATTTAGTGATACACCCTGAAAAAATTCCTGAAATAGCGAGTATCGAAAAAAGTTTATTCTCTTACTGAACCTTTTTGCCCACGGGAGCGAATTAAGAGTTGTAACAAGTTCAGGAGGGGCCCCAAATGAATGATAAAGAGTTACTTCCGTGGCTTGAACAAGCGAAGCTCGGCGACGAGTCGGCCTTTCAGCTTGTCTATCAGGCGACTCATCAAGACGTCTATCGGACGGTTGCTTTTCTCGTTTACAACAAACAGGACATTGAGGATATCGTGAATGAAGTTTACATGCGCATGTGGCGGTCGATGGACAAGTACGACCCGAACCTACCATTCCGATTTTGGTTGCACGGGATCACGGTCCGGCTTGTCCAGGATTGGAAAAGAAAGGCCTGGCGGCGAATTCGCCTCTTTGAACGAAACCGCCAGACGACTTGCGAACCGTTCGACTGGACGGACAACGCGGTCCTGCGGTCCGAAACGCAGCATGAACTGTTCAGCCTTGTCCGTCAGTTGTCGTATAAACTTCGTGTCGTCGTTATCCTTCGCTATTTTCACGACTATGCTCTGGAAGAAATCGCAGACATGCTGCAAATCCCCGTTGGCACAGTGAAATCCAGGCATCATCTGGCACTGAAAGAACTCCGAAAACGATTCGAGATGACGGGAGGTGACGCGTATGTCCATTGACAAGGAATTACGTGAAGAGCTTCGCCAGGTGGCAGATTCGATGCACTGTCCACCTGAATTGTATGGGCGTGTTAAACAGTCCTACCAACACTATGCGAACGAAAAGAAAGGTAGATCTCCCATGAAAAAACGCATGCTTGCAGGTATTGCCGCAGTAGCCATCCTGATTCCGTCAGCCGTATATGCTTCTTCCTATCTAGCCGATGGTATATTCGGTTCTTCTACAACCATTGAACAGATCGGCGGTACCCAGGAAGATTATCAAGAGATTGAGGGAATGCTTCAAGCAGCAAAAGACAAACTCACGGAAGACGAATTCAAGGAGTATGTGGAGCTGACCAAGCAGTTGATGCAATTAAAGCTGAAGATCACCGATAAAAATGGGGTCAAACATGAGGAGAAGCTGACCAAAGAAGAGCAGCAGCAGTTTGAGGAGCTCGCCTCCAAGCTGGCTCCGTACTTCGAGAAGATTAAAGGACCCGCCAAGCCGTAAGAAGCAGGGACCCATCCGATGTGGATGGAGTCCCTTTTTCTCGTCAGGGAGCACGGGGCGCTGCCCTTATACGATGGTCTGCTCAAAAAGCCATCTCTTGCACCATGGAACAGCACCATTACTTTCAGCTGATCGGCATGACTACGCCTGATGGCGCATCTACTCTGGAGATGATCGGCATAATAGCTAATCAAGCATACGCACGTAACCGATCATCAATAAGCTCCATTAGCCATGCCCGTTCACCTGGAACGTCTTCTCTCAATCTGGCTGCCGCTAAAGCATCCAGCGGTGGATATCCTCCCGCTTTGCATGGGACAGGCGGCAGTATTCGTTCAGATATACTCTATTCCACATCGTACGGGCAGCCCGGAGCACAGCCGCCATAATCCTTGATTGCTGCAACGGGTTAAACGGTGACTGAAACATCAGGGATGTCCTGGCGACATCGCACAGAGGGTTACCGACATTGGCGTTGTTCCAGTCAATCGCCCGGCATCCATCCCCGTAACCACTATATTGTCCGGATGAAAGTCTCCATGACAAATGGAGTCCCCTTCCGGCAAAGACTCCAGCATCTTGCAGATCGTCTGAGCTTTATCCTGTAGAATGCCGCGGGCATCCATTATGGCATGTTCCAAATTTTCTTTTGCCGCGGCAGTATGGTTGTTGTGCAGCCGTGAGTGGCATGCTGGAGCCGTGCCATATCCCGCGCGCATTTCCTTAACTGGAGCGGAGACGATTGCACCTGATGCAGCATCGAGGACCCTGTTATTCGTTCATATACGAGCCCTGTCCTCCCCTCGAGCTCCACCATGTCAAATACGGTATGTTAAGCACGCTTCTTCCGAAACAATGCGCCCCATCTCCGCCTCATACGTTATCCATTCTGGACGATACCCTTGGTAGAACAGCTTCAAGGCCTGAAACTCGCCCCATTCATAGACCTCTGCACTCCTGCCTTTTCCGATCAAGACACCCTTCTCCAAAGCACTTCCTCCATATCTTTATCAGCTTGATTTAAATTTCGAACGTATCTTTGACACCATTGTATGCTAAAGAAGCGGCTATGAATTCCCGCCCTGGGATGAGAACCTGCTCCGTCCAGAGACCGAGTTGTTTCAGGCCGACCCCATTCGGAAGATCAGTTTTTTCAAAAAAGGGCGATACACCTGGATATTCCAAGCAGGATCGTCCCCTTAGTCTGATGTCATTCTGATTCGCCTGCTAGCACTATCGTTCTTTGCTGCGGGTCCCAGCGCCACAGCGGAGCTTTCCCCTGCAGATGCAGGCCGCCAATCCACTTATCGACGATGTTTGTATGGGCGTAGTCCGATTTCGCTGCCAATACGTCCCTTCCCAGACTCGTCACCTGAAGCATGCAATCTCGGAAATCGGGAGCCTTCGCCTTGAATTTTGGAAACGATGCTGCGCCATTAATGTCCAGCAATGCATGCGGTCCCTCCGTCATCGCGGATAAATAATACCAGAACTCCAGATCACCCATTCCGAGTACATGAAGCTGGTCACCTACCTTCCGAAATAACTCATAAGGTGTGTTGATTCCACCCGCCACAGCCTCTAACGTGGCCTGCTCGATGATCCCGAGCCCGCTGCTCACGGAAGGCAGACGTGACAGGTGAGCTTCAAATGCATCTCTGACAAACGGCAGCGCCGTATAATCATCCTGCAAGATGCGCTGATGTTTCTGCGGCTGATCCGAAGTGTAGGCTTCCCATACCTTACTTCCCAGCGTTAGCTCCTCATCTCCGATTGTGTGCCATGTACCCGCCAAAGTCTCCAGCTGCGCTGAGCTAAGCTGCCCCAACCCACGGAACAGCTCAATACCGGGATACGCGCCTATGCACAGCAGGCTAAGCTTCGTATTCCCCAGCGGTAGGTCCTTAAACCAATTCAACAAATAAGACAGCATCGTCTGGTCAAACAGGTCATGCTCAAACCAAAGGACAACTTCATCATATTTTCCAAAATCCTGCAGCTTCCGCTCCTGCAACTCACAAGTGTCCAGATATTCCTTCTGCGGGATTCCAAGCGTTTGTTCCAAATACTGCGCCCTTGCCTTTCGGTTATCGGGCTCATCCATTTGCGGGAATACCGGACCGAACGAGTACAGCTCCTCCAAACCAGAATATCCCCTGGACTTTTCCTTGCTTCAGCTTATCTCCAACCGAATCTCCGTTTACGATATGCAGCATGCGTTTACCTCCCTCATATAGATCAGAGAACACCGATACAAAGTCGGCAACATGAAGCGTGTTCTTCAGCTTCCGCCGTGCATCAAACAGCCTCTTCTTCAAGGCAGACAAGGACACATCCAAATATTCAGAAATCTCCTGAAGGCTGTAGCCCTGAAAATAATATAGCTCGACCGCAATTCGCATGTTCGATGGCAATTCCTCTATCGTCCCATGCAACTGACCGATCATTTCTCTCCTCTCCACAATCGACTCCAAGCTTTGCTGATTAACGATGGGCTGCTCAAGCTCATGGAGCGGCAGTGTCCGAAACTGTTTTCTGCGCAGGTATCTGTAGCATTGACGCTCCACGATCACCTTGAACCATCCGGGAAATCGCCGGGGTCCTGCAGCTTATGGAGATTGCCAAAAGCCTCGGTGAACGCCTCCTGCATCGCATCTTCCGCTAAGTAGGGATCCTGTAATTTGTCGTAAGCCACAGCTAACGCCATGCCTGTATAATGTTTGACCAATTTTTCATGGGCTTCGGCACTACCCCTCTTGGCATCCTCGATCCACTGGAACACTTTCTTCCGTACCTCCCTTCATCATGTCTCTATAAAGAAGTGCCACTTTATATGAAAAAGGTTACCTTCCTGATTGACATTCACATAACAACTGTGTAATGATTCTCATCATATCCATCCTGCCTGCACTCATGCTGAACAGGATGGATGAAATTCATGAACAACATACCACACGGCTATGAGAAGGAATAGTAGCTTATTCCCAAGGTTAAAGCGAACCGGCGGTTGGTGCGAGGCCCGGTACCCTGGAATATGTGAATGGATCTTCTCGCTTCAACCCGAACCTCTGGAAACACTAGAGCAGTAGGCCTTGACGGTGCTCCCCGTTACCTTGGGAGAGATGACAGAAACCAGTGAGCAGTCAAGTCCTCTGTCATGCTTAAGTGCGACACTTCAGTCGAATTCGGGTGGTACCGCGGAGTTACACTTCGTCCCATAGGGGATGAGGTGTTTTTGTGTTGTTCCAAATGATCAGGAGGTGTGTGAATGAAACGATTATTGTCAGGTATCAAACCCAGCGGAGATTTGAATATTGGCGGATACGGGGGCGCACTTCGCCAGTATGTGAATCTGCAGCATGATTACGAAGCCTATTTCTTTGTCCCGGACTTCCATGCGGTTACGGTGTATCAGGACCCCAGGAAGCTGCACCAGCGTACGCGGGACATTGCCGCTCTCTACATCGCGTCGGGCATTGATCCGCGCAAAGCGACAATCTTTCTGCAATCGCAGGTTCCTGCGCATGCGGAGCTTGGATGGTTGCTGGAGACGCAAGCGCATTTCGGGGAGTTAAAGCGAATGACCCAATTCAAGGAGAAATCGGACGGCAAAGATACGGTGAGCTCTGCACTGTTTACGTACCCGGTTCTGATGGCTGCCGATGTGCTGCTCTATCAAGCAACGCATGTGCCTGTCGGCGACGACCAGAAACAGCATCTGGAGCTGACCCGTGATGTGGCAGAGCGCTTTAATAACCGGTTTGGCAGCACGTTTATAATCCCTGAGCCGATCATTCAGGATATTGGCTCCCGGGTCATGGGATTGGATGATCCATCGAAGAAGATGAGCAAGAGCAATCCCAACAAGAACAGCTGCGTCCACATGATGGATTCGCCGGAGGATATCCGCAGGAAGTTCTCCAAAGCCGTTACCGACTCCGAAGGCGAGGTTCGTCACGATTGGGAGCAGAAGCCTGCTGTCAGCAATCTGATCGAGATCTATTCCGTATTCTCCGAGGAAGATATCTCCATCATCGAGAAGCGATATGATGGCCAGGGGTATGGCACCTTCAAGAAGGAATTGGCCGAGGTGGTCATTGAGAAGCTGCTTCCGATTCAAGAGAAGTTCCATCAAATCGTGGATTCTTCCGAGCTTGACCGCATCTTGATAGATGGGGCCCAGCGGGCTGCCCAAACTGCCAGCGGAACACTCCTTGCTGCCAAGAAAGCGATGGGTTTTGTCACGTTTTGAAAGAACCGCAGGGCGTCCATTTGTTGACGGTTTCCTTAGGGAATCAGATCAAAGGGGCGCCCTGACTCTGATGGCGCAGCTGATCAGCTACGGCCCGTTGATTTACTTCAGGGATTACCCAGAACAATAGGGGAACGCAAAAAGAAGCTCGGATTCCCTCGCTTCTTTTCTATAATAAAGCGGCATGCCTTCGTTCTAATTGATCAATTGCTTCACTAGTTCGCGATTTCGTTCCTTAAATACATCATTATGCGAAGAAACCATGGCGTAACTTGTGGCGTCCGGTTCAATGAATTGCTTCGCGCTGTTCACCGCATTCGCTGCATCCTGGAAAGCACCCGCAATCAAGTGCAGCTTCCCGTCAAAATGCAGGATGTCACCTGCGGCATACAGTCCGGGTACGGAGGATTTACAGCTTGCGTTGCCCGCAATATAGTAGTCGTCTTTCCGTTCAATATCGAGCTTGCTGTTCTCCAAAAGCGACATATCCCGTTCGTAGCCATGGTTAATGATGACTTCGTCCACGGCCAGATACGAAACTTCTCCCGTCTCGTTATTGGTCAGTTCCACCCGCTCGATCACCTCATGATTATCGGAAGCAATAAGCTTCGTGATTGATGTATTGAGATGACAGGTCGCCGTACTGTTCATCAGCTGCTCCACCTGGGCTTCATGACCCGACAATTCGCCCTTGCGATAGGCCAGGAACACCTTCTCCGCCACAGGCTCCAACTCGTTTGCCCAATCCACCGCCGAATTTCCTCCGCCCGACACGATGACGGTCTTGCCCTTGAAATGCTGCAGGGACTTCACCGTGTAATTCAGGTTCGACACTTCAAACCGCTCTGCTCCTTCAATCTTCAGCTTCTGCGGATTCAGGATACCTCCGCCGACCGCCACGATAACCGTTCGGGACAGATGCACGCCGGAATGCGCGGTATGTAATTCGAATAGCCCTTCCTCGTTACGGACAATCGATTCCACTTTCTCGTTTAGCAGCACTTCGGGATTAAACGTCAAGCCTTGCTGAACCATCTGTTCGATCAGCTTCGCGCCCGGAGTCGGCGTCAGCCCGCCGACATCCCATATCATTTTCTCCGGATAGACGTGAACCTTCCCGCCTAGCATGGGTTGATATTCTATAATCTTGGTCTTCATTCCACGCAGTCCACTATAAAAAGCAGAATATAATCCTGCTGGTCCTCCACCAATAACGGTTACATCAAATATCTCATTCCCACTCATGCATTTCACTCCCGGTCTATAGATTAAAAGGCTGTTGTGATCACCTTGTAACGTAAATGATTATCATTATCAATTAGTATACGTTGACTTCCTCTGTTTTACAATCAAACATTTATTAAAAATTCATTTTGTCACAATTTCGCCTATATACAGTCATTCCATAAGACCATAACCTACATGTTGTTATTATTATGAAGAAACATGAATATTATTTGAAATTTCCATTAAGATATTTATTGACAACGGCGCGCCTCCACATTATATTTATGGATGAAATTGAGAATCATTATCGTTTGATTGCTAACTATTCTGGAGGTGACATGATGATTCGCCTAAGTACAGATCGAATAAGCGTCGGCTACGGCGAGAATCTGATATTGAATCGTCTTAATGTAGATATTCCTGATAAAAGAATCACAACTATTATTGGTCCTAACGGCTGCGGCAAGTCTACTCTTTTGAAAGCCGTTACCCGCATTATTCCCTATCAAGCCGGAGCTGCCATTCTCGATGGAGAAGAAATCGCCAAAATGAATACAAAGCTGCTGGCGAAGAAACTCGCGATTCTGCCTCAGACACCCGAAGGGCCAGGTGGACTGACCGTTGGCGAGCTGGTATCTTATGGCCGCTATCCACATCAGCGCGGTTTTGGCCGCTTGTCCAAGCAGGATATGGAAGTCATTGACTGGGCTCTGGAGGTTACGGGAACCCAGGAATATAAATATCGCTCGGTGGATGCTCTATCCGGTGGGCAGCGCCAGCGGTATGGATTGCGATGGCACTTGCGCAGGAGACCGAGATGATTTTCCTCGACGAGCCGACCACTTATCTGGATATGGCGCATCAGCTTGAAATCCTGGAGCTTCTGGAGAAGCTGAATATCGAGCAGCAGCGTACCATTGTCATGGTTCTGCATGATCTCAACCAGGCTGCAAGATTCGCTGATTACATCATTGCGATGAAAGACGGAGACATCATTCAAGCCGGAGATCCGGAAGAGGTTATCTCCCACGATGTATTAAAGAAAGTATTCCATATCGATGCAGAGATCGGCCGCGATCCCCGCACCGCGAAACCTATATGCATCACATACAATCTATTAAAAGGGGAAAAAGAGAATGTACTCAAAACGGAGCAAAACGACAACTATGAAGAAGCTACTCATCCCGTTTATCGCACTGCTGTTCATTCTTAGCGCTTGCAACAGCAAGTAAGAGACAAGCAGCAGCAATGCAGGAACTACCGAAACACCTAAAGCGGAACAAACGGAAACTGCAGCGGGAACCATTACATATGAGTCCGAGAACGGACCCATCGAGGTGCCCAATCCGCAGCGTGTCATTGTGTTATCCGCGTTCACAGGCAACCTGATTGCGCTGAACGTCAATCTTGTCGGGGTTGATTCCTGGTCTAAAAACAATCCGGCATTTGCGGATAAAATCAAGGATGCTATGGAAGTCAGCGACGAAAGTCTGGAGAAAATCATTGAGCTTGATCCCGACCTGATCATCGGTCTCTCCAATATCAAGAACGTCGACAAACTCAAGGAGATTGCGCCAACCGTTACCTATACCTACAACAAAGTGGATTATCTGACCCAGCATCTGGAGATCGGAAAGCTGGTTAACAAGGAGAAAGAGGCGCAAGCCTGGATCGACGATTTCAAACAACGCGCCCAAAAAGTAGGTGAGGATATCCGTGCCAAAATCGGTGAGGATGCCACGGTATCCGTCATCGAGAATTTTGAAAAGCAAATTTATGTATTCGGCGATAACTGGGGCCGCGGTACCGAAATTCTCTACGGGGAAATGAAACTGAAAATGCCTGAAAAGGTGAAAGAAATGGCATTGAAAGACGGCTACTATGCGCTGTCCGCCGAAGTACTGCCGGAGTTTGGCGACTACGTGATCTTCAGTAAAACCCCTGGGGCGGATAGCTCTTTCCAGGAAACCGAAACATACAAACAAATACTACTGTGAAGAATGGCCACGTATTCGAAGCTGATGCGACACGGTTCTATTTTAACGATGCTACTACGCTCGACTACCAACTGGATTTCTTTATTGAACATTTTCTGGGCAACTAACATATGAATCTGCCCTGAGCCAGACTAACTACGAGTTATTCAAACTTTAAAATGAAAAGATGATTCTCATGCCAACAAAACGGTCTATTCCTTTTTCTCTTAAATTGATCGCAGGCATCATCGTATTCATTGGCATGTTTGTCATTGCGATGGTGTTCGGTGCGGCTGAAACCACCATCAAGGATGTGTGGTTTGCCCTTACCACCTCAATGCAAGGCGAGAAATTATCCATCCTTCGGGAAATTCGCCTGCCCCGTGAGGTTGCTGCCATTCTGGTAGGAGCCTCGCTAGCGGTCTCCGGCGCCATCATGCAGGGAATCACGCGCAATCCGCTGGCTGACCCCGGTCTGTTAGGCCTTACCAGCGGAGCCAATGCGGCTCTGGCTTTTACGCTGGCCTTCATTCCTACCGCCAATTATTTCGGCATTATGGTGGCCTGCTTCATTGGATCGGCGGTTGGGGCTGTCATGGTCTTCGGAATCGGAGCCATGCGAAGAGGCGGCTTCTCTCCCCTGCAGATGGTGTTGGTAGGTTCAGCTGTCTCGGCATTTTTGTACGCCATCGCAGAAGGCATCGGTATTTATTTTAAAATATCCAAAGACATATCCATGTGGACGGCTGGCGGCGTAATCGGCACGTCATGGGGTCAGCTTCAGACGATATTTCCGTTTATACTAATAGGCATTGTCATCGCCATCGTATTATCCAGACAGCTGACCATCCTCAGCTTGAGCGAAGAAGTCGCTGTCGGCTTGGGGCAAAATATCGCAGCCATCAAACTCATTCTGTTTGTGGTGATTGTCCTCTTGGCAGGAACGTCCGTAGCATTGGTAGGGAATCTGGCCTTCCTCGGCCTCATGATTCCTCATATCGTCCGCGGTATCGTTGGAACCGATTACCGCCACGTGATTCCGATGTCGGCAACGGTTGGTGCCATCTTCATGCTGTTTGCTGACACGGTCGGCCGGACGCTGCATGCTCCTTATGAGACGCCTATTGCTGCCCTGATTGCCATTATGGGATTGCCCTTCTTCCTGTTCATTGTACATAAAGGAGGGCGTGGACTAACATGATTCATCCATCCTTAGTAAGAAAGCAGCGCATAACATTTATTGCCCTGTTCGTGCTGACACTGCTGACCATCCTGATCGGGCTTGGTCTGGGTTATTCGTCCGTCAGCTATGACCGGATTCTGCCGACCCTGTTCGGCCAGGGCAGCTTCAAAGAAAAGT
This sequence comes from Phytophthora syringae, assembly GCA_012656105.1. NCBI lineage: Eukaryota > Oomycota > Peronosporomycetes > Peronosporales > Peronosporaceae > Phytophthora > Phytophthora syringae. Next base: position 1,618,932 of record JAAKBD010000004.1, read on the forward strand.
TCATTATCTTTGATGTTCGTCTGCCGCGCATGATCATCACGCTGCTGGCAGGAATGGCACTTGCGCTCTCCGGTGCTATTCTGCAGAACATTACCCGCAACGACCTCGCTGATCCCGGCATTATCGGAATTAACTCCGGCGCCGGGGTAGGGGTAGCTGTATTCTTCTTGTTCTTCCCGATTGAGGCGGGTTCCTTTATATACATGCTGCCGCTTGCCGCATTTATCGGTGCCGTGCTGACCGCGGTGTGTATCTACCTGTTCTCATTCCGAAAAGGCCAAGGCCTGCAGCCCGTTAAACTGGTGCTTACTGGCGTCGGGTTCTCCATGGCGCTTTCGGGTGTCATGATTGTACTCACTTCATCCGCTGAACGAACCAAGGTCGATTTTATAGCCAAATGGTTAGCGGGTGGTATATGGGGTACCGATTGGCCCTTCATTGCTGCGCTTCTGCCATGGCTGATTATCCTGATTCCCTTCACGCTGTACAAAGCGCAGCGAATGAACTTGCTGGGATTAAGCGACCCCGTAGGCATCGGGGTGGGCGTGTCCATCGAGAAGGAACGCATTGTGCTGCTTCTGGTGGCTGTAGCTCTTGCAGCATCTGCCGTGTCTGTGACGGGCGGCATTACGTTCATTGGACTCATGGGCCCGCATATCGCCAAAGCGCTCGTAGGTCCGCGGAATCAGCTCTACATTCCGATTGCTGTATTGATTGGCGGCTGGCTGCTGCTGCTTGCAGACACGATCGGGCGCAATATCGTAGATCCTGACGGCATCGCCGCCGGGATCATGGTTGCCATCATCGGTGCGCCGTATTTTGTATATTTGCTGCTCAAGAAAAATAACAGGTTTTCCTGCTGGTTTTCCCAAAGCCTTTATTACGCTCCCCGGGTGTAATAAAGGCTTTTTTGCAGTACGACCGTTGTGGTCCATGCAGAGCCTATATCTTCAGCAACAAAATAAAAGGGAACACTGCATGAGTGCCCCTTATGTTAAACCGTAAAGTATCTGTTCCCGCTTCTTACGACGGTTTCTTCTCACTTCTTGCCCTTGTTCGCAGCCTCCTCCAGATGACGGAACCGTTTGAGATCGGCCTTCCGAATCGGTAGCGGTTCACGGCGCAGCAGCTTCACGATCGCAATAATGAGAAGCAACAGCAGCACGGTGAATGGCAGTGCTGCGATCAGTGAAGCCGTCTGCAAGGCTTCCAATCCACCGGCGTAGAGCAGCACGCCTAACAATTGCTGCCATGAGTGTGCCCCACACGATTTTTGCAATTTGAGGAGGGTTCAGGCTGCCGTAAGTCGTCATGCTGGATAAGATATAGGTCGCTGAATCCGCCGAAGTCACCAGAAAGGTCAGAATCAAGATAATCGCGAGCACATTCATCACAGACGAGAAGGGCAACTGGTTAAACAGCTGGAATAAAGCGGAGGTGACATCCGCATTGACGGCCGCCGCAATCCCTGTATTCTCGTGCAGATCAAACCAAATTGCCGTCCCGCCGAAGACAGCAATCCAGAGACAGGCAATGACGGGCGGCACGACCATCACACCCACAATGAATTCCCGAACGGTTCTTCCCTTGGAAACTCTGGCTACGAAGGCTCCCACATATGGCGACCAGGCAATGGCCCACGCCCAGTAAAAATCGTCCATTCCCGTACCCATGTCCCTTCCGCATAAGGTTGGAGCCTCAAGCTGTACGACACAAAATTCGAAACATAATCCCCGATTGCCAGCGTAAACGTTTCAAGTATGAATACAGAGGGTCCGGTAATAAATACAAACAATAAAAGGACAAGTGCCATCGCAAGGTTCAGATTGCTTAAATACTTAATGCCCTTGTCCAGTCCCGTAGTCGAAGAGATCATATATGCTACAAAAATAATCCCCAGCACGATCAATTGCAGACCGACCCCATTGTTTATTCCCATAATGGAGTTTAAGCCGCCGCTCATTTGCAGCACGCCCAGTCCAATAGAGGTAGCTATCCCCATGACTGTAGCGATAACGGCCAGAATATCAATCGTATTCTTCACGCCCCGTTTGGTGCCAGTGACAGGTTCAAGTGCCGTAGAGACCAGCCCGTCCTTCTGCTTGCGAAATTGGAGAAAAGCGATGACAAGACCAACCAAGGCGAAGACGGACCACTGACTGATTCCCCAATGAAAAAGGAATAGCCCATAGCCACACGCGCGGCCTCCACGCCCTCTGCTTCCACGCCTGCAAAGGGTGTATTAAAGAAATGGCTCATCGGTTCGGCAACACCCCAGAATACCAGCCCCACCCCGAAACCATGGAGAACAGCATGCCGATCCAGGTAAAGAACGGATAATCCGGCTTTTCCTTGTCTCCGCCTAAACGAATCGTGCCATATTTGCTTGCCGCAACCCAAATCAGAAAGACGATGATGATGAATATCGAGAGCAAATAGAACCAACCGAAACTATTGGTTGTGAATCTAAAAAGATACCCTGCTACTTCCCCGAATGCCCCCGGTCTAATTGCCCCCAGGACAGCCAAAACCGCAATGATTACGGCCGATATCGAAAATACAACGTTTTTAAACAAACTTCCTTTCACACGCTCCACCTCAGCCAATTCGTTATGAATTCCTATACAGTATTTGTATTTAAACCAGAATTGATGTACTTAATCGGTAAATTGGCTTGTTGCAGTGAATTGTCATCTACAGGGAGAACGTGAGACAACAGCCCGGCGGTGGCTGGCTGTACATCATATCGTGGATCTTCCACTCAGGTTAAATGTGATGGCATGAATATAGTCGTTACATAAAAAAGCAATCCGCCGCTTGTTATAAACAAGCCGGATTGCTTCTTGACTCACGATATTTATTCCTTCACGAATTCCTTCGTGCTGCGCACCGTGTCAATCTGACGAACCATGCCCTCAATCTGCTCGCGCTTCGATTCCAGGAATGGAGGCAGGGACAATTTCTCGCCCAGCGTCTCATACGGCTCATCCCCCATGAAGCCCGGACCGTCGGTTGCGAATTCAAACAGAATCTGCGGGGCCACCCGTGCGTACAGGGACTGGAAGAAGAAGCGGTCCACGAAGCCCGATGTATGGAACTGGAAGTCGTCCAGACGCTTGATCCAGTGCTCCAGCACCGATCGGTCCTCTACCCGGAAGGCAGCGTGATGAACGGTTCCGAAACCCTGCTGCGCTCTTGGAAGAACCGCATTATACTCAACCACCACCTGAGCGCCATTGCCGCCTTCACCAACCTCAAACAGATGAAGCGAGCCTTCCTTGGCAATTTCCGTAAACTGCAGCACGTTCTCCATCACTTCCTTGAAGGGATCAAAGCTGGAGACCCGCACAAAGACCGGGCCAAGTCCGGTAATGGCATGTTCCAGCGGGATCGGTCCATTCTGCCATGGCGTTCCCGAAGCCACGCCTGCATTGTTCTCATCGGAGATGAGTTGATACTGCTGATCATCAAAATCAACAAAAGCAAGTGTTTTCTTGCCAAACAGCTCTTGAATGCCTTGGTGCTTCACATCCATCCGGTCAAAACGCTGAACCCAATATTCCAAAGCCGCATCATTAGGAACCCGAAATGAGGTTTTGTAAATCTCGTCTGTGCCATGTCTTCCTTTTGGAATACCCGGGAAATCAAAGAAGGTCATATCCGTTCCCGCACTCCCCTTATCATCGGCGAAGAACAAATGGTACGTCCGAATATCATCCTGATTGACCGTCTTCTTCACCAAACGCATCCCCAGAACATAAGTGAAGAACTCATAGTTCTTCTCAGCACTGCTTGTAATCGCTGTTACGTGGTGAATTCCTTTTAATCCATTCATGTTTAAATTCCTCCATCTCATATCATAAATTGTTTGCACGACTATCTTGAATTATTACTTCGATTTAATATATCTTTAATTTAAGATAATAATATCATGATATTCCTGGTTCGTCAATCCCTTCAAGAATTCGAAAATTTGTCGATATCAAAAAAGGATCGTAAAACAACACATCGCAAAAACGGTCGGAGAGGCTCCGGCCGTTTTTTTGTTATACACATTGTGCGCACATGAGTAGTCGGGGACATGCTTGGATCGCTGTCGACCATTATTAGGCAGCCTTCATGATTGCGCTACGTACCTGTATTGGATAACCCAATAACAGGGAACAACTCGACGCGCCGATGAGTCTCCTCATGGTACAGCCATCCATCCCGAACATGGTCCACAAAAAGCAGTCCATTAAGATGGTCGATCTCATGTTGCATACACCTCGCCAGGTAATCCTCACCTTCCAGGATGATCGTCTCTCCCTACCGATTCAGGGTCTTCACCTTAACGTGATGGGCTCTTTGCACATACCCGTAATATCCTGGATAAGATAGACAAGCTTCCGGGCCCACCTGCTCACCGTTCATCTCCACAATTTCAGGATTAATAAGTTCAATCAACCCTTCACCGCAGTCCATAACAATAAGTCTTCGCAAAATACCGATTTGTGGTGCGGCAAGGTGCACGGCCAGCGCTGTCATACAACGTTTCCGCCATATCATCGAGTATCTTTAATGCCCTCGCATTCACGGGATCAACAGGCCGCGCGACTTTTCGCAGAATGGGATCGCCGAATGGCACTATAGCTTTTACTGTCATCCATTTATGCCCCCTTTGTTTTAGAAGGAGGTGTATGCACCCATAAGTCCCCTGGAGTACACTCTAAGGTTGTGCACAGGGCATCTAACGTCGCTGCCTTCATCTGCCTGGGCTGGCTCGTCAGCAATGCACTAATGGAAGCCGCTGAAAGACTGTAATCGGCCTTCTCTTTCATCAGCCTCGCTAACGCAGCTCCCGACCATATCCCTCTCTTTGCCATAACGTTTCGTAGCATCCATTCGAGCAAAGGGTCCCCCTCCATTCCACACACAATATTAGTTCACACCTTATTTTATTAGGTGTCACCTAATATTACAAACTATTTTCCTGCTAATATAGAGGCATAATCTCAAGAAGAGCAGCACTGGGTTCAATCGCCCAAAAACAAACGGAAAGGGACTTCCCAAAATCATACAGATTTCCCGGAAGCCCCTTAAGGTCTCATCTCACTTCATATACCGCAGCACTTCTTGCAGATCTGCGACAATCAATCTGCTAGCCTGATACCCGTTCAGCCTGGACGATAAGACGATGCGTCGCCTCGTAAAGAGGGTCGCAAGTAATCAGCGTAAGCCTCTGTTCATCAGGGTTGCCTTCCAATACGGACACATCCGTTGGTTCCACAATCGAGATCTGATCCACGCGATAAACCAACTCGCGTCCTGCTGTCATAACAATGATCTCATCACCGTATGTGAGCTCATTCAACCGATTAAATAGCCGCCCGGTCTTATGGGCACGATGGGCAGCAATGGCTGCATTCCCGGTTTGGCCGAGCTTCGCCGTACCCGTAACGCGAGCCGCTGCATTTTTCATGTTAGACTGGGTTGCCCCTTCAAGAATGGGCAGCTCCAGATCCAGCTTATCAATCCGAATAATGCCGATGGGCGATCCGGCTTCATAATCAGCAGGCTCCTCTTGTCCGGAAGCAGCCATCTCTCCCTCGTCCAGGATGCGAGACAATTCCATGTACTGATAAGCAGCGGAATCTTGTACAGAACGCTGCTCAGCTTCGACCTCTAATCGCGCGGCTTCCCTCAGCAATTCCTTCTGCTGGCGGTCCCCATTCCAATCGCGAAGGATTGGATATAAGAACACGAGAAGCCCAACCACGATAAGAGCAATTGAGAGTTTTCTCATTCTATCCGTCCTTCCCTATGGATGAATTGATATTCAAAATCCCCCTCTCCATGCACCAGCAGGAGAAGGGGATTTCATCCATTATTGACGCTTATTGCGCAGACGACTCAAGAAGAAACCTGCGAGCATAAGTGCAAGCCCTCCGAATTGGAGTGGATGCGGATTGCTCTCTCCTGTTTTCGGAAGCATGGCGGCCCCGCTGTCCGGTTTGATTTCATCAACCGGATCGGCGCTATTCGCATCATGCTCCGTCGGTGGAGCCACTTATCTTCCGGCTTGGATATCTCATTACTAACCAAAGCGCCCTCTTCCGGTTCCTCTACAGGAATCGGTTCTGGATCAACTTCGCCCGGAACTGCCGGGTCAACCGGATGGGCTGGCTTGTCCACCCCATCGTGATCATCGGGCGATACAATCTCCCCGGGGACGGTCGGCGTCCCGTTATCGGAATGACCTCCCGGTGATGGGCCAGGGCTGCCCGGATCAGGGCCAGGGGTGCCCGGATCAGGGCCAGGGTGCCCGGATCGGGACCGGGGTTACCTGGATCAGGACCCGGGGTGCCCGGATCGGGACCAGGGGTGCCTGGATCAGGGCCAGGGCTGCCCGGATCGGGACCGGGGTTACCCGGATCGGGACCAGGGGTGCCCGGATCAGGGCCAGGGTTACCCGGATCAGGACCAGGGGTGCCCGGATCAGGGCCGGGGTTGCCCGGATCGGGACCAGGGGTGCCTGGATCAGGGCCGGGTGGAACGCTTTTTTGCTGTTCGTGATGGTGATTCGCTTGATGTTGCCTGTCTGTTTAATGCTTGAATCGATCGTAACCGTAGTCGTCGCCTGATCGATCACATACCCTTGCGGAGCAGCCGTCTCTTCCAGAACATATTGGCCATACAGCAATTTTGTAAACAACACCTTGCCGTCCGCATCGGTTGTCAGTGTCACGGCTGGTCGCTTGCCCTCTTGGTCTCGAAGAACGAAGACGGCTCCTTCCAGGGCAAGAGCAGCATCATCCTTATCGACTTTCAGGACCTCCAGACTGCCGCGGACCCCGGAGTAGGTGCCGGAGCCTGAAGACATGCGTACTTCGATCTCCTGTGTAGTCTCACGGATACTATTGTAATACCAAGCCCCTCAAAGGAGACGCTATTGCCCACCTTTTCTCTGTCTGCCGCATCAATCAGTGTTTCATACTCCACAATATAAGCCTTATCAATCGGGTTCTTGAAGCGAAGCACGAAGTATTCGGTCGCTCCATAGATGAATTCCAGCGTGTAGTCCTGGTCACGCACTAACTCGGCTGCCTTGGAAACCGCACCATTCGCGGCAACAGTGGTTGCGTATACGTGGAACGAATCTTCCACCAGGATGAGATTGCTTGTGGGCTCATCCATAATCGTGGCTTCTTCCACATAAGATTGACCGCGGTTGACATAGACGGTCCACTTCAGCTTCTCACCGTTCTGCACGCCGTTCTTGAATACATATTCGCCACCTTGCGGAATGCTCACCTTGGCCGTCCACTCCGCCAGCTTGCTTGTGCCATCAAGAAAAATGCCTGTATTCGACACTTCGCTTGCGATGACCTCTCCGTCTAACGTGGTTTTGAACACAATCTGATAAGGGCTGTTGATAGCGTTCTTGAACGCTACCCGCAGCTCGTTGCCATTAGCTTCATCCGGAAGCACCGCATCATACAGGATCGGGTCTACGAGATCTCCCCGAGTTGTCCCGTTAGCAGCGCCCGTCAGTTTCATTTCATATACGAGAAGCGACCCTGGAACAAACTTCTGATTCTGCAGCAGCTTATCGGTGAAGACGGCTTGTGCCACTTCTTTTTATTATAATTTGCCCGGATGGTCCAGGAGATCTCCTTGGTTCGCGGATTGTATGCACCGCTCTTGTCCCCGTTCGTCTTCGTTAAATTATCGGGGCTCAGCACAGCGTCCTTTGTTATCGTCTTGTTCTGGGTACCTTCAAGCCAAGCCAGATGAGCCCGGTTACGGAACTCGGACTTGGTCTTATCGATTTTCCAATCGTTGTTGAAAGTCGTGGTGTACGTCACCTTCAAAGTCTCGTTGAACGTCTGATGGAAGGTAACCGTGAAGCCTTTCTTAGGCTCGTCTTCCTTCGCCGTATACCAGGAGGGATCAACCACACTTCCATCTGCGTGGAACACTTTCAGTGTACCTAAGAACCAGCTCTAACCCGCCATTCGGGAACGTATCGGTCAGTACCACCGAGTCCATATCGAACTGGTCTTCATTGAGGCTGATTTCCCATGTTGTCGTTTTGGCGTTGTAATCCACCGCTCTATTGTACTTCTTGAGGATAACAGCCTCATGCTTCTGGCTAGCCGTCTTCGTTACGCCATTGGCCTTAACCGTATTTGCCACAGTCTCATCGGTATAGATGCGATCATCGGTTTTGGTCCTATAGGTGATGATATAGCCGGAATCGATATCACTTTGGAAGGACAGATCAAATCCGTTCTTCCCATTATCATTCTGTACAGGTGTCAGGATATAATCGGTTCCCTCAACCAGCTCCGCGCCTCCGGTTCCGGCATGTCTTACCTTAAATGAGCCGGATTCCAGCTCCTGAGTCCCGTTGAAGCGGTCTACCAGAACGGCATCCTGCCGGGAAATCTCTTTTTCACGGAAATTGTATTCGATACTCCAGCCGATCGTCCGGGTGCCCTTGTCATAGCTGGCAACCTTCTTTGTCAACAGCTCTCCGCGATCGATTGTCACCGTGGCGTTCACCGTTTGTTCCGGCATTCCGCTCCCCGATAATGCAGCGTTATTCGTGAAACTCGTCTCATCGCCCTTGCCTACTGCCGTCGTATATTCCACGCGATAAGCCGATGTGATCTTCTGGTCAAAAGCAATCGTGAATGCAGAAGGCCCTGTATTCAGGCTGAACCCTGCCGTCACCTCCGCTCCGCGTACCGTGCTTCCATCAATATTGACGTCCAGCTTGTATACCTTCACAGAGCTCTCATCCAGGGTTAACCCTGCTGGAATCTGATCCTGTATGATCGCTAAGTCAATCGGATGCAGGATGGTGTTCGCATCGATCCTCCAAAGGATGCTCGACGCTTGATTGGCTTGTCCCTTCTTGTCCAGATGGGAGCCTTTTGCTTGGTTTGATATACAGGATAGCCACTTGCTCTCCGTCCCGGATCGGGAATGGGATTCGTACTTCCGTGCTGCCCTTAACGGTCTCCTTGCTAATCTCGGTGAGGAATTCCAGCGTCCCCGTACCTCGGAGTTGTTAACCTGATCATTAAAGGTCATCACCACATGGCCGCTCGTCGATACAGAGAACGTCCCCACATCGCCGCCATCGGCAAGGAGACTCCCGTTAAAGCTGTTATAAATTTTGAAGGCGCCCGGAATGTCGAATTCAAAGGTCGAGCCGTCGACGTAATCATGCCCATTCGGCAGCTCCCATTCATACGACAAGCTCACGTCCGAGCCAAGCTCAATACGCTCTCCCAGATCCGGATTGTATACCGAATCAATGACCGTACCGTTCTTGTCCTTAATCGTAACCTTCGTCAGAATGCTCTGTCCTGCGCCTGCGTTCGCCCCTTGCGTCTGGCCCGGATCTTGATATACCGCATCCGTTACCGAATCCGCAGGTCCATTCCCGTTGCCCGGATCCAAGGGATCCACCGACACAACCGGATCAGCTGGTGCAGCCCATGCACGACCCGAATCATAAAACCCTGCACCCGTACCGAACATCCCCTGAAACAGCAGCAGGAGTGCCAGTACCAGAATGCTTCCTTTCTTCCACATCGTATAGATCCACCTCTTTGTATGATTTCATCTGTTCTAAAAATGAATGCTATGACTACCTGCTAATGGGAAACAGATGGTTCAGCATGTAATCATACAAGGCGGATCTCGACAATTTCTCTACACTTATTCTACACACTGGTGTTAAGTTAAGTGGATTTGGATTCACCGGGGTCAATCCCGTTGGTGCAGCCCGCTTGGATCTTCCAGCGAAACTGGCACCAATCACCCCGATAATAACGAGTCCTGCGCCAATGAAATGATAATAGGCCAACTGTTCGTTCAAGAAGAAGACACCTCCAATGATGGTGATTACAGTTGCCAAATTGTTGAAGATGCTCATCCGCGACGCTTCCAGCTGGGATAAGGCATAATTCGACAGAAGGGACGTACCCAGGGAAGACAGGACACCAAGATACAGGACCGCCCATACAAAGGAAGGATGAGCAAACGGGTCAAAATACTGCATGAGCGTTCCTTGGGCCGCATGCTGAACAACCGACATCAGGTTAAACAGCACGAATCCGATTAGCGTCATGATGAACGTAATATCCAGCACCGCTGCTTCTGGGTTAACTTGCGGGCCATCACGCTATAAATGGCATTAGACAGTGCCGACAACAGAATAAGCACGATACCGAGCATGCTGGAGGCTTCAAAGGAAACGCCCTTCAGCACGAAAATCGAAATAATCCCTGTTACCGACAATACGGTAAACAGCTTCTGTGCCCATCCTGAGCGTTCCTTCAAAAATAATGATGCCAGCAGCATCGTAAAGATCGGAACGGTAGCATGGATAATTCCCGCTTCAGCTGAGCTGGTGTAGACCAAACCGAAGGTTTGCAGTGTAAAGAACAGAAACGGATAGAATATCGCCAAGGGCACAATAACCAGCAGTCGCTTCAGATGGAGCGGAACTCTTCTGCGGGCGATGAGCAATGCCAGTGCGGCGGCAATAAAAGAGAGGGTGAACCGGTGCGCTAACGTGTCCAGCGGGTTGGATACGATCAGTGCCATTTTCACAAACATGAACGAAAAACCTATAATGACGGTATATCCTAACGCTGCGGCATAGGCCCGGCCTGTATGCGGTGTATTCATTAATCATGATCTCCTTTATTTTCTCGTATGCATTGCAATCCTGGAGTGTTGCATCTGCTAAAGTTAGCATACGGCAGGAGGAGCATCCTTACGATTAGAAATAACGCCAACTGTACCGATACAGTTGATGGGGCGAAGGAAGGATAGGATGTATCCATACCTTTTCCTTGCCCTGCGATTATGCTGTAAGAACCGCTGATAACACATCAGCAACCATGACAAAGGGCTGTTTCCCGCCATCCCAAGATGACGGGAAACAGCCCCGCGATACTTCCCTGTGTATCCATCTCTAACTCGCCGACCGACAGGTCCGTCTGTTATCGAAATGGGTTATCGCTTAATCACGCTCAATGATAATCCAGCCATCGCCCTCCAGATGAAGCGTTGCCCCGAGGGCTTCCGCCATAAATCGAAGCGGAACGTAGGTAGATCCGTCGCTATGGACAAACGGAGCCGCCTGCAGGGTCACGCTTTTACCGCCTACAGTCGCTTTCTGGGAACCTACCGTCAGCTTGATTTCCTCGCCTGTCAGATCATTGATGACCGTAATGTTCTTGGAGCCCTTCGCCCACTTCACTTCGGCATCAAGACGATTGGTCAGGTAACGAAGTGGAACAAAGGTCTGATTGTTCTTCTTGATCACAGGGTATACGAGATCCTCGTTCGTATCAAGATACAGCGATCTGTGCGTGATCTTCAAATCATCCTTCAGCACGTTATAAATCGTTGAATTCTTCTCGAAATTGCGCAGCACCTGGCCTGGTGTCACCGATTCGCTCAGGACATCCAAAGCGCCCTTGGATGTATCCACTTTATTGGCTTTCACCGCACTGCCGATATTCCATACCTCGCCCTCGGAGTACACCTTGAAGGATTTCAAGGGCATGTCTTCGGAAGCCGGAAGTGCGACAGTCAGTTCCACAGCATTCTTGCGTGTGTTAAGCTGCTCGTCAAAGTAATAGTCCAGCTTGAGAACCGTATCCTTACCGAAGACGGTATCGCCTCCTGGGAACTCCTCCAACAGCTGTTCCTTCTGTTCATCGTAATTCTCCGTCAATTCGGCCAAGCTGCCATGAACGATTTCGTAGAGCGAAGCCACAACCTCTTCCTTGGATTCCTGCGGCAAGAGCTCCACATCTTCCCCGTAAGCCTCACCGATGCTAACCATCATCGGATAAATGGCATCATAAGCATCACCAATCAACTGCTTTAAGCCTGCTTCGTCCTTCATGAGACTCTCTGCAAAAGGCTTGAACATCATCAATATCTCTTCCCCGGTCAGCTCCATATGGAGATGCGTCAGGTTCAAGCTCTCCCCATTCACCTTCTCCTGGGCAGATTTCACAGCAATTTTTGTCGGATTCGGAAAATGCTTCAGTACAAGCCCGGCCGCCTTCTTCACTACGTCTTGAATCGCCTGCTCGTATTGGCTGGTGTCAGGCATTCCGGGAACCGTTGTATCCATTGAGAGATAGAACGGCTGCTTGGCGCCTTCCAGTTGAATCGCCATTCCTTTGGGATCCATGGACAAGTGAAGCGGAATCTTCTTGTCCAAATAATGCACACTGCCCTGAATGGACACGGTGTTGGCATCCTGGACGATGGCACGATCCACATTCAATGATAACGAATTAATAAGTTCAATCGCTTCTTTATCTTCAGACGACAGGGCCCGGTCGGCAGGCACCGCCTCGAATCGAATGCTTGCACTGGATTCACTGGATTTAACATCAAGACTTGTAAGCATCGCCTTGTTGATATCCAAACCTCCCACGGACTGACACCCTGTCATAATGACAAGCATAGCTGCAACGAGTACGGTCAACCATTTAAACTTCTTATGCATATTCATATTGTCCCCTCCCAGGTCATAGGCTCATATCTATTATCGGGAGATAGGAAATGTTTGTAAATAGGTAATTCAGCCTCGTCATCTACGCATGCGCTTATGTTCATCCACCGGATGGCACTTGCTCCCTTTTGCTATACACTGGGAATGAAGTGCCGATTACATAAAGTCCAAAACTAAAAGGCCCCTCTACAGCAACGGGAAGTTTCCGGGCACCCCGGCTTTTTTGGACAACCTTATAAAGTGTGGTGAATCTTTTGTTCAAAATTATGCTTATCGAAGACGACGCGACCCTGTTCCATGAAGTGCAGGAACGGCTCTCGCAATGGTCTTATGACGTATATGGCATCAAGGATTTCAGCAGTGTACTCCAGGAATTCACAGACGTACAGCCGGATCTTGTCATTATCGATATCCAGCTGCCCAAATTCGACGGATTTCACTGGTGCCGGATGATTCGATCCCATTCGAACGTCCCGATTATCTTCCTGTCTTCACGGGATCATCCTACCGACATGGTGATGTCCATGCAGCTGGGAGCGGATGATTTCATTCAGAAGCCGTTCCACTTTGATGTATTGATTGCCAAAATCCAGGCCACCCTGCGCCGGGTTTACAACTACAGCACCGAACGAACAGAGCTGAGAGCCTGGCGCGGAGCAACCGTCGAGTTCGGCAAGAATACCATTAGCAGCCCTCAAGGCACGGTCGAACTGACGAAGAATGAAATGTATATTCTAAAGATCCTCATGGAGAGGAAGAATCAGATCGTCAGCCGGGAGGAGCTGATCAAGAGTTTATGGGACCATGAGCATTTTGTCAGTGATAACACGTTAACGGTGAATGTGAATCGACTGCGTAAGAAGCTGGAGCCTCTTGGCCTTGATCCTTACATCGAAACCAAGGTGGGACAAGGATATATCGCGACAGAAGAGGCTCATGCATGATCCTTGCCTATATTCGGGAACGGCTAAGCTGGATTCTGTTATTTCTGTTCCTGCAGCTGCTGCTTCTGTTTGTTGCCGCTGTGGATTCCCAAATCCCGTTCCTGCCCATTCTCTATATTGTGTTTCTGTCATCTATGCTCTTCATGGTGTTTCTGATTGTCAGATACAACCGGGAGACGAAATTCTACAAAAGCCTTCGGGCATGGGATGACACCTTCGACTTAGCCGCCATCACCGAGCCGGAGCATCCCTTTGAAGCAATTGCCATGGACATGCTCTCCCTCCAGGCCGAGCGCTTCAAGAGGGAATCCTCCATCCGCCTGATGGAGATGGAAGAGGAGAAGGATGAGCTGCTGTCCTGGATCCACGAAGTGAAAACGCCCCTTACCACCATGCAGCTGATGATCGAGCGCATGGAGGATGAGACGTTAAAAGGACAGCTACAGTACGAATGGCTCCGCATCCACCTGCTGCTGGACCAGCAGCTGCACCAAAAGCGCATCCCCTTTATCCAGAACGATCTCCATATTGAGGTATCCGCGCTTGAGCCGATCATCTTCCAGGAGATACGGGCGCTCAAATCCTGGTGCATGCAAAAGGCATCGGTTTTGACGTCTCCCTGCAGGTAGCGGAGGTGCTGAGCGATACGAAATGGCTGGGCTTCATTATCCGTCAACTGCTGACCAATGCCGTTAAATACAGCTCTGCATCGGATATTGCCTTGCAGAGTGAGCTCGTGGATGACCATGTTAGACTCATCATTCGGGATTCCGGACGCGGCATCGATCCGAAGGACATGCCTCGTATTTTTGACAAAGGTTTCACGTCCACGACCTTACATCAGGACCGTGCGGCAACCTAAGCATGGGGCTGTATCTGACACAGAAGGCAGCCAATGCCCTATTGATCCGCATTCAGGTGGAATCGAAGCCAGGCATAGGCACAACCTTCACTTTAATTTTTCCGAAGAAGAACGATGTTGTGAGGATTATCGGCATGTGACAACAATGTCACATGCTTTTGCACTTTGTTCGGCGAATCGAAGGAAAAGGCCCTTGCCGCTCCTTTATGATAAGGACAGTAAACAAAGGAGTGAGGAACTTGGCAATTCTGGAAGCAAACCAAATCCATAAGAGTTTCGGCAATAAATTCAATAAACAGGAGGTGCTGAAGGGCATCGATATCCGTGTGGATAAAGGCGAGTTCGTCAGCATCATGGGCGCATCAGGCTCAGGGAAAACCACGCTGCTGAACGTGCTCTCTTCCATCGATAAAGTGAGCCTTGGCAGCATAAAAATCGAAGGCAAAGAGTTTACTGGCATGAAAGAGAAGGAACTGGCCGAATTCCGGAAGCACCATCTGGGCTTTATTTTTCAGGAGTACAACCTGCTGGACACGCTGACTGTCAAAGAAAATGTTCTACTGCCGCTATCCATCAAGAAGGTATCCAAAAAGATGCGAACCAGAGGTTTCAAAAAATAGCAACCGAGCTTGGCATATACGAACTCAAGGACAAATATCCGAATCAGATATCCGGTGGACAGAAGCAGCGGACTTCAGCGGCCCGCGCATTCATTCACGATCCCAGCATTATTTTTGCAGATGAGCCGACCGGAGCGCTGGACTCGAAGTCCGCTTCCGATCTGTTGAACAAATTAAGCGAACTGAATCTGAAGATCGACTCCACCATCATCATGGTTACTCATGATCCTGTGGCCGCCAGCTATTGCAGCCGGGTTGTCTTCATTAAGGACGGACAGATTTATACCCAGCTGAACAAGGGCGAGCAGTCCCGGCAGGCCTTCTTCAATGACATCATCAAGACTCAGGGCGTGCTAGGCGGTGTTCAGAATGAACATTAATTATCTGATCTACCGGAATCTGAAGAAGAATATTAAAAATTATTATCTGTATGTCTTTGCCCTCATCTTCAGTGTGGGTCTGTATTTCGCCTTTGTGACGCTGCAATATGATCCGGCCACAGATGAGGCCAAGGGATCTGTGAAGGGGGCTGCAGCTCTGGGAGCCGCCTCGGTGCTGCTTGTGGCCATCGTTGCGATTTTCCTGCTGTATGCCAACACGATTTTCATTAAACGGCGAAGCAAGGAAATCGGGTTGTTTCAGCTCATCGGCTTAACCAAAGGCAAGATATTCCGAATCTTGAGCGCGGAGAACCTGATTCTGTATTTCGGTTCCATGGTGATTGGCATCTTTGCCGGATTTGCGGCTTCCCGCTTGATCCTGATGATTTTGTTCAAGGTTATCGGTGTTGACGCTGAAGCCGCCTTGTCCTTCTCCACCGAAGCGCTGATCCAAACCGTCATTGTGTTTGCCGTCATCTATGTGCTGATCATGATCATGAATTATACGTTCATCCAGCGGCAGAGCATTCTGTCCCTGTTCCGTGCGGTATCTACAACGGAGAATCAGATCAAGAAGATGTCCTTCCTCGAAATGTTATTCGGCTTGCTCGGAATCGGACTTATTCTTCTCGGTTATTATGTGTCAACCAAGCTGTTCAGCGGGGATTTCACCTCCATGAACGAGCTGTTCATGGCGATGATCCTGATCCTGGGATCGGTCATTATCGGAACCTATTTATTCTATAAAGGATCCGTCAGTTTTATTTTCAACGCGATCCGGAAGAGCAAGGGCGGTTACTTATCCGTGAATGAAGTGCTGTCGCTCTCCTCCATCATGTTCCGCATGAAATCCAACGCACTGCTGTTAACGATCATTACGACCGTATCCGCGTTAGCGATCGGACTGTTGTCCCTCAGCTACATCTCTTACTACTCCGCGGAGAAATCAGCACGGCAGAGCGTACCCAATCATTTTACGGTAGCAAATTCCAACGATCTGGCTGCTTATATCCAAGCGCTGACCGACGAGAATATAGAGTTCAAGCAGACCAAACGTGACGTTATTCAAGTGAATGCTGACCTTTCTCAGGTGATTGGGGCCAACTTGGAGGTCGTATCAGGTCCAGGAGAACAGCAACCAATGGTCATAGGTCATCAGCGACGAGAGTGTGGAAGGAATCGATGTTTCTCCTGAGGAGACGCTGTTCACGGGATCCAGCGATGCAATTCAACAGTTTATGTCGATTCAGGCCACGGGGATATTGAGCTGACAAGCCCTAACCAGCAAATAAAACAGCAGTTGATAGGCTTGGAGAAGGACTCCTATGTATCCTATTATTTTGCCAGCGGAGGTCTGCTTAAGCAGCGATTGTGGACCACACCGTCTTTGACAAGCTGGCCCAGGATCTGGATCCGAAGATCCAGAAGGAAACGAATGTCTACTACGGTATCGACCTTGTCGACCCGATCGCCATCGATCAAGCCAATCAGATCTTCAAGGATCTCGGCATTAGTGAGTCTACCGGGAACCTGTCCCAGAGTGAGCTGATAATGAACCAGAAGAGCAACATGGGCCTGATGATGTTCATCGTGGGATTCCTTGGACTCACCTTCCTGATCACCTCCGGCTGCATCCTGTACTTCAAACAAATGGATGAAGGGGAAGAAGAGAAAGCGAACTATACCATTCTGAGAAAACTCGGCTTCACTCAGGGCAACCTGCTGAAGGGCATTCAGATGAAGCAGCTGTTCAACTTCGGCATTCCGCTGATCGTTGGCCTGTTCCATAGTTACTTTGCCGTTAAATCCGGCTGGTTCTTCTTCGGAACCGAGCTGTGGCTGCCCATGGTTATGGTTATGCTGCTGTATACGGCACTGTATTCCATATTCGGGCTGTTATCGGTGCTGTTCTATAAACGGATAATTAAAGAGGCGTTGTAAGAGAGGTGCATGCATGGTTGGGTCCAGGGTAATCCGGGCCCCTCCATGCATTTGCTCGTTAGAGCAGGGAAGCTGGCCCGGGGATCAAGCAGCAGAGAGCCTAGACGGGATCCAGAGCGGGGAACCTTACTTCTTAACGAAACTTACCATTCCAGCGCCTTGCAGCTCTTCTGCAGCTTTCGAATGTACACGATCTGACCGATATGATAGGCATTATGCGCAGCCGCATTGCTTATGATCTCCCACCACTTGGTAGGTACGGGAAAACCGTCCACCTCCTGCTCGAGCTTCGCCTCTGTCAGCAGTTCCTGCCACTGCAATAAGACGGCTAACAGTCGGTCTCTTAGCTCTGCAAAGGTCGCATTGTCGGGAATGATAAAGCTATGTTGATTGTCTCCAATAGAAGACACCGCACTCATTCGTGATTCCCGGTATCTGGTTTGCCAGGTTTCATTCCAATAAAGCAGATGCTGCACGATCTCAGCAATGCTGTGGCTGTCATTGGCAGGGGTCCAGAACGCTTCATCCTCCGTTATATGCTCAACGGATTGCTGGAAAGGAACGTGCCAGCTGGGATCATTCGCATTGGCTAACAGCTGATTCAATAGAACGTCATGCGCATGCGCCATGGTTCATTCACTCCTTCATGAAACGGATAATGAGCAGCATCGCAAATCATGACTAATTCTACTACAGGATGAAGCACCCCAAACCGCATAAAATGGTTTAACTCATTTTTCTCAGATACGCTGAACAAGAGTAGCGTTATCTCACATGAAACACGTCCACATAATATTGCGCCGTAGGCGTATCATTCTTGAGGCGCAGCTCGATCTTCTCCCCACTCCCCTTGCATAAGCCCACTGTAATCTCAAAATAGGTGGCCCCGTGCATCGCATCCACCGGACTGGCATGCTGGCTATCCTCTGTCATCGTTACCCGCTCGTTGATCGATATAATTCGCTCGCAGCCAAACGAGGGATAAGCCTCGCTATATATCTCCTGGAGCGAGGATCGGATAACCGGATATAACTGCTGCAGCATGGCATTCTCGAGCTGCCGCTCCTGGGCTTCTCTTCTTGTGGCTGCGCATAGGCAGCTGCGCTTCCCAGACTGAACAGGAGCAAGGCGCATAACAGCAGAACATGGATCATGGATCGCCGCTTCATGTAATGTAATTCCCCTTTTCTTTTGCTACTAGAATTTCCTCATCAGGCTTTTTATATACTCCAAGTAAAATTCAAAGAAAAAGCAAGTTGTTGAAGACAGCGCCGGATGAATCGAACAGCCTTCCCGTATAATTACTCCATAATATGCCGTCCGGGTCCAGCTCCTCCCGAACCGCAAGGAAAGCATCCCACATCGGATACAGTTCCTTCAACTGCGCAGCCTCAAGGGAATGCATTTTGCCCCAATGCGGCCGACCGCCATAACGGAGGAAGATGCGCTCCATCGCCTGGAAATAGTCCTCATACGGCATGCCTTTGTACATATGAACCGCAATATAAGCCGAATCCCGGCCATATGCGGGACTTAACCAAATATCGTCGCCTTTGGCATAACGGCATTCCACAGGAAAATGCACATGGAATTTACTGCGTGACAGCTCCTCACGCATATCTTCGATGACCGCATTTATGGCCTCCACGGGAAGGTTGTACTCCATTTCGTTAAATCGAACGAGCCGCTGGGTCGCAAACAAACGATGGCTGTGGTTCACTTTGCGGCCGAGCGGCACTTGTGACGCAGAGAAGCGGCTTACATAGGGACTTGCTTTGGGCAGCTTGCGGCACAGCTCCGAGATCAGGCCGAAGAGGGTGTTCTCCACCAACATTTCATTGAAGTAATCCTTGATCCGATGCTCCTTCGCCTCTTGATGCGTCTTGTTCATCAGCTTGATCTGGCACGGCTCCGCATAAGGGAACCAGTAGAATTCGAAATGGCGATTCTCCTCAGCTAACCGAGCCTGCTGCTTCAAGCATTCATTCAGTGTCACTCGCCTGCTCTCGTATTCGATCCGGTAGGTAGGTTCAAGCCTCAACGTAACTTGAACGATAATCCCGAGTGTTCCCAAGGATACCTGGAGCGCCCTGAACCAATCCGGGTGTGACTCCCTGCTGCATTCAAGCACCTCACCCGTACCCGTGACTACCGTAAACCCGACAACCTGCGTTGAGATGTTCCCGAACGTCCGGCCCGTACCATGCGTCCCGGTACTAATGGCGCCTGCGATGGATTGCACATCGATATCGCCCAAATTCTCCTGAGCCAGCCCATGCCGAAACAACAGCTCACCCAGCAGCTTCAGCTTCGTTCCCGCCCAGACGGTGGCTGTTAAACCTTCTGCGTCCACATGGACCAGCCCCTGCATGCCGTCCAGGGAGACCAGACAATCCTCCGATGCCGCAATGGGCGTAAACGAATGCCCTGAACCGACCACTCGCAGCCGCCTGCCCTCCTGTCTGCACATCTGCACAATCTTCACGACTTCCTGCGTGGAGGTAGGGTGAAGCACTGTTCTTGGATCGGCTCGTACCGTTCCCGACCAATTCGACCACTGGACCTGCTTCATAGAAAACACGCTCCCATTCCGCGATAGGTAGCATACTCACCCACAATTCGGCCCTGCGAGACCGCATGCAGCACCTTGAACCGCTCGCACAGCTCGCCTGCCTTCGCATGGCGGAAGAACACCGGGTCTCCCAGGTTTAGCTCTACATGCGCAGGCAAGTGCAAGGGCGTCTGTACCTCCCCGGCGCCTTCCAGCGCGAACAGTTCCAATCCTGAAGGCAAATAAGGCTGTGCCAGCTTATCCGCATCCGCGGTGCCGGATGCCGTGTATCCACCGCCCATACACGTCACGATCCCTGCCTTCGGGAAACGCACCACCTCTACGGCATAAGCTGCTGCTTAGGTTGATAACGGAAAGAAGCATAATGGTCAAACAAGCCCGGCGCATAGAAACCCGAGCCTGCCGTAATTTCGGTTACCCATGCTTCCTCCCTGGAGCTCTCCATACTCTTAGGTTCCTCCTGCATTCACGAAGCGAAGCCGAAGGTCCATCGCCATCAGCCGCTCCACAGCTTCCTTCCTGCGCTTGGCGGCTTCGACGATAGAGCGGCTCTTCAGCCACCGGACCGTTTTATTCTTCAGGTACTTTCCGGCTGCATTATCGCCTACGCCTGCCACCTGCGCCTCGTATCCCATGATGCCATCCAGACAAAGCCAGGGGAGTGGATTATCCGTTCCACGATAGGGTACATGCCCTCCCACGAATGGACGGGAGATCGCCACACACCGAAATGCAGGCCGGGATATTGGACCGACATATCCAGGTCAATGCATAGCGGCATAACGGTTCCCTCTTGTCTGGCTAGTTGTTCCACGTGCTCAACGTGTTCGACACTATCGACCATCAAGGTAATCGAGCGGCCTTCCCTTACCCGGTTCATCAAGGTTCGGATCGCTTCCGGCTGCCACTGTGGATACCCAAGCAGAAGGTCGTCGAAGCCGCGCTCTGCCAAAAAAGCTGCTTCTGCCGCCGTATAACACATGATCCCTTGATAGATCGGGTTTGAAGCAAGAATACGGCTCAGCACGTCCACAGAACGGATCGACTTGCTTGCGAGCCGTACCCTTTGCCCCCTGCAGCCCCTGCAATGGCCCTTGCATTGTCGTCCAGCATGTCCAGATCGACCAAGGCGAATGGCCTCGGGACTTCCGCGAATATCTCTTTATAATACTCATAAGTGGCCATCCCTCTATCAACACCCTCCCGTTTCCCACACGCCTATGCCACATGATATTCTCGAAGCATGCGGATTATCCTCTACTTCCGGATTGAAATGGCATAATATTTTGGCAGGAGCAGCGCGCCCGCTGAAAAAACCAAAAAGCTGCCGAGTTGGACTCGACAGCTTTACATCGATTATGGAATTGTGCCTATTCCCTATCCGCCAAGCTTGATGGAAATCCGCGAGGCGGCATTCTTCACCTGATCAATGAGAGCCGGAATATCCTCCTTATTCAGGCGGTGACCCGGTCCTGCAACGGAGAAACTGGCTATGATGTTCTGCTGAGGAGCGGATATCGGTGGTGCAATGGCCAAATACATCTCAAGGGGAACGGCTGACCTAGCCGTCCAAAGAAAAAGAGCCACCCGCTTATAAGCAAGCGGCTCCCATGAGACGAGGTTTCTTCTACATAATGACCTGCTCTATTACTCTAAATTACCTTATACAAACACCCAAGTTCCTTCAATCGAGCCGAAATGGCATGCTCAATATTACCATCCAGCAGCAATTGCTCCGAAGAATACGGGGCCAGCAGCGGATGGTCACCGATCATCACGCTGTGCAGCGCATGCTGAAACATCGAGATATCGTTAGCATCGTTGCCGAAGGCAACAAATTCGCCCTCCTTAACTCCGAGCTGCTGAAGCCCGCTCCACTTGTGGATCCCCGTCGGGCTTATATCCAGCACGTTCTCCTGCCCATGCACGTGTACAACGACGTCCAGTGTCTTCAGCTTCTCTTCGACTTCGGCCATGCGGTCCGAGGTCAGCATCAATATTTTCACGATGGATTCCAGCTCCTGGAGCGCCACTCGCTTAGCCAGCTTGTGCGGATCCAGATTCAGCCGGATCGGATGATCCTCGGAACCCGTATAAGCATAATCCCAATCCCCATCGATTAAATAACTCACATTATACTTAGCCAACAGCTCAAGAAGCAGGTAAAACCTCTTGATTAAACCCCACCGTGGATACGATATTGCCACCTGTCGCTACCATTGAGCCGTTGCCCCCGATCATGGGGTAATGATGGAAACGCTCATGGAGGACAGGGAGCAAATCACGAAACGGTCTTGCGGAAGCAAAAATAACCTCGTGCCCCTGCCCCACCAGCTCCTCGAAAGTCTTCAACAGCACGTCCGAAACCTACTGACCTTTAAAACAGATCGTTCCGTCCAGATCGAATACAAATTTCATCCCTGCTTCCCCTGTATCTTCTATTGCCCTTATCATATCAGTTGATCGTATAATGAGAAGGACATATGTCCAGAAGAGAAGGGAGCCACCGAAAAATCCATGAAATTGCTTCATAACGAACCATTACTGAACGCGAAGCTGAAAGATTTTCAATTCGAGCACATGCTGGACTTAACCAGACCTGTGCCTTTTGCATTGCAGCAATATGAGCCGGGCGAGATCATTCTGCATGAAGGCTTCGCCTTGCACTCCCTCTTGTTCCTTGTACAGGGGAAAATCAAGGTGACCTCCAGCATCGAAACCTGCAAATCGCTCCTGCTGCGCTTTGGCCATCCCTTTTCCATCATCGGCGATATTGAATTGATTCGAAACGTACCGGTCCAGTCGCGGATTGAAGCCGTTAACGAATGCTTGCTGATCGGGCTTTCCTTTGACTATATCAAGCAGCATGAAATGAAGAACCCCGTTTTACATCCACTTTGCTGGATCACTTAAGTTACAAGCTCCAGACCTGCACGACTGCTTCCCGGGTCAACCTGCTCGCGTCCGTGGAGAACCGCTTCGCCAGTTATCTTATGTCGACGATGTCGCCCGGATCGAATGCCTCATTCGGCATGGAACTGCAAACCGACCATATTGGAGAGATAGCCAGCCTGCTGGGCACAACACATAAGCATTTCAACCGGGTGCTGCAGGCTTTGTGCAGAACCGGATGCTGGAACGCAACGGGCAAATGATCCGCGTTCTGGATTGGGACGCCATCGAGAGAGCTTCAAACGGCATTCGATACGAATGACACCTGATAGCACCCGCTTCGGCTTTTGGAACGAACGGCCGGACAAGAGAGCCCGTGGAGATGCAATTCAAGATAGACTGCTATTGAAGAATTACATACATCATTAGCGATGTGTGGCTGACTATGATTCACTTCAGAGCGTCAAGTGCGACCTTGGCAGCTTGTGCGATAAGCGCATCGTCATAAGTGGCATCTGGTGTATCGCGGCTGGACAGAATGGCGATAACGATAGGCTCTTTGTTTGGCGGCCAAATGACGGCTATGTCGTTTCGCGTTCCATAACCTCCGGCTCCGGTCTTATCCCCGACCTCCCAGCCTTCAGGCACGGCCATACGGATCAGTTTGTCTCCAGTGGTATTCCCCTTCAGCCAATCGATGAGGAGCGTGCGTTTATCCGTCGGGAGCACGTTGCCAACCGTGTAAGCCTGAAGCGTGGTGGCAAGCGCTCTCGGGGTGCTTGTGTCACGATTGTCTCCCGGAATGGCTTCGTTCAGATCTGTCTCGAAGCGTTCGGGGTTGGTTACGTTGTCACCTAAGCCTGCTTTAATGCTGTCCTGAAGCCATCAGGGCCTCCCAGTTCTTTTAACAAGAGATTTCCTGCAGTGTTATCGCTGTAACGGATAGCAGCCTCACTAAGCTCCCTAAGGGTCATCCCGGTATTCACGTTCTTCTCGGTGATCGGCGAATAGGTGACCAAGTCTTTGCTCGTGTAAGTGATCACTTTATCGAGTGTGTCCATCGAGTTTTGCTGCAATACTGCGCCTGCGGCAGGCCTTAAAAGTAGACGCGTATGCAAACCGTTCATCGGGGCGGTAGGCGACGATCCGCTCGGTGCCAGTATCGATAGCATAGACACCGAGACGAGCACTAAACTTGCTCTCGAGTTGAACGAAATCTGGGTCAGCCAGAGCTGCTGGTGCCGTCTGGGGCGTATTCTCAGTCGGAGCAACAGGGGAGCAACGTCGGCTTTCGTACACCCGGAGAGCGAGATGAGTGCAAAGATGAACATAAGTTGAGCCATTTTGATGATATGTGGACCGAATATAGCATTATATGATTTATTCATGATTTAACCCTCTTTCCGAAGATGATTATGGATTGATTTACGTTGCAGTACAAGCCGCCCCCATAGCATCGACTATCCGAACCCTGCCTGTGTTTTCCTATGATGTATCAAAGCGTCTCTCCCTGTTTTTCCATTTATTATACCATTTTTCCGGATAATGCTGGTTTTAAGACGATAGGCTCAAATTTGATATCCTCTTACGGCAACACAAAAGACGTTCCTGATCATAGAGGAACGCCCTTTCCTTTTAATATGCGACTCTTCAAGGCCAAGCAGCTTCACATCACTTACAACGGCCTTCTTTTCAATACGTTCAGGGTTTTATCGCAGCTCTTCGAATCAGCAGCCATTCGATCCAGCCATAGAGCAGTCCCATCACGCCAAATATAAAGATAGCCGTGTCGATGCGCAGATGATATTCCTTCACATATACAGGATCATACAGCTGGTGGAACAGCCACACGCCTGCCGCAACCCATAATACACAGTACAAGAGAAGATAAAGCGTCATGACACTTCTTCTCCAAGGGATGAAACCCAGCAGCCAAGATAATGGAAACATGATCACCATGTAAATGATCACCGAGGCAAGAAAGACCACCGCAATTAAGGCAAAACCCAGGTTGTGGATGCCGTAATACATAGTTGTACGGATACTGTATCCTTCCATTAACTCAAGCCCGAGGTAAGCTCCGGTCAACAGGAACATAAATATGAACCCCATCGCAAAATATTTGGCAACGTTCATAAAACCATCCCACCCTATTCTCAGCTTGTCTTAGCCTATGTAATAGACGCGGGGTGACCCCGAAAGGTTTCTATTTAAATCCGATCCTGTTATCAACCATGACTTCATTCCTCTGGCTCACCAGCCGCTTCCCAGCGATCAATTTCCTTGCGGACCCGGGGTGCTACCTCGGTTCCGAGCAATTCAATGGCTCTCATGACTTCATCATGAGGCATCGTCCCGACCGGGACATGCAGCATAAAGCGGGTAATGCCTACGTGTTTGCGGAGGTGAATGATTTTCTGGGCGACCGTCTCCGGGTCTCCCACATAAAGGGCACCTTCGAAGCTTCGTGCCGCATCGAAGCTCGCACGGTCATAATATCCCCAGCCCCGCTCCCGTCCCAGCACATTCATGCTGGCTTGGGTCGATGGGAAGAACTTGTCCGCTGCCATCTCGGTATCTTCCGCAATAAATCCATGCGAGTGCGAGCCAATTGGCAGTTTTGACACATCATGCCCAGCATGGGCCGCCGCTTCTTTATACAGCTTGACCAGCGGCGCGAACTGCAAGGGGCTGCCGCCGATAATCGCCAGCACAAGCGGCAAACCGAGCAAGCCTGCGCGCACGACCGATTCGAATTGCCGCCGCTGCCAATCCACATAAGCAGCGGATTCTGAACCGGGCGTGGGTACACGCCTAAGTTTTGGATCGCGGGACGGTGTCCGCCGCTCCAGGTTACCTTCTCCGATTCCCGGATCTTAAGCAGCAGCTCCAGCTTCTCTTCAAACAGCTCGTCATAATGACTCAGATCGTAGCCGAACAGCGGAAACGATTCGATGAAGGAGCCCCGGCCCGCCATAATCTCTGCACGCCCGTTCGAAATCGCGTCCAAGGTAGCAAAATCTTGAAAGACCCGCACCGGGTCCGCAGAGGACAGCACCGTAACTGCGCTGGTCAGCCGAATCCACTTCGTCTGCGACGCTGCCGCGGCAAGCACAACGGCTGGCGAAGATGCGGCATAATCCTTGCGATGGTGCTCGCCTACGCCATAGACATCCAGGCCCACCTGATCGGCCATAACGATCTCCTCCACTACCTCGCGCAGCCGCTGCGCATGGCTGATCACTTCCCCGGTCTTCACATCCGGCCATGTCTCAACAAATGAACTGACTCCGATCTCCATCTTGATTTCCTCCTGTTATGTATGTGTCATTGACCCGCCCCTCCGGCAGACAACACGGTTTTGATTATCCATTTATCTTTATATTGAACTTTTGGCTTCTGTTTTTCAAGTTACAAGTTAACTGATGCGGTGGATTCTATGCAATCATGATGTCAGGAAAATAAAAAATGGCCGTATCCTTGCGGATTCCAGCCATTCTTTATATCGCGTAACCGAGATTGCATGATGGTAATAAAGTTACTGTTGGGCTGCCAAGTATTCCTCGAGACGGTCCCAGGTTTGGGTAATGCCCTCTTCCATTCCCATCTCCAGCACGGTTTTAAGTGCTTCTGGGGATTCATATACACCTCGGCTGACCAGCTTGGTCTTTCCATCGATCTCCTCAAGGGTCATGGTAACCGTGGTTGCGGGCATCCCCTCTGCAACTTGGCCTTCCGCATCCGAGAAATAGTCGATATAGACTATTTTCCCAGGCGCCTCAATTTCCTCATAAACCGATTTGCCCCAGGATTCCATGCCGTAGAAATCGCCCTGATTCTTATCCATGCATTTCATACAGTAATGCCATGAACCGCCTGGACGGAAATCCATGCTGGATACGGTAACTTCCCACCCGCGCGGGCCCCACCACTGCTTCAGATGCTCTCCGTCAGAGAATACCTTGAATACCAGCTCTCTTGGTGCATTAAAAACACGTTCCAGTACAAGTACTTGCCCTTCAACACGGGTAATCATGGTGTTTGCCATCATACATTCCTCCTCATATTAAGTAGCTTAATCCTGATTCTTCGTGTCAGCCTGAAGTTTCTCCAAGTAGTTATCCAAGTTGTCGAACCGCTCGCTCCAAATTCTGCGGTAATCATTCAGCCAGTGGTCCATCTCCTCAAACGGCTCGGATCGAAGCATGTAATTTCGCCGGTTGGCGTCAGCCTTAACTTCCACCAGCCCAGCCTCCAGCAGCACCTTCAGATGTTTCGAGGCTTGGGGCTGTCTGATCTCCAGACGTTCGGCGATATCCCCTACCGTCATCGGTCCCCTCAGCAGAAGGTCCACAATGCGGAAGCGACTCGGTTCAGCTAATGCGGTAAACGTTGTCAGTTCCATTGTGTCATGATGACCGTTACAGCACCGATGGTCCTTGAGATATGACAATTCTTCATTCTCTCTGTTCCCGTCATCATCATCACCTCTTTTTTACGGATATAATGGTGTGTTTGATTTCTTGAATTAAATATACCACATCAGGAATATTCCTGTAAATGAATATTTAGATTTTATTGTAATGATGGACGACAAAAAAAAGCAATAAACGTCGATCTCTCCAAGACCCGTCTATTGCCTCTCCTTGCTCCATTACACATGTCCTTTATTTAAAGAACACTTTGTCCACATTATATTCAGCCTTTAATTCATTGATAATATAGGTTTCATAGATTTCTCTGTGAACGGCATCTTCGATGACACAGACCTCTATTCTTGTCACTTCATTACGATGGTCCTTAATGGGAGATACGCTATCTTCAAAATGCTTCTTGATCCGCGGTCTTAGCTTTCTCGCTTTGCCAACAAGCAAGAGCTCCTCCTTGCTGTTGTAGAACATAAAGATCCCGCCCCGGTCTCTCGGGATCAGGTGGAAATCCGTAAATCCATAAATATGGCTCAGTTCCGGAGCAGCCTGCTTGGTAATGGTGACGTCCGGCTTGGGGATGGTTATATTGATCACGACTAACGCTCACTTCCTCAATTCATATATTGATCTAAATAGTATCACTAATCTACAAATTTGCCCATGCGGGAATTTCAGGAGCACCCCGCTATAGGCATCCGCATAGGATGTAATCTATGTATGACTAATAACGATGGGGGTCTTTCCATATGAGTCTTCAATATCCAGGACACCAGGAACAAACCTTATATCAAGCTGAACCCAATATGAGGCACAGCATCCAATCCGTTCGGGATCATATTCACCATCTGTGCAAACAGCATGCGAACCAACTGGTTCGCGTCGAAACGCTGGACGGTGACGTCTTTGAAGGGACGATTATCCGGTGTGACAGAGGAATTCTATACTTAAGTCTGCCAGACTACAATCACCAGCGCGGTTTCGGTCCCAGCTACTATAATCATGTCATTCTGCCCCTTGTCCTCTTCGAATTACTAGTAATCACCCTGCTCTACACCTAGAGCCTGGCTTATCTTGCATTCTAGATGGTGTAGCCGCTCTTGCTCACTTCCAAGCCTATAAACCGATTAAGGAGTGAATCCATTATGGCATTTATGCCGCCGCAAGGACCTCAGGGACCGCAACAAGGGCCCTCTTCTCCACCCCCGCAGACTGTACCCCAACAACCGCTTGCAGCTACCTTTGCCGTTGACCCTGGAGCTATTACGGGCTGTCTATTCCGCAACACCTATATTTGGCCGAGAAATGGGCCGGGCTTCTGGTTTTATCCGACCTTTGTTGGCCGGACATCGGTTCTTAAGCTTTCGCTGGACCGGGAGGATGTGGGTATTCTCAGGATTTGATCTGGGGAGAATCGAGTCGTTTACCTGTTTCTAAATCCATCACAGCAAAGGGACAGGATCAACCGACTGTATGGGATGACCACAATCGTTTGCTTGCTTCATGAAGAGAGTGCCTGGGTGGTACTCTCACAAGCTTTACATAGCGGACAAGCTAATATGCCGAATAAGCGTACATGATCAGCATGTCCATTTTGCCCAAAAATAAAATTCTTGATTATCATCGGAGAACGTTAAATAATATGTAACAGGCCCACTTTCAAATCCGATAATATAGATTGGGTTTATATCTTTAACATACACAGCAGAAAGGTTGACTTGAACATCATGGAATTATCGCAGCAGGCCACTGGGAACAAAGGGCCTAAAGAGCCGTTTCCCATCTCGATATTGTCTCTTACTGTAGGCGCTTTTGCCATTGGAATGACGGAATTCGTGATCATGGGAATACTCCCGAACGTCGCGGACGATCTGAACGTCAGCATCGCCTCTGCCGGACAGCTGATTACGATGTATGCGCTCGGGGTAGCTGTAGGAGCTCCTATCCTGACCGTTCTTACCCACCAAATCCCGCAAAAGAAGCTGCTCCTGCTGCTCATGGGTTTATTCATTCTGGGCAACGGCGTATCGGTCTTCGCTCCCAACTATGCCGTGCTGATGGGTGCCCGGATGCTGACGGCACTGACACACGGCACCTTCTTCGGTGTGGGAGCCGTTATCGCCTCGAACCTGGTACGGCCGGACAAGCGAGCCGGGGCCGTATCGATCATGATGGCAGGGTTAACGATAGCCAACATCATCGGGGTTCCGATCGGTACCTTCATCGGTCAAACGATGGGCTGGCGCGCCTCCTTCGGGGCGATTGCCATTATGGGCGTTATCGCATTGATTGGTATTCTGATCTTCATTCCGAAGATCCGCCAGGAGCAGGCCTCTAGCATCGCCCAGCAGATCACAGCCCTTATGAAGCCAGGACTGCTTCTCTTCCTGCTCATCGGAGCGCTTGGCAACGCGGGCCTGTTCGCTGTATTCACCTATATTGCTCCGCTGCTCATTGAGATCATACTTTGCAGAGCCCAGCGTCACCTGGATTCTGGTGCTGTTCGGCATCGGCGTGACCGCGGGTAACATCGTGGGCGGAAGACTTGCAGACTGGAAGCTATTGCCCTCCATTCTGGGCGTCTACTTCACGACTGCCGTTATCCTGACCATCTTCACCGTTACCATCTATCATCCGGTGACTGCTGTGCTGACCATCGTGCTCTGGGGCGCTGCCTCCTTCGCTGTGATGCCCGGGATGCAGGTACGCGTGATGAGTCTTGCCCAGTCGGCCCCGGCACTTGCCTCTACGGCAAGCCACTCCGCGTAATCTCGGAAATGCAGCGGGAGCCTTCATTGGCGGATTGGTCATTACCCATTTGAGCTTAACCTCCCTGCCTTGGGTAGGAGCTGCATTAGTAGGACTTGCCTTCATTCTCGGGGTAGCCTGCTATATGTATGAGCGCAAGGCTGCTGCGGCTGGGGCATAATCATGAGAAAAGGCGTAACCGGACATGACACTCCCGGATTACGCCTTTCATTTATATATGAGTTCATCCATCTACAGATGCTGCGGCAATCTGAATAACGTCTGCTATGCAGACAGCCAGCAGTTCCAAGGATCCCATCCATCATGGCGTTAGACGCAAATGATCGATCGTTTACAACACCTTGATCTCCAGCAGCTCGTACTTGACGATGCCCATCGGTGCATCCACGTTGACTTGGTCGCCAACCGCTTTGCCCATCAGTGCTTTGCCGAGCGGGCTTTCATAGGAGACTTTATTATTCAACACGTCTGCTTCTGCCGGGCCTACAACCTGATATTCAAGCTTCTCTGCAAACTCGATGTCGTTCAGGACGACATTCGAACCGACATTCACCGTTGTCGAGCTTACCTGCTTGGAGTCGACAATCCGGGCGCTGTTCAGTGTTTTTCTAGGATAATGATGCGCGTTTCCATAAACGCCTGGTCGTTCTTGGCCGAGTGGTACTCGCTGTTCTCCTTCAAGTCACCATAGCTGATCGCAAGCTTGATCCGTTCCGCTAACTCTTTGCGTTTTACATATTTGAGGTCATCCAGTTCCTCCTGGAGTTTATCATAGCCCTCTTGGGTCAAGATCAGTTCTTCTGCCATGTTCATCACATCCACTTCGGTTTCTTACTTCTAGTGTACTCTTAATTCCGAAAATAAGCGAAAATTTTCTGAAAATCAACGGATGGAAATTATGGAATTCCTCCCTGGCAGCTGGACACCAGCGTTGAGGAAGCGGAGCTCATCCTGAAGCGAGCCCAAAAACCCCTGATTTCTCCGTAAAGAAAATCAGGGTTTTCTCTCATAGCTAAAAATTATGACCGCCCAGCCTCAGTCTCCGCCTTCAAGGCTTCATATTGCTCCATCAGCTCACCCATAATCGGATGCTCGCCAGCCATACCGGTATATTGGGAAGCCGTGTCGCTTACTCCGATATCCCGTACGGAGGCTTGCAGTTCTACACTTTCCGGGTCTTCGGGCACATCAAACAACAAGGCCGCTGCCATGGATTTGGCCAGACTCTTGTAAGGGAGCCCGCTCTCGAATGCCAGCATCGCTGGAGATACCAGCCGGTCGCCGGGAGACAGCTTCCGAATCGGGGAGCGTCCGACGCGGGATACCTCGTCTGTCAGCGCCGGATTACGGAACCGCTCCAGAATGGTGTCAATATACGCTCCATGCTCGGCAGAATTGAAGCCATGTTTATGCACAAGCGCAGCCCCTGTTTCCTCCAGCACCGCGCGCACATGGGCCGCCACCTCGTCATCCTTCATGGCGTCCTGAATCGTCTCATAGCCTTTCAGGAAGCCTACATAGGCAGCAGAGCAGTGACCTATTCACCGTAAACAGCTTGCGCTCAATGTACGGCTCCAGGCGGTCCACATAGTGAATGCCTTCTACGGCGTGTAGCCTTCAAACATCTGCGAGCGATCCACCGCCCACTCATAGAACGGCTCCACCACCACCTTCAAGCGGTCCTCATGCTGCTGCAGCGGCACGATCCGGTCTACGGCTGCATCCGGGAAAGCCACCCACTGGTCGGCCTTCTGCTTCGTCTCATCATCCAGCTTACCGTACACACGCTCTTTCAGCTGTGTACTGCCGCCGATGGCATTCTCGCATGCAATAATATGCAGCGGTGCCGATTCTCCCTGCAACCGGAGCTTCAGCCCTTCGGCAATGGTAAACAATAAACTTCAGAATGTTCACGCCTACCGCTGTTGTGACGAGATCGGCTTCTGCCACCGCACGCGCGGCAGCCTCCGGCTCCGAAGCGCTGTTGAGGGCCGTAATGCCCTTTACAACCGTTGTCTCCTGCCCTTCGCTGGCCAGTGTTACAGGATATTCTCCACGAGCCTTCAGCTCCGAAACCAGCTCCTCGTTCACATCGACAAAACAAACCTCGTAACCTGCCTGGGACAACAGAAGCCCTATAAACCCGCGCCCGATGTTCCCTGCTCCGAAATGGACTGCCTTCATGCGCCCATTCCTCCTTCGAAGATGGCCAGAATCTCCTCTTCGCTCGATGCGTTCATCACCTTCTCAATGCTCTCGTCATCTGTGAAGATCATCGCAACGTTTGTCAGAATCTCCATATGGTCACCGCCAGCGGCCGCGATCCCAATGACGATGAACGCTCTCGTCTCCGCCGAAATCAACGCCTTCCGGGAAGCGAACGATGGACAATCCCGTAGAGATAACCATGCCTTTGGCTTCCTTGGTGCCGTGAGGAATCGCGAGTCCCCGCCCATATAAGTGGATGCAATCTCTTCGCGCTCCAGCATCTTATCTACGTAATCCTCTGATACGTGGCCTGCCTGCACCAGCAGATTCCCCGCCATGCGGATGGCCTCGCTTTTATCATTTGCCTTCGCATTCAATACGACTTTATCTTTGGACAGTATGTTATTCATGTTAGTCTCCCTCTTTCTATGGTCTGTGATTGAAAAAATGCTGCAGCTCTTCAGCCAGGTATGACCGAATTTCGTCCTCGCCGCCCCGCTCCATCAGCTCAATCAGCTCGGAGCCGAGCAGCATCGCACTGATCTCGCTGAGCACCTCCAGGCTCTCCTTCGGGAGCTGCTTCGGTGCCAGCATCAGCAGAATGACCCTGCTTCCGCCCCATCCTCAAGCGGTGCGGCATGCGCTAACCGGAACAGGGTAAGCGACGGGCAGGCGATATAACGGCTGCGCGTATGGAACAAAGCCAGCGTCGTATCCGGGATGAGCTGAGTGCCCATCCGTTCACGCTCAAGCAACCGCTCCTTCACCTTCTCCGCATCGCTGACCGCACCGCACTCGTATACCTTGGCCAAGGCCTCGTTCAACGTACCCTCCAGGTCATCCGGGCGGTTATCCAGATCATGCACATGAAAGCCGTCCAGGAGCGATACAATCGCATTCATCAGCGCGGCCTGCAGGCGAAGCCGTTCGAATGATGCAGCTTTACGCTGTTCTTCGATCCGGTTGACGGCCGTGCCGCTTCCACCCGGCTTCACGGACGTGCTCTGGATATATTGAAGCAGCGCCTCTTTATCATCCGCTGTCAGCAGCGGGCTTAATCTCACATATCGATCCTTCGGCAGCGGAAGATCTATGGTCGATATAATGAGATCATATTGCTCCTTCGGCATTCGAGCCGCTTCATACCATGACACGTTGCCAAGCACCTCAATCTGAGGCATCTCCTTGTTCAGCCGGGTTCCGAGAAGCCTTGAGGAGCTAAGTCCGCTGGAGCATACGAGGATGGCTTTCAGATGGTGTCCCAGCTGGTTCAGGCGTTCACTTGACGCCCCAAAATGCATAACCAGAAACCCGATTTCCTCATCCGGGATGGTCAAGCCCAGCCTCAGCTCATCAACCGAATGCCGGACAATCCCGAACAGCTCCTCATAATCCTTCCGGATCGGACTCAGCAGCGGGTTCCGAATCCGGGTCCCTTCCCGAATCCGTTTCATGGCTGCACCGATATGCTCCACCAAGCCTGCCCGCAGCGTGCGATCCTCTTGAAACGGAATGCTTAGGTGCGCCGCTGCACCCGCTCGATCAGGCGGTGCGCCATCTCCACCATTTCCACATCCGTATGGGCCAGCTCACTGACCTCGGACATATCCCTGGCTGCCTCGAACAAATTCGAGATATATTTCATTTCTGAATCCGTAAAAGGGATCTCCAGTGTTTCACCGAGACGAACGGCAAAATCTCTGGCTTCCTCCATGGAGGAGGAGGCTCCATCCTGAGTGGCGATATCGGCCTCCTCCATACGCCGTCCCTGCCTGATCCGCTTCACGGAAACCGATAAGGCAATCAGCATGGAGGTATAGGCACTTTCGCTAAGGCTCTCCGTCCAGCTCCAGTTCATATCCCACAAGCTTTTCTCCACATCCAGCAGCATAGGTTTACCAACCATGGAGAGCAGCCGGGCCGTCACCTCTCGGGCATCGCTGTAACCGTCCCCGACAAGATCCGAATAATCCAGATATTCCTCCGCAAGCCTGCAAATGGCCCTTCGCCTTACGGCTTCCGTGCCTTCAAGCTCAACCCCGTAACCTCTGCGGCGGATCAGATTAAGCTTGAACCTCTTCATTAAGGGCTCCAGCTCATCCAGATCGCTGCTGACGGTAGGCACGGTCACCTTCAAACTGTGGGCCAGGGCAAACAGTTTGATGGGTTCATCAGCCTCAAGCAAAGCACATAACATGAGGATTTTGCGCTCTTCCACGGAATAATCGGCAGGCTTACCTTCAAGCAGGCGTTTCCGCAGCTGGGCGATACCCTCAGGCGTTTCTCCTTCCAGCCGGATGCCCGTTCCCGACTTTTTATGAAGCAGAACGTCTGCGCCTTGCAGTCCTTTCTCAATCTCCTCCATTTCCCGGTGAACCGTCCTGACGCTGACCCCGATCTCAGCCGCTATTTCCGCAGCTGTCATGCCCTCGGTCCTGCTCATCAGGAGCAGAAGGATTTGTCGCTGGCGGGCAGTGATTTGTCCCAGACGCATGGCTCCCTTCTTCATGAAATGGAGACAACGCGCGTAATTACGCCAGCGTGTCATATGATGCAGAACTATTTAGTCTTTGAGTCGTTCCACCAGCTCATCATATCTCGGACTCTTCAGGAAGTTGTCGATCGAGATATGCTCCGCATTCGGATTCTTGGCGATGGCCCGCTCCGTGAGTGTCTTCTGGGTGATGACAATATCCGCGTCATCCGGTATTTCACTTACCGCCGAGTTCACAACGGTAATGTTGACACCCGCTTGCTGCAGTTTCTTTCTAAGCACCGAAGCGCCCATTGCGCTGGAGCCCATGCTTAAGCATCGCAAGCAAACACGATTTTGTTCACATTGTCTTTGTCCAGATTGGCAACAGCCGCAGAAGCAGGAGCAACTTGGTCGTTCATGCCGCTTGGTTTTCATTTCCTTCATTTTGGCGGATGCTTCTTCAAGATTCGGCTCTTCTTCTGTCTGTTTGCCTGTTTTCAGCAGCAATACCGCTACGATAAAGGACACAATCGTCGCAACAAGGACACCTGCCAGCACCGGAATCAGGCCGCCCTTAGGTGCCATGGCGATGTAAGCAAGGATGCTGCCCGGCGACGCAGGACCCGCCAATCCGGCTCCAAGGATCTGGAAGGTGAAGGTTCCGGCAACACCGCCCGCAATCGCGGCCAGAATCAGAACCAAGCTTCATCAGAACGTATGGGAAGTAAATCTCATGAATACCGCCCAGGAAGTGAATCACAACCGCGCCCGGTGCGGAAGATTTGGCAGAACCGCGTCCGAAGAACCAATAGGCGAGCAGGATACCGAGCCCTGGGCCTGGATTCGATTCCAGCATATACAGTACAGATTGGCCAAGGCGTGCTGATTCCTCCGAGGCGATTGGACTGAAAATTCCATGGTTGATTGCATTGTTAAGGAACAGCACTTTCGCTTACAATGATAATGTTAACGAGCGGCAGCAGGTTGGCATTGACCAGTACATCCACGCCAGCCGAGAGTGCTCTGGTAATTCCCTGTACCAGCGGCCCGATTCCGGTGTAAGCCACCAGGGTCAGCGCGCCCCCGATAATACCGAGCGAGAAGTTGTTGACCAGCATTTCGAAGCCGGATTTGATTTTGCCGTCAATCAGCTTGTCGAATTGCTTCAATACCCAAGCTGCAATCGGACCAACAATCATGGCGCCGAGGAACATCGGGATATCCGCCCCGACAATGACGCCGATCGTTGCCACAGCACCGATAACCGCACCGCGCTTGCCGTGAATCATCTGTCCGCCCGTGTAACCGATTAAGAGCGGGAGCAGGTACGTGATCATCGGGCCGACCAATTCCCCGAGTTTCTCGTTAGGGAACCAGCGGTCGGGATGAACAGAGCCGTAATCAGACCCCAAGCGATGAACGCGCCGATATTCGGCATCACCATGCCGCTAAGGAGACGGCCGAGCTGTTGAACCCTTACCCGGATACCTTTGGAAGCGTTTGTATTTGTCTCATTGGACATCGTATTGACCTCCTAGTCATATTTGAACAATAGAATATTGTGTTGTCGCCTTGCTCTGACATCTATATGTTAAGTCAGCCCGGCAAAAGGCTCAACGAAAGGAAAAGCGGGTTTCGTCAAGAATATTGTTGACAACTTTTAAAAGGATCATGTCGTTTTTTTGAAAATACATGATGGCTCGCGTTTTCATTCGAAGATTCGCATGACCGCACCACCCTGTAAATTCCAATTTTATGAGTGATATTACCCTGCCAATGGGCGAGTTTCACGGAGCTCGTACACCTATCTTCCTAAGTTCAACGAACCGATGGCTGTCCTCTTGCGCTTTAGCCTTTTGCAAAAAATAAGAAGAGGGACCGAACCTTTTACTGCCATAGAGACAATATAGGGTGTAAGCTGCTTACCCAGGAGGGCCCTCTGAATGCAAAGTGAATACATGTACCAGCTACTTACACAAATGAAAGATGGGCATCAACAGGCGTTCCATGCGATGTATGATGCTACCTACCAGGATGTCTACCGGACCGTTTCCTTTCTGGTGGATCACCCGCAGGATCGGGAAGATGTCATGAATGAGATCTATATGCAAATGTGGACCTCGCTTGCAAACTACGATACGAACCTACCATTCCACTTCTGGCTGCACGGCTTGTTGATCCGACAAGTGCAGAGATTTCGGGTTAAGAGCTGGCGGAGATTCCGAATTTTGAACGTATCCGCGCCTTCTCGTGGGAAGAGTCCCACTGGGATCAGCCCGCCGTGTTCATGGATGAGACGAACCAGATGATATCGAAGGCAATCCAGCAGCTGACGGACAAACAGCGTACGGTGATTATCCTCCGTTTTTTCACGACTATGCTCTTGAAGAAATCGCGACATTGCTCGAAATCCCCCTGGGAACAGTCAAATCCAGATATCATGCAGGCCTTACGGCGCTGCGAAAGAACTTACGGAATCTCCCCGGAAAGGATGGAAAAAATCAATGCCTATTGAACACAAAATCCGTGAACATCTGCACAAAAAGGCAGAGGCTATGGCGTGTCCCCGGACATTTCCAAACGAATAGAACAATCCTATTCACAATACTTCCAACCCAAAAGGAGCAAAAAACGATGAAAAAAGATTCATTAGCGGAATTGTTGCCACGGCGATTCTGATTCCAACTGCGGCATTTGCGGCTCCTCCCTAATCGAGATCCTTACCAGAACATCCATGACTACCGAACAGATCAAGTCGGATGAGGTTGGCAATGCAGCGCTTGAGAAGCTGTATAGCGCATTTCCCGAAACCAAATCGTTCGAGATGGTCAATGCAAGCACCGTTCAAGACGTTCAAACCAGCATCATGCTGCGGGAAAAGGGAGGGACGGGCAAAACGATTACCCTTCATATGAACAGTGTGTCGGGTACGATTGAACACGTGATTCAACAGAACTGGGAGCCCAAGGAGAAGCCGCTCATGGCTCTGACCGATCAGGAAATCAAGGCAAAGGTAGATGATCTCATCAATAGATTGTATGGCCCTGTCGAAGATTACGAGTTTGCTATGGAGTCAATGGACAACCCGGATCAAAAACGTGGATGCTGAATTACAGCAAAAAGGAGCCAGTGAGCCGTTCTACCAGATATTTGTGCATGGCAATACCATCAGTGCTTCTCGGATCGGAGGTAAGGCTGCGCCTTCCAACGCTGAAGTAGAAGGTTTCTTCACCACGAACGGTAAGCCGGATTATTTTGCCGATACCTTCTTGAATGATGCAAAACTGTTTGCCCTATTAGGAATGAGCGCAACAGAATTGAAAGAAGAATTGGCCAAAGGGAACTCCGTTGTGGAGGTTGCTGCCTCTAAAAATGTCTCAAAACAACAGGTGATCGATGTCATCGCCCAAACACAGGTTGATGCACAAATTCAAGGAGAGCATCATGGCGATGCTCCAACAGGCAAAACTTCAAATGAACAAATGCTAAAAGCTGTCGAACCGAAAGTATTGCATGTGATTGAGCACAAAAATGAAGCACCGTCGAAGAAATAACGAATCAATCGTTTGAGATAATCCATGTACTAGGCAAGCCGGACCAGATTGGAAAACTAGTAAAAAGAAACGCCGGAGACTCTCTTTGGCGTTTCTTTTTCCTCTGTGCATTCCCTATGTTTCCTATACAAAATGGGATAATACCAACACAGTAAGCGAGTTCCAATAGATGGTCACTTCGTTGGTAGAGTAACTCTCCATCACATTGCAAAAGAAGCTGCTTAGCGCCTTGCCTGCCAAGTGCTTAAGCGCGTAATCATCCTGAAGCCCCTTATTCGGACCGCCTGAGACGAGACCGGGAACGGGCGCCTTAACGCCGTCTCCTTCGGAAGGGCGATGATGCGGATACAGGATCGGCTTCGCCCCGTACCCGGTGACGTAGCTCATCCCCATCACGTTAGCTCCGAACAAATAGTGTACATGCTCATGCACATGGGACTCATAGTCTTCGGTGCCGGACAATCTGCCCGCTATCAGCAGGAGCATCGCGTGATTTAATACCAGCATGTTGCTGCCCCAGATGTATTGATCCGGATGAAGTGAAATACCATACCCGTCCCGTTCACTGACCGCGGCAAGCTCGTCCGCACGTTGAATTAAACCCCGCATCAAAACTTCCGCCAATTCCGGGTCTTCTTCCCGCTCCGACATCAGATAGGCAAAGGTTCCATAGCCACCCATGTCGGCCCAGCCCAGTTCATATTTACCGAAGGCATTCTGCTTGGCTAACGCTTGGAAAGCCTCATGGTAACGCCCTTCACCCGTGGTGCGATACAGCTCGGCCGCCGCCCAGTATCGTTCATCGGCATCCTGACCGTCACCGTATTCACCCGTAGCAATATCCGCCGGGTTGCGGAAGCCCGGCATATCCGGATGTTCCGCCAGCCATGCCCAAGCGCGTTCTGCCGCCTTCAGGCAGCTGGCAGCGAAGGGCTCGTCGTAAGGGGCGTAGATCCGCGCCGACATTGCCATAATGGCAGCATAACAATAGGTTGCTGTCGCCGATATCGGCGACAGGTACAGTGCGGCCGTATCGGCCTCCGGCATGACGTCTCCTCCCGGGAACTGCAAAGTCGTGAGCTTGTGGAACAGCCCTCCCGACTCCTCATCCTGCATGCGCTGCATCCACTCCAGCTCATACCGGCATTCATGGAGCACATCCGGCATGGAGCCGTCACTTTCCGGCAATGGCAGCTGCTGTGCAAATGCCTCCGGGTACAGCTCGAAGGCCAGCAGCAGATCGGCTACCGCCTTGGCGCCCGGAACGACATACTTGCCATAGTCCCCGGCATCATGCCACCCTCCCCAGGCATCCACTTGCCTGGATTCCTCTCCATAAACGATGGCAGGTGCGAGATGACACGCTTCATGCTTCCATGGTCCAGCATGCAACTCGTCCAAGGCCATCCCGCACCGGAAGTAATAAAACGCTTTCAATAATGCGCGGTGTGCATCCTCATAGACTGACTCCGCAATGACAAAAGGAGCCGAGGTCTGCCCATCCTCCGTTTCGATCCGGTAGGTGCCTGGAGCTTCATACCCCGTGAAATCTCCCCGGCTTACCGTCTGCCCACTGGCAGCATCCACGATGGCAGGCGATGTGCTCCCATGCCAAACCGTCTCGCCGTTCTGATCATCTACAAGATGATAACGGCCTCCCTGACCAGGGATAACCGCAATCTTGGTGTCCTGGCTCCGGTAGCCCAGCTGGTTAACGGCAATGCCGATCGGTTGTTCATGCTTCATCTTCATGCTCCCATACTCATCCTCTCTGAATGGTCCATTCAAAATTCTATGCTGTTACACTTCGATACACATCATCAGGTTCCCTTTCGCTATCCATAATCCTTGAAAATAAATGGCTTCACTCTTCCCCATTGCCGTAAATTCAGCTAAAAACAGGCTCCTCCCGCAAAATGAGGAAGAGCCTGCCTGTCTGTTTTTATCTGAATTGTGCAAACCTGATTACCGCTCATCTTCGGACTGAAGGATATAACCCTTTCCACGGATGCTCTCAATCTCCAGAATATTCCGCGTCTTCTTGCGCACCCGATAGATCAGCGCGTTCAGCTCCTCCGAGCTCACGTCGGGCACTTCGTCCGTGCTGCAGCTTCGCTCGGGCCACACGTAGGTCTTCAGCTGCTCCTTGGACACAAACTGGCCTTGATGATGAATAAGCAGCTCCATGCACTTGTACTCTTTTTCCGAAAAAGCGTACACGTCTTCGCCGTATACCATCTCCTGCTTAAAAGGGTTCAGCTGAAATCCGCCGGACGTCTCAATAGCGGCCAGATGTTTGATCAGCGGCGTGATGTCCATCGTCTCATCCATGCTCAGAATCGAGAAGGACAGCACGATAAGATCGCCCGCCAGCACAATGATATCCCCATGCTGAAGGGGAACTTCCTCTTGAGGAGCCAGCCGCTCCTTATTGACATAGGTTCCATGCTTGCTGTCCAGGTCCTTAATGCTGAAATGCCCGCTTCTATACAGCAGCGCCGCATGCCGCCGGGACACAAAAATATTATCAAACGCAATATCCGGATGAAAGTGCTGCCCCTTGCGGCCAAGCACCATCATCGGTTTGGTTAACGGTATTACGTCTCCACGCTCGTAGGGATTCCCCGCTCCACCATCAAAAAGGAGGATTTGTCCATCATGCTCCCTCCTGTTTCCTTAAATTACCTATCGTATTTATCAGTTCGCTATTATGCAATTGTCATGCTCCAGCCATTGAGTATGCGCCCAAAATCACTAAGATTTAAATAAGAGAAAGAAATAGAGAACTTAGAGAGAGAAGTTAATCAAATCTACTATACTGCTTATTGTAAACGATTTTGGGGGATTGGATCATGCGAACACTAAAAGATGGAAGAATATCATACTGTTTTTTGTCGTTCTGTTTGTATTTCTATTTGTTAATAATACATCGCTATTCACAGAAGACCGTCATGGAGAGCCGCTGCTGCTGGCCCATCGCGGGCTCGGTCAGACCTTCCCGATGGAGGGCATTGAGGCTGACACTTGCACCGCTTCCCGCATCTATGTGCCGGAGCATGCCTATCTGGAAAATACCCTTCCGTCCATGGAAGCTGCGTTTGAGGTATGCCGATATCGTGGAGCTGGATATCAAGCCGACCAAGGACGGTCAGATCGCTGTGTTCCATGACTGGACTCTGGATTGCCGCACCAATGTGGAGGGCTCGGTCAAGGATTATACCATGGACCAGCTGAAAAAATAGACATCGGGTATGGCTACACGGCTGATCAAGGGGCCACCTATCCGTTCCGCGGCAAGGGCGTGGGCCTGATTCCATCATTAGAGGAAGTGTTAACGGAATTCCCGGACGGGGAATTTCTTATCCATATCAAAAGCACAGACCCAGAGGAAGGGAAGCTGCTTGCGGACTATCTGGCCGGGCTGCCGCTGAAGCGTCTTAGCCAGCTGACCGTTTACGGGGACGATCAACCGATTCGTACGTTAAAATCGCAGCTGCCTTCTCTGCGCGTCATGTCGATGGATACACTCAAGAGCTGTCTTGTATCCTACGCCGGAGTAAGCTGGAGCGGTTACATTCCCTCGGTCTGCCGCAACACCCAGCTGCACATCCCGGAGAAGTATGCCCGCTATTTATGGGGCTGGCCCGATAAATTCCTGAACCGGATGGACAGCATCAATACGCGCGTCATCCTGGTTGCCGGAGACGGGGCTGGTCGGAGGGCTTTGACTCCGAGCTGGATCTGCAGCGGCTGCCAGACGATTACAGCGGCGGAATTTGGACGAATCGGGTGGATGTCATCGCCCCGAAACTGATCATTCAGAAGCCTGAATAGAGGAGTGCAGCATCTGCACATCCTTTTTCTATCAGAGTCCCCGCTCTTTCGTCCATAAGGAACGGCTGATTTGCCGCTTTCATGCCCCCACAACGCTGTGGGGCTTTTTTGTTTTCACAAGGGAACAGGGCAAAGTTTTTAGGGTGTTTTTACCGATGACTATTAGTAGGGTCTTTTACTCTAATCTCATATGACATTCATTGAAATATATAGGAGTTGATATTTTGGCCAGGGAAACAGAAAAAAAGGTATGGTCTGGTTTAAGAATGCTCGCTCGAATCAGAGCCAACCCGAGAAGAACAACACCGAATACCAGGAGATCGCCGCAGCGGCAGAAGAGGAAACGGCTTATTCCGTAGAGGCTGAGATGCCTGCTGCAGAAAGCAATAAACATCTGTTCTCCAAGGATAATCAGGACAAAATCGGCCTTGACGTCATTGTGTCCATCGAGAACATGCTGAAGGAACGCCAATTGCTGTCTTATAAGAATAAAGGCTTGGAGGACCAGCTCTTAACCGCAAACGAAACGATTAATGAGTATAAGCACGAGCAGATCAAGAGAGATCAGCTCGTTCAGGAGAAGAACAAAGAGATCCGCGAGCTCGAGAATGTGCTGACCAACAAACAGATGAGTTATGACCAGCTGCTTGAGGACTACAAGGAATATCAGCTGACATCGAACCTGGCGTACGAGAAGCTCTCCAACCAGCTCGAAACGGAGACCGCCAAATATAACAAGCTCTATGAAGAGGCTAACCATTCACAATATCAAAGCATGCTCAAGATCAGCTCGCTTGAAGAGAAGGTCCGCGAGCTGGAGATCGCAAACGAGAAATATGCGGAGCAATACCAGAATATTCTGGATGATAAAGCCAGACTGATGCAGACCATCAATGATTTTACCGAGAAAATGTCCTTCTCCTTCTCACCGAAGACATCGGCTTCCAGCACATCATCTGAATAAATACAGCCCGTAATCTAACATCTAGAGAAAGGGGGCCATCATGTCAGACTCCTATGGAAAAGTCATTGAACTGCTGGCTATCGAGAGGATTCGAAGTCTTCGGTCTACGAATCAAGCTGTCCTTCACTGAATCGGCAGAACTAATATGGATCACTGATACCGATACCATCGAGAATATAGCAGCCGTGTCGGAATTCAACGGGATTCACAAATACCGATTATCCTTGCAAACCGTATGGGATGTAAATCAACAGCAATACATGGGTTTAATTACGCGTACATATCGTGATCATAGTGATCGGTTTCAATTCGCGTGCTCGGTTTCTTTCAGAAACGAATTAGAGTCGATTAAGAATGCAAGGCGTTTGGATGACCTACATACTTTGCCCTTCCTGTCTGCGTATCGATCTGAGCCTGATGAACCCATAGCAGTACCGACCGAGGAGGGTACAGACGCCCGACGTTCCGGAAGGAAAAGGCATCGGCTTCCGCTTAAGCTGGTAAGCGCAACCATGATGAGTTTGATCTTTGTGTTGTTATTAAGTTCATTTAATTACTCAGATCCAAGTGGCATTCCGCCCCGCCAAGCAACAACGGCCACGGTGGAGGTAGAAACGGTCATCCAGCTGCTGGCCGAGAACCGACATGCGATAATGGCTAAACCCGTAGCTTCGCTGGAGGAGGAAACTGAGAAACAGCCGGAGGATCATCATCTTCCTTCTGACACCGTTCCATATCTGGAGCTTGATGAGTTTATCAGCTTCAGCATTCCCAAAGGCTATGTAGCTCTAACATTCGATGATGGACCCTCCAAGCACTCCGTGGATATCATGAACATCTTGCAAAAATATGGAGTGGGCGGCACGTTCTTCTTTGTGGGCACCAATGTGAAAAAACATCCCGATTATGTCCAGGCTATCCATGCCAATGGATTTTCGATCGGCAGCCACTCCATGACCCATAGCCAAATGTCGAGCCTATCCTATAAACAGCAGGAAATGGAACTGACCCGCGTGGCTGAACTCATTGAGAATATTACGCACGAGAAATTGGTGCTCTTCCGCCCGCCTTACGGGGCGTTTGATGGCCAGACCGAAGCATTAAGCCGTCACCAAGGCAACAAAATGGTGCTCTGGAACCGGGACCCTGAGGATTGGCTGACTCGCGACGAGGATAAAATCCTGGATTATGTCCAGCACATCGAGGCTTCCGGCTCCATTATTCTTCTGCACGAATCGCAGGCGGTTGTGGATGCCTTGCCGCGAATCATTCAGCATCTGCAGGATCAGAGTTTGAAGATTGTCCGTTTGCAATAGTCGATCCTATGCTTATACATAAGGGCTGTACCCTGGATGTTTTGTACTTCAAACATCGGGTACAGCCCTTTTGGGGTATAACAAAGCTTATGATCAACAAAGGCTATAATCAAAAAAGGCTGTATGCAGCCATCCCCAGCTCTTCTTAAAGGCATTGGCACGCAAGTGTAGAATAGTATGTTCGAGGTGAACCTATGACAAAGCGATTTTCGAACCGCAAGAAAACCATTCTTGCAATCACCGCCACCCTTGCTTTTACTCTAAGATCTTTTTATAACTTATTC
Source organism: Phytophthora syringae (assembly GCA_012656105.1). Lineage (NCBI taxonomy): Eukaryota > Oomycota > Peronosporomycetes > Peronosporales > Peronosporaceae > Phytophthora > Phytophthora syringae. The sequence continues at coordinate 1,663,516 of JAAKBD010000004.1, forward strand.
CATCCTTCAGAACAGGGAGAACCCCGACATGACCGCTGCGTTTATCGAAGAACATATGCGGAACGATAACGGTACGCTGGCTACCTATCTCAAGTGGCTCCTTCAGAGCACCCGGATATCGTTGCAGGCAGAGAAGCGTTATCCGAGTCACTCGGGCTCTGGATGCAGTACGCCATCCTATCCGGTGATCAGGCAAGGTTCGATGAGAGCGTTCAACTGCTTACAACTTATTTCCTTCACCAGGACAAGGAGACCTATATCCGGTGGAAGCTTAGACCGGACGGACGATCCGACGTAACCACGAATGCGCTGGGCGATGATCTGCGAATCCTGGACGCCTTGCTGAAGGCATCCAGACTGTGGGACAACAACGAGTCCTATCTTCCATTGGCAAAAAGGATCGGGTCGACATTGCAGGCCTCCTCTCAAACCAAAGGATATTTGGTGGATTATCATGATTTTGAGCGGAATGAATCGCCCGCCGTGTTGAGCCTGGTTTATGCAGACATATCCGCACTGCGGGAGATGGAGCAGATCGGAATTCTGTCCAGCCAGGATTATGCACGATATCAAGACCTGCTGTTCCATATGCCGAATGACGGCGTCTTCTATCCCAAGACCTTTCAGATCGGCTCCGGCCAATATGAATACGACACCTCGGTCAATCTGATTGACCAGCTGATCGTTGGCATTCACCTGGCGGAGATGAACCATCCGCCGAGGGAGCTTATATCGTTCCTCAAGGAAGAGTTCCAGCAGAACGGACAGCTGGTTGGCCGCTACCACCGGGAGACCCGCAAGCCGGACGCGGCTTATGAGTCCCCTGCTGTCTACGCTCTAGCCATAATTCTCGCGCTGAAAACGGATGACCTCCCTTGGGCACAGCAATTATACGATCGTATGACCCAATTCCGGAGCCAAGATCCCGCTTATCCGGGAGGTTATGTATTTGACGGCAATACGCATGCTTTTGATAACCTGTTTCCCCTGCTCGCAGAGGCGATGCTGAAGAACACGGCACGATAACTCTTCATTACAGGCTCTCGATCAGCATGTACACACCCGTAAAGATTAAGATGATGTAGGTGAAGATTTGAAACACCCGCTGGTTAATGACGTTGAATAAACGTTGTCCGATGAACAGCCCGGCGAAGACCAAGGGAAGTGCGATTCCGCTGGACATCCAGACCGTCTTGCTCGTTCCCGCCACCATCACCTGAATGATCAGGCTGAGCGAATATATGAACAAATAGAAGGCCAGGGTTGTCCCTCGAAGCTTGGCCTTCTGCGTATCCGTGCCGGAGAAATATAACAGTAACGGCGGGCCTGGCATACCAATACTGGTTGTCAGAGAGCCCGATAGTCCTCCCACTGCCAAATCTCTGCCCCGGTTCTGGCGGATTCTAAACTTCAGCATCAGCAGCGCGGTTAGAGCCAGAATGATGAGGCTCACGCCTAATTTCAAAGCATCGATATCGATGAGCGAGAACACGATGATCCCTGCAGGCAGACGGCTGTGCTTCCGATGACCAATCTTTTAAGATGCCATAGTCGATATCCTTGCGAATCTTGGCGATCAGCGCAGCAGAAATCACAAGGGATAGGATCAGGTTGATCTGAATGGCTTCAGTACTGGAATAACAGCAGCAGAAATGGAGTCGCCAGGATGGAGAACCCGAACCCGGTGCTGGTCTGGAGTATGGATGCCACAAGTATAATGAACACGAACAGAACAATATCCACGTTACACCTGCTTTCTTCACGTACTGCGGGCACGATTTAAATCTTTTCACAAATTCCGATTTCAATTTCATCGCTCCAAATCCGTCGATTTTGCAATCGATATCGTGATCGCCGTCAACCAGACGGATATTTTTCACCTTTGTGCCTATTTTCAGTACGGAGGAGCTGCCCTTTACTTTCAGATCTTTGATCACCGTTACGGAGTCACCGTCGACCAGGACATTTCCGTTCGCGTCTTTCACGATCCTGGCCTCTTGGTCATGTTCCGCTTCAGACTCCAGGGTCCATTCATGGGCACATTCAGGGCAAACCAGAAGATTCCCGTCTTCATACGTATATTCTGAGTTACATTTCGGACAATTCGGCAAATTCGACATGATTTCATATTCTCCCGTTCTTGTTTATGTTTCAACATATCGTACCATTCTAACATATTCCTTCTTTTATAAAAGACTTAACGGAAATCCGCAAAAAGGACACCCCTCGGTCGGGGTGCCCTTGATAACACTATTCGTTGACAAGGGACTTCGCTTTCTCCAATGCGGAGATCACCTTGTCACACCATTCATCAAACTCCGCGTCCTCCCGCTGCAGCTCCGGATGGGACAGAATATGGCGCACCGTCTGCTTGATGCCCTGATCCACGCGAATGGCTGCCACGAAGTCAGGAACCAGCCGTTTCAGCTTGCTGTTATCAAACACAACGCTGTTGGCTTTATCACCCAATAACGAGCCGCGGAAATCCTGCGTGCTGGTGGCATCCAGGAACTCGGAAGACACATGGACCGCATCCAGCTGTACGCCAAGCGCATCCGCAATGATTCCGTAAATCTGATTCCAGGTGAGCGACTCATCCGACGTGATGTGCACCGACTCCCCAATGGCATGTATGTTGCCCATCAGGCCGATGAAGCCTTTGGCAAAATCGCTGTTGTGCGTCAACGTCCACAGGGATGTTCCATCTCCATGAATGATAACGGGTTTATTCTCCAGCATCCGCTTCACGACCTGCCAGCTCCCCTTGCTGCCATGAACACCAAGCGGTATCGAGCGTTCATCATACGTATGGCTCGGTCTAACGATCGTAACCGGAAAGCCTGTCTCGCGGTACTGCTTCATCAGATAGTCTTCACATGCTATTTTATTACGGGAATATTCCCAATACGGATTCGATAATGGCGTGCCCTCGGTAATGCGATAATCGGACAAAGGCGTTTGATAGGCTGAAGCCGAGCTGATAAAAATAAACTGCTTGGTTCGCCCTTCAAACAGGCGGTAATCCCTCTCCAGATGGGCTGGTTCAAAGGCGATGAAATCAGCCACCACGTCAAAATGCAGGTCCGAAACGAGCTGTGCCACATGATCCTCATCATGAATATCAGCTTGCAGCACATGCGCTCCCTCCGGCAGCGCGTCATTTCGATTCCCCGGTTCAACAGATAGAGCTCACACCCCTGTTCCAGCAGCTGCTTCGTGATTGCCGAGCTGATCGTTCCGGTCCCTCCAATAAAAAGCGCTTTCATATACCGCACCTCCACTAGCAGAATTGAAAACCATGTACCCAAACCTTCCATTATTTAAGATAGCATGGGCCAAGTTCCATTACAATTTCCTGTATATAAAAAAGAGGCCGCACCTGCCCTGCGCACATGCGCAGTCTTAGTGCTTACCTCCCGATCTCTTTACTTCCCATACGGCGGTTATCGATCTTATCATTTCACCCATTTATGCAGCAGCGGTCCTTCCTTGCCAAATACCGGGTCGGTATCCGGGACGGGGACACTTCTGATTTCGTGGATGGCCTGCGCGCGATCCGTCGGGTTCCGCTCCCTCAGATTCGGCGTGTTCCCTTCGGGATAAGCACCAATCACTTCAAAATCAGGGCTGCTGCTCAGCTTCATATGTGCAGTACCTGCTTAAGCAGCACAATCACATCGCCTGAAGAAATCTCCAGCCTCTCCCCTGCGTCACCGCCCACGAGGACGGTCGCGCTTCCGGACCTCACGCCCAGAACTTCGTGCGTGTTGCTGTGATAATGATGATAATCATATACGCCGCCTGCCCAACTCCCGCTCCATTGATGCTTAGGTTAAAGGCTGCCTCCAGCCCGCTCGGGTCATCCGCGAACACGCCATTGTATACAATGACGGGCAGCTCAGGATTGTTAGGGACCTCTCCATCATCGTTCACGAAAAAGATCTGACATGGACTTCCATGATCATCCGCTCCTTTTAAGTTCATCGGTGCACTCGTAGTACCAGTACCCCGGGCGAGCGGCGCTCAAACAATAAACTCTGTTGAACCTCTCCCCAATACACCCTCGTCTCATAATCAAAAACACGTGGCCCTCCTGCTCATTCCGATCAAATATACTGCGCAGTTCCTTCATCATCGGATCGTGATTCGGATGTTCGGGGAGGGAGCGTAGGAGGAGGATTGCAAGCGGCCGCACACTTGCCGCGAAGTTCAAGCCTCGTACTCGCTGAGCTTTCCTTCATATATCAAGTTCAGGCGCTCGCTTTGGCGAAAATCGTCCGGCGTTACCAGGGCAGGCAGCTTATCCCACAGCCTGACGCCGGATCGGTGCAGAATCTCTGCCACAAATTGCGAGCAGAAGTAGGAATTGCTGAACTCAATCGGTTCCTTGAGCGCGATGCCCAGCACACCCAATATATTATAAAAGTATTTTTGTCCTTTCGGATGAAGGCCTGCAAGACCCGCTTCATTTTCTCGATGTCGCGTTCAGACACCCGAAGCTCATAGATGACACATGTCGTATTGGGGTACTTACTGAACGTTCCCGTCCTCAGATCCTCCTTCACAAACCCGCCGTTCAGCGGGTTGTTCGGATTCTTTCTTCCGAAGCTATATAACTCCGACAGCTCCCGGTTAAAGGAGATCGAAGCATGATTGTAAGGTGCTCTCGTATAGCCCTGAATGACTTTTGTAAAGAGCGTTCCGGTATTGGTAAGCAGTATAAAGACCGATCGATCGTCTACCATTTACGAAATTTCCCTTATCAATTTGGAGTTATTCCTTCATAATAACATATGATTCCTGCAGCAGAACGAAAAATCCTACCCGTGACAAGTTGGTGATGATAGGCATATGGAAAGCTCGATACTAACCTTAATCCTGATATTCTCCGTCCTGTCGGTCATTCAGCTCCTCTATTATGTGATGAGCAAGACGCAGCCGAATATCGATTATACCGATGTAGGATTCCGCATCAAAACCTGGTGGGGCATGCTGGTCATCTTCTGCCTGGCGACGTTTCTGAATCCCGTCGTTTCTCTGCTATCCCTAATGGTGCTTACTTTCTTTACGCTCAAAGAATATTTCTCCATGATCAAAACAAGAAAAGCCGACCGCCGACTGTTCCTGTGGGCGTACTTAACCATACCTGTCCAGTTCTACTGGATCTATATCGAATGGTACGGCATGTTTATTGTATTCATACCGATTTATGTATTCCTGGTGCTGCCGCTCCCGCGATTGATCAACAAAGGTACCGTCGGGTTCATGCGCAGCGTCAGCTCGACCCAGTGGGGTCTGATGCTGATGGTGTTCGGGCTCAGCCACCTGGCCTACTTCCAATTTGCGTCGCCCCAGTATGGAGCAGGACTCGTGCTGTTTCTCGTTGTATTAACACAGCTCAACGATGTGGTGCACACCATCGCTTCCCTCTATTTTGGCAGACGCAGAATCGTGCCGACATCGAACCCCAACCTGACTTGGGAAGGCTTTGCCTGTGCGTTTCTTGCAACAACAGGATGCGCCTACCTCATCTACCCCTATCTGACGCCGCTCAGCCCGACCTTCGCCCTCTTATCCGGCATGCTGATCAGCCTCAGCGGCTTCTTCGGCAGCTTGACGGTATCGGTGCTGAAGCGGGATCTATTAATCGGCGACGACGGACGGTTCGATGCGTTGAAGAAAAGCTACTTAAGCCGGGTGGACAGCCTGACCTACACCTCGCCGATCTTTTTCATTTCATTCGTTACTTCTACGAATTCATGTAGATTCCCTACTCTCATAAAAACAAGTTAATGGGGCACACTCTCGTGGTAATTAATGACAACGCGAGGAGGAAGAGATGATGACAGACGCGCAGTCTGGCCGTACTCATCCGGTTCCGGATTCTGCTCCATCCGATATCACATCGCAAACGGTGAATGCCCTCGAGGATCTGTCCGGCGTGCATCCCGGCTACCGCCGGGCGCATGCCAAGGGATTCTGCTGCCGTGCCAGCTTCCGGTCGAGCGGCCTGGGCGCAGCCTTTACCACGGCCCCTCATATGCAGGAACAGGCGGAGACGCCCGCAATCGTCCGCTTCTCCGGCGTTTCAACCAACCCGGCCATGGCTGACCTGTTATCTCCGGCCAAAGGGATGGCCGTCCAATTCACCCTGCCTGGGGGCGATGTTACTTACTTGGTAGGGGCCACGGTGCCAGGTCTTTTTGCCCGTACACCCGAATCGTTTCTCGACATCATGAAGACCGTTAACGAGACTCGGGAAGGCGAGCGGGGACCGATAGATCTGATTCGAGAGATCATCACCCATTTCTCGGAGAGCAAAGAAAGCCTGCTGGCTGTAAAACTTCTAAAGCCGCTTACCAGCTATGTTGCCTGTCATTATTATTGCATCCATGCCTACTTGTTCCTCGACTCGCAGGGAAATGCCCGGCCCGTGAAATTCGAATGGCTGCCGGAAGGCGGTGTGGAGACGCTGTCTATCAAGGAAGCCGCACAGCAGCCAGAGGATTATCTGATGGACGAGCTGCACCTTCGCCTTGAGACAGCGCCAGCTGTATTCCAGCTGGATGCCATTTTCGGGGAAGCCACGATCCCACAGATGATCCTACCCGCGCATGGCCGGACGACCGTAAACGAGTCATCCTTGGCCATCTCTACGTCACCGACATCATCGAGGAGCCCGAGGGGCTGCTCATGGACCCCACCGTCATGGCGGAGGGCATGGCGCTGTCCGATGACCCGATTCTGCACTTCCGGCACAGCACGTACACCGACTCGTACAATGGCGCAGTGCCGGACAGTAATTCAAGCGGTGTTTGGGGTCCGCCTTGCCCGGTAAACGTCTGCCCTGAGGGACGAAGTCTCTGGCTGCTCGCCACTTGGCGAAGCATGATGAAGCGTGCGAGACGACACCCACCTGAAATACTCGGATAAACCTGAAAAGCCATAACCATGCGAGCCTTAGCTCACCTGGGTTATGGCTTTTGTAGCAATCAAAACAATCGTCATTATTAGTGCGAATACCCGGGAAGCTTCAAATCCACATGATGGGTGACCTGGTTTCTGCCGTTTTGCTTGGAGGCATACAGGGCCTGGTCCGCTTTTTGCAGGAGTGCCGCCTCATCGTCCTCCGGCGTCGCTGTGATCATGCCGATGCTGATAGTAATGCTGCCTGTTGTCCAGATGGCATCATTGACTGCGCGCCTGAACTGCTCCGCAATCTCCCTTGCTTCCGCCACATCCAGCCCCGGCAGAATCATCACGAACTCTTCCCCGCCATAACGGGCCACGACATCTCCTTCACGTGCACAGGATTTCAGTATACCCGCTACATCAACCAGGACCTCATCTCCCACCGCATGTCCCCATGTGTCGTTCACGCGCTTGAAATAATCGATGTCGATGAGGAACAAGGAAAATGGACGTCCTGATTGGTTGTAAAGTCTCAGCTGCTCTTCGAGCTGCTCTTGAAAGAACCTGCGGTTCTTCAGTCCTGTCAGCTTGTCCGTATTCGACAATTCGACCAAGACCGCATTAATCTCCATCAGCTCCGTCTGCTTCCGTTCAATCTCCATATGAATATGCTTCAGCTCGCCAAGCGCCCGATCCTTCTCCCAATACGCTTCCTCAATCTGCCTCTTGGCCGTCCTCAGCTCCATCTCATAATCAATGCGCCTTCCCATCTGCACCAGTACGCAGTCCAGCCATTCTTCGCCTTCCCGCTCAAACCGTCGACCATTCAATATGAAGGGAACAGAATCGCCCCGACTGTTCTTTAAACGGATAAACAGCTCTTCCACATGTCCGTCAAGATGGATATGCGGATAGAAATAGGAGTGGAATATCAGCTTGTTTGCCGTCGACATCATCGCTTCAAAATGCTTCTGCACCACGTCTTCTTCAAGGTATCCCATCATATGAAGGAAGGTTTGGTTCACCTCTCTTACGATGCCTTGCTGGGTTATGGAGACATAACCGCAGGGTGCATATTTCAATCGCTCATCCATTGCTTATTGATCGATCCTTTCCGTACGGGCCCTCATCCTTAGAATACACGCTTATTTCAGATACTCCTGAATTATCGTAATGGTTTCCTCCGGATGACTGATATGCGGATAATGGCCTTTTGCCTCCATGAGGCGGAATGTACTGTTATGGAGGTGTTTATGTAAATATTCGCTTACTGCAATCGGCACGATGCTGTCATCCGAACACTGCATAATGAGCACAGGCACGGTAACGCGAGACAATTCATTCCGGCAGTCCGAGAAAAAGGTCACCTCGGCAAACTCTCTGGTAATCCCAGGGTCTGTGGAGATGAAACTTCGTTCCAGTTCTTTGGTCAGCTTGGGAAGCTCTGGATTGTTCATGGCAATCGGCGCGAGAAAGCTCGCCCAGCCCGCGAAGTTCATCTCCATCATCGCCAGCAATTCGGTCACATCGCTTTTATCAAAACCCCCAACATACCCGTCACCATTCAAATAGCGGGCTGAAGGTCCGATCATGATTAATTGTTCAAAATAGTCCGGCCGCTGGATGGATGCCAGCATCCCGATCATGGAGCTCACGGAATGACCTATGAAGATAACGTCCTGAAGCTGCAGCGCTTCCATGATATCCAGCACATCCTGCACGTACCCGTCCAGGCTGCTGTACCTCTCCGATGTATACGCCGATAGATCGGATCGTCCCGAGCCTACGTAATCGAACAGCACGATGCGATAATGCGGCTCGAAGGCAGGCAAGATATATTTCCACATGCTCTGGTCGCAGCCGAATCCATGCGCCAGCATGAGTGTGCGCTCCCGTCTCCTATCACTTTCACGTTGTTTCGTACAACAACCTCATTCATGTCCTGAACTCCTCTATCATCTTCTTCTCTACCATTCTAAGGGACCCCTGTAAATATCAAGTCATTCCTGAAGAACGGCGTCGATTTAAGTCCAGTTCTATCGAAGTTACACGAAATGTTCCAGAATGCATTCCTCGTTAAATCGCTTTAGCCGCCTAAAATATAGAAAGATGCACCAAAACAGAGACTGTACTCGAAAAGCATCTATGTATTCGTTTTCTTGCTCCATAGCGCGGTTTTACTTTTGGGAGCCAATTACGATAGTTTATTACATAAGATGTTATATGGGTTTATATGGAATGAAAGGTTGTAAATGGATGATAGTATCCCTGCGCAACCAAATTTATCCCTTGACATTGATCGATATAGAGAAAGCGCCGATTCACCTCAAATCCCATAGAGTTGGCGCACCATACTGGTCTTCATCACACAGAGAGATAGAGAAGAGAGGAGTGAGGAGTTTGGAGTACTTTTTTATGGATTAGTAGGTGTATTTCTGGTGTTTCAAGCCCTGTATACGGTAATTCCGCTGCTATGCAGCAAAGTGAAGAAGCTGAATGCGGATCTTGACGAAAAATCAATTTCGGTGCTCGTTCCCGCCTACAATGAGGAGCTGACGATCCGAAATTGCATCGATGCCATGGCCAGTCTGCATTACAGCAACTATGAGATCATGATCATCAACGACGGCTCCAAGGATGGGACGTTGTCCACGCTTGACGAGCTGCTGGATTTACAGCCGGATGCCAGGCTGGCAGACAACAAGCTGACTTATAAACCGATCAAAGGATTCTATCGTTCCAATCTCTACCACCATATTTATGTTATCGACAAGCAGAATGGCGGAAAAGCGGATTCACTGAATGCGGGCATCGATTATGCCGCCTCGGATATCGTGATTACCCTGGATGCAGACAGCATGCTGGAAGCCGACTCGCTCAAGTATGTGAATCAATATTTTCATGATGACGACATCATTGCGCTTGGCGGTACCGTCAAGATTGTGCAGGGTGCTGTGCGGGATGAGAACGGTGCGATTGTGGAGAAATTTCGCGGAAAAGGGCTCATTAAGAGCCAGATCATCAATTATACGCACGGCTTCTATGTCCGCAAACTTACGCAATCGCATTTTAATTCGATCGTTGTGATTTCAGGCGCCTTTGGTGCCTTTTACAAGGACGTTCTGGTCCATGTGGTAAGCTTCCGCAGCACGGTAGGCGAGGATATCGACATTACCTTGAAAATTCATGAATATATCAAAGCCAATCGACTGAAGAAAAAGCTGGTATACGCGCCCGAAGCGGTATGTTATACCGAATGCCCCGAGAATCTCCAGAACTTCTATAAGCAGCGGATTCGCTGGCAGAAGGCATTTGTTGATTGCATCCTGATCTACTGGTCCAGGCTGTCCCAGAAATTCAGCGTCAGCGTGAGCCTGTTTTTGCTATTGACGGGTTTATGCTGGGAACCCTCTCGGCATTTACCACGATATTTTATCTGGGGCAGACGCTGATCTTTGGCGGAAACCTGCTGCATGCCATCCTGTTCCTGCTTATAAGCGTGCTGCTCAATGCGGCCCAGGTCATCATTTCCTTGTACTTATGCCGTAAGTACGGCAGTACGTATACGTTTATGGATTATATGAGAATGTTCCTGTTCAGCCAGGTGGAGCTGTTAACCTACCGGAATTTGCTGCTGTACATCAATATTGCGGGCACATTTAAATATTTTGACAATGATGAGGGCTGGGGCTTCGTGGAGCGGAAAGGCGTTGCTACCATCAGCCAGAACATCGCCGCAGGATCGAATTAAGTCATGAAGAAGGAGGCTGCTCAAACAGCATGGTTCCAAATAAAAGAATCGTATACGTAGATATTCTAAGAATTCTATCCATCGTTGCCGTCATTATATTGCATTATACAGCGGAGGTGCTGACCAGCACGAATGACTTCAATTCCTCCTCATGGTGGATCAGCAACGGGTTTAATTCCATTTCCCGCTTCGCCGTGCCAGTATTCTTCATGATCAGCGGCGCCATGATTCTCCGAACCCAAATCACGACCTACCGGGAATTCTACGTGAAGCGCGTGCTGCCGCTGCTCATTCCCCTCCTGACCTGGTCGCTCATCTATGGCTTGTACAATCAGTACTACATTATGAGAAGCCGCATGAACGCCTATGAGTTCGTGGTCGATTTCGGTTATCGGCTGCTGACCGACCGGAATTATGTGCATCTCTGGTTCCTGTATGCCATTATTGCCATCTATATGACGGTACCGCTGATCAGCAAGTTTATCAAATCCTGCAGCGAGAAGGATCTCAGGTACTACCTGCTGTTATGGTTTATCGTCAGCATTGCGTATCGCTTCATCTCGGACACGGTATTCCGGGCAACCGATCAATATATTAACATTCCGATTATGAACATTCCGTTCTTCATGGGATTCCTGGGCTATTTTATACTGGGGTACTATCTGTTCCATTACGAGCTGCCGCTAAAGCTCAAAAATATATTATACAATCTGGGCATCGTCTCGTTCTTCCTCACGCTTAGCCACTTATTTTGTCTCGCTGCGCAGCGGTGTGCTGGATGAGATGTTCTACGGCAACTATTCCATGACCACCTTCTTCATGGCGGTCGGCTTGTTTGTTTTCTTCAAGGAGAAGGAAGCCACGATCAGCGATCAAGTAAACCACAAAATCCAGAAGCTGATCAGTTCGGTCTCCAGGGCCAGCTTCAGCATCTATCTGATTCACCTGCTGGTGGAGATGATGCTGTCCGGCAGAACCGAGGTCGAGGCTACGTTTCTGGAAGCGTCCCTCAGCCTGATCGTGAATATCTCCATCATCTTCGCCATCAGCTACATCACCGTCAAGGTGCTGAACCTAAGTAAAACGGCAACCTACATTCTATTCGGCGGGCGGGGTTAACTACGATGAGAATAACGATATATACCAAGATGTTTATCGTGCTGCTGCTTGGGGGCATGGGCTTATATTTCTATCAGATCTCCTCGGCGGAAGACCGGAAGATAACGGCTGTATACGTGGAGGCCTGGCAGGACTACAAGAATATCAAGCTGTCAGAGAAGGGCGTCGACATCGCTTTTATCGCTTTTGCCAAGATTAAGGGAACGGACCTCTATTTCCATGAAGACAGCACCACCAACAACCAGATCAAAGAAAATATCAAGAATTTGAAAAGGCATAATCCGAAGACCCAGATGGTGCTGGCGATCGGGGGCTATGGTGCAGACGGCTTCTCCGATGCTTCCCTGGACGGGAACCGCTATCTGTTCACGGAAAGTATCATCCATATGGTCAAGGAGCTGGAGCTGGACGGGGTAGATATTGACTGGGAGTATCCGGCATTCCATGCCTGGAATACACAGAAAGCACGCCCTGAGGATACGAAGAATTTCACCAGTCTGATGAAGGAACTGCGGGAGAAGCTGTACCGTCTGCCCCATAAGAACAAGAAGTACCTGCTGACCTTCGCCTCGGGGACACAGGATTGGTATTTCGACAATGTTGAGGTCAAAAAGTGGAGAAATACGTGGATTACATCAACGTGATGACCTATGACCTGACCTAAGTGGTCGGACACCACAGGGTTCAACTCCAATCTGTACGTGGACAGCAGGGGAAATCCAAGCACTCCATCGACGGGATCATCTCCATGTACCTGGACCACGATATCGACAGCAGGAAGCTGCTGCTGGGTGTCCCTGCCTATTCGTACGGCTGGAAGAACGTCAAGGAGGTCAAGGGCAACAAAGATGGTCTCTTCGCACCCGGAACGCCGATTGACATCGACAAGGTAAATCTCAATTACAAACAGATCGAGAAAGCCTACCTGAACAAAAACGGCTTCAAGCGTTATTATGACAACAAAGCCAAGGCCGCCTACCTCTTTAACGGCAATACCTTCATCAGTTACGAGGATAAGGAGGCCTTGCAGGAAAAGGTCAACTACATCCAGAACAAGGACCTCGCGGCGCGATGGTCTGGCAGTACTCCCAGGATGCGGAGGACGGAATCATAACATTCCTGACCGAGCATTTGAACGAGAAGCAGCAGGCCTCCAAGTAATAGAGCGAGGTTTGAGCTTCTTGAGCCAAACGCCTATCACCACTACTAACAAAACAGCCGATGATTGCATGACATGCAGATCATCGGCTGTTTATGCTGTTGCAGGTGTTGCAGGTGTTGCAGGCTCCTGTAAGTGCTCATTACGGCACCGTTGAACCGTATTGTAAGTCCGTTCCGCCTGCCAAGGCCACCCTCCTCGAGGATCATCTCCATTCCTCTATGAATCGCAGGGTGTTCCGGGCATGGTAATCGGCCAGGCTTCGAGCAAAGGCCGGATCGGGAAACCCGCGGTGAAGCAGCTTCAAGCCGCCCGAGGTTAGCGAGATGTAGTGATGCAGGCGGTAGAATAACATTCGGTTCAGATCCAGCCCGGTTGGTCTGAAATACCAGTAGCTCTCTCCGAATCGAAGCTCAAGAAACGTATGTTCATGCTCGGTGTCGAAGAATTGCGCACCTTCAATATCAATAAGATACGGCTCGAAGCGTTCCGTGACCAAGACGTGGTCCGGTCCCAGCTCCCCATGGATATAACCGTACCGCTTACGGGAATCTATTCTGGTTTCAAGCTCATTCAATATAGCAATCAGCCTGTCGTGATGGTCTCGGATCGCTGCATGATGCAAGACAACGTATGAGAGCTGTTTCTTGGCGTTATCCAGCTGCATAAGATAGCACGGCTCCTGGCGCCGCCCTTCGCTTGGATCAGGTTTTCCATAGATCTGTCTTTGATGTGCATGCATACCTGCGATCATGTCGCCCAGCCGCTCCAGCACCTCATCTTGGACCCGTTGATCCGGGTGCTGAACATAAGCCTCCGCCTTCTGTCCCTCGATATACTCAACAAGAGCATAGTCAAACGGGTAACGGCTCTGTTTCGTATGGACATGAAGGTCATACAGAGCAGCTGTTGAAATGCCGTGTTCCCTTAGCCATCTGTTATTCATTTCAAACGAATGAGCGCCAAAGGACCGTTCGTGCACATCATGCTCGTTCGCTATTTCTTCCTGAAAATAATTCATCGTTAAATCCCACACATACAGCACGCAGACAAAACCGTTATCGCAATGAATCTTATAGACGACCTTCTGCGCGCCACCATGCATCCTCGTCACTTCCGCCACAACATAACCGGTACCCAGAACCTTCTCGACATACTCCTGTAAATCCGCTTGATCGAGATGACAAGTCCACCCCATGAAACCACGCTCCCGTTCATTTGTTTTGCTTACTTCCTCACTCTATGGTATTTCCGGGCAAAAATATAGACTGTTTCTTTCGGTTCTGCTATGATGTTGAATAAGGTCTCGAATAAAATAGCCATACGATATACAGCCCTTGGACTCTAGGTCCAGGGGCTTTTTTGTGTTGTATTTGAATTCATGCGGAATTCGGAAGTAACAGATGGACAAGGCTGAGCCCATATAAAAGGGTCAAGCAAGAAGCTTCCTTGCTTGACCCTCTATTCCCTTACGTTCCGCAATAGGTCCGGTAAGGACGGGACCCCTTAGGCACGACTGCATATTCCGCCTGCTCCGGGAATGCGCATAAGGCTCTGCCAGAACGTCCAGCAGCTCTTGCATCACGCTGTAGTCCCCTTCCTGCTCTGCTGCTTCCAGCGCTTCCTCCACCCGATGGTTGCGCGGAATGACGGCAGGATTGCTGCTGCGCATAAGCTCGCGGGCATCATCCCACGATTCCTGCTGCCTGCCAAGCCTGGCCTGCCAGCGCTCATACCAGGAGGCAAACTCCGGTGTGCCTTGCAGAGGCGTGTCCTCCAGCTTATTAAAGGTTAAAGCACTGAAGGTGTTGGTGTAGTCGGCCTGATGATTTTTCATCATCCTGAGAAGATCCTCAATCAAGGCTTCGTCTTCCTCCTCCATATGAAAAATTCCCAGCTTGGCTCTCATGCCTGCGAGCCACTGCTCATGATATAGATCGGTAAATGCGCCGATGGCACCCTCGGCCAGCTTGACAGCCTGCTCCTCCTCATCATGCAGCAGCGGCAGCAAGGCCTCCGCCAATCGGGCAAGATTCCACGCCGCAATATAGGGCTGGTTGACATAGGCGTAGCGCCCTTGGGAATCTATAGAACTAAATACCGTATTGGGATCAAAGGTATCCATGAAAGCACAAGGACCATAATCAATCGTTTCGCCGCTCAGGGTCATATTATCGGTGTTCATGACCCCATGAATAAAACCTACGAGCTGCCACTTGGCAATAAGAGCGGCCTGGCGCTTGATAACTTCCTGCAGCAGGACCAGATAGCGGTTAGCACCAGCTCCAGGCTCTGCATCCGGGTAATGCCGCTGCAGGGTATAATCCGCGAGAATTCGCAGATCCTCGGTTGTCCCCGCCCCCTTACATACTGAAACGTACCGACGCGCAGATGGCTGGCCGCTATGCGGGTCAGAATCGCACCCGGCAGATCCTTTTCACGCGTAACAGGCTGACCGGTGGACACGACCGCCAAGCTGCGGGTGGTCGGAATACCCAGGGCATGCATGGCTTCACTGATGATATATTCGCGCAGCATCGGGCCTAGAGCCGCCCGGCCATCCCCTCCACGGGAATATGGTGTCCGGCCTGAACCCTTAAGCTGAATATCCACCCGTTTGCCCTGCGGCGTGAGCTGTTCGCCCAGCAGAACCGCCCGGCCGTCACCGAGCATCGTAAAATACCCGAATTGGTGCCCGGCATAGGCCTGTGCCAGCGGCAAGGCTCCTTCGGGCATTTCGTTACCCGCCAACACGGCTGCACCCTCCGGGCTTTGCAGCGCCTTGGCGTTTAAACCAAGAGATGCCGCCAGTGGCGCATTAAGCACAATCAATTCCGGTGCACGCACAGGCGTGGGAGCCTGTTTTGCAAAAAAGTTTCCGGCAATTGAGCATAACTGTTGTCTAAATTCCAACCTATATCTATCATGGCTTTCTTGTCTGTCATGGGATCTCCTTCTTCACGCAGTTTAATGATGACGATATCTACCCTACTTATTATTTAAACACAAGTCGCACTTTATAGGGTTTTACTTTCGAGAATTAATTATTCTGCGGACCCATGCCCCATCCCATATATTAAAAAATCGCTGCCGAGGACATCCCGACAGCGATCATTCACATTCTAAAATAAAGCGTTAATCCCGATTCGCCAGCTTCGAGAGCAAGCGGATGATTTCAATATACAGCCATACGAGGGTAACCAAGAGACCGAAGGAACCGTACCACTCCATATATTTGGGTGCGCCTTGCTGTGCTCCCTCTTCGATGAAGTTAAAGTCGAGCACGAAATTTAGTGCAGCTATAATGATGATGACAATCGAAATCCCGATGCCGATCGGGGTACTGTCATGAAGGTAAGGCACGGCTACACCAAACAGGCCCAGAACCATACTAAGCAGATATACAAGCGCAATGCCGATCGTGGCTGAAATAATTCCCTTTTTGAAGCCTGGGGTCGCCCGGATCAGACCTGTCTTATAAGCGAGCAGCATGCCCAGGAATATGCACATCGTCAGTAAGGCCGCCTGCAGCGTGATTCCATAGTACAGATATTCGTAATGTGCGGACAATGCCCCAAGGAAGAAGCCTTCCAGAACCGCATAGATTGGTGCCAAATACGGTGCTGCCTTCGGCACAAAGCTGATGACCAGCGCCAGGACAAAACCGCCTATCGCTCCGCCGATCATGAACGGGAATACCTCATACCCGTTGAAAAACATCACCCACGAAATGACCGCTGCCCCGATCAGCAGCGCGAGCAGCATGAACGATTTGTTCACCGTTCCGCCAATCGTCATCGTTTCCTGGTCATTGTAATACCCACTCTTCTCAAACGTTTCTTCCTTGAGTATTGGATTCCCACTGCGCCCTATCAAAATAAATGCCTCCCTAACGTTTCTGTTTTGTTTACATTTTAGCATAGGTTGGAATATTTTAGGACATGAAAAAATTGCATTACGCATGGGTGGATCTGCAGCACTACCCATGGTGCTGGTAAAATCCGTGGATTTGAAAATCATGTTGCTCCTCGTCTGCAACCCAGACCATCAATCGTCTGTGTACAAAACACCGATCTTCCTTCATGTTGCTATCAAACTCCACATGAATGCATGAACGGCTTCCTCCACAGGCTCAGTTTACATCAATTTATGGTTCATAACGCAAAAGGCTCAACTTCCTCTATACAGTTACAGAGAAGTTGGGCCTTTTTGTAGAGGCATTTTCTTGCGTTGTAAATCGCATGTTTCTGAATCTTTGCTACTCCTTACTCACCAATCCGTTAATGAAGGCCTCGAAGTTTACGGCAAGCCGGGTGATCTTGTAATCCTGTCCTTTATCCACATGGATAACCTCGGGCTCCCCGTCGTTGCCGGATGAACGGTAATCCAGCATGACGACCTCGGATTCTGAAGGACAGTCACATATGACCACGCCAACCTCCGGATAACCGCCCGTCTCAATCATAAATCGGCTGCCTAAGCTTCCGGCCAATGATTTTTCTTCTCCCGTCCAATTCCCAGAATACCGGAAATCTCAATGGCGTCTTTTCCCTCAGCTGTTGCTTCTCCCAGAGGGAAATACCGATTGTGGGAATCCCCCATTATGTAATTTCATCATATTTACGTAAGATGCGGGCAGTTTGAAGACCAGTGCTTCCTCCACCGACTCAATTACATCATCTGTCGGCGGGGCTGAAACATATTTCTCTGCCGCAGGGGCGCTATCATTCCAAAAGCTCAGCACGTCAGGATCCGTATAGGCCATAACCGCAGATTCCACTACAGGCTTCGGAGCAGTTTTGTTTCGAATCCATTCCAGAAACTCTAAAGTATCCTCATCACCGGGCTCCAAGTGATCAGCCACTTCAAACGCTCTCCGGGCGTCCTCATATTGCTCCAGATAGTAATAAGCAAGACCTATGCGGTAATGCCACAGCGGATCATCCTTACCCTCTTCTGCAATCAGCAAGAACTGCTCAACTGCCTCTTCATAACGCTCAAGATTACTCATCGCTCTGCCCAAATGGCTGATCAGCACATAATCCCGTTCTTCTGCGGGAATTTCCATAATGGCATCGACAATTTCTTCATATTCATCCTCTTCATGCCACTCTTCCAGCTGCTCCAAAAGCTCCTCACTCATCGTTCATGCCTCCCACTCTAATCATTCTTTCTGAGATTATACCATTCCAGCCTGTCCCTCTCCAGCATGGAGGCCCGTAGAATGTATGAGAACACATCATACGATGCAGACACAACCTGTAAGTTTAATTACGTCTGTTGCAAAATTTCAGTAGAATGAGGAATTTCGAATGATGATGTTCCTCAGGATTGACATCCATATTATGGTATTGGGAAAGCCATCCCTTGAACAGGATGGCCCTATCTCGCAAACTCTATGATTTATTATAATGCTCTAACTAAGCTTGGATCGAAATCCCGTTATAAAATAATTTGAAATAATTCAACCGGATCAGAACATGCTAATGTGGAGGTGATCAGAATGTTTCGAACCCGCTGGGTCTATGTAATCATAACTCTGTCCATGATATTAGCTTCCCTCCTGTTGCAACCACCTCGAGGGCGCAGGGAAGATGGCAGGATGCTGGAATTATCAATTCACAGCAACCCCTCCAGAGGGCGAGGATGTTAAACATCGTTTAGAACGATTGGAACCATCCAAGCCCCAGACCATTATGGAATGGCCAGAAGATATAATTGATGACTCATTCTATCCTAAAGACATCATCCCGATTTCAGAGGTTCTCCAGAAAGGTACGGCCGTTCCCTTTATAATACTGAAGAATGATCCGGACTTTCGAAGACCTGTATATGAAGAACACTGGCATAGCACCTATTGGGGTGGCCGATGGAGCTACATGCCTATGCGCATACATTATGCGCTTCACCGATTATACACAACATATGACATCGGAATCTCCAGCGAATTAGACTTTAAGCAAAATGTAGGCATTGAGTTCCCCGTGTTCCAGAATAGAACGGACCTTGATCTATATATCGTTGTTTTTCAGACAACGGTTACACATGTGTACACACATGGCAATCAAATCGTTCTCAGTGGGAAGCCTACACGGGACGGGGTCCAGGTAATATCGATAAAAACGAGCGCTTTACGACCTTTTGATCTAAATAAAAAACTGCTCGTTCAATTAGCAACTGCTCAAGGCCATGAACTGGACTACTCCCTCATTGTCTACGAACCCCTGATTTCTGGATAAAACAAATACAACCGAAAGATTCGGAGTATAATAGATAGGTATACGATAAATGCATGGTATAAGCCTGTATATATAGGTATTCGAATATAACGTAGAAGAGGTTAATGATGAGCGACAAGCGTTTTACAGATTATCCATTAAGTGAAGAGATTAGGAGAGCGCTCGATAGTCTCGGCTACACGACACCAACCGAGGTGCAAACAGAGGTCATACCCGTTGCGCTGGAGAAACGGGATCTTGTTGTCAAATCCCAGACCAACAGCGGCAAAACCGCCGCCTACGGCATTCCGCTCTGTGAGCAAGTGGAATGGAATGAGAATAAGCCGCAGGCCTTAATCCTAACCCCCACCCGTGAACTTGCCCTACAGGTCAACGAGGACATTACGAATATTGGACGCTTCAAGAGAATCAAGGCGACGCCCTTGTATGGGAGACATCCCTTCCATATGCAAAAAGCCGAGCTCAAGCAAAGAACGCATATCGTTGTAGGCACGCCGGGGCGGGTGCTGGACCATATAGAGCGCGGATCGCTGTCACTGGATCGGATCTCGCATCTCGTCATCGACGAAGCGGATGAGATGCTGAACATGGGTTTTATTGAGCAGGTACAGTCGATCATTCAAGCCCTCCTCGCAACAGGGTGACCATGCTGTTCTCGGCTACGTTTCCCGAGGATGTGGCTAAACTCGCCCACAAGTACATGAATTACCCGGAGCAGATCGAGATTAAGGCAAGTGGGCTCACAACTGCGACGATTGACCACGCTCAGGTCCAGGTCAAGGAGGCGGATAAACTCGCGGTTCTGCAAAATCTGCTCATCACCACGAATCCAGACAGCTGCATTGTGTTTTGCCGGACACAAGAGCATGTAGATACCCTATTCCGGGCGCTGGCTGATCTCGGGTACCCGTGTGATCGAATTCATGGCGGCATGGAGCAGGAAGAGCGTTTCGAAGTGATGCACGCATTCCGACGAGGGCAATTCCGCTATCTCATTGCGACCGACGTTGCTGCCAGGGGGATCGACATCTCCAATATCACTCATGTCATCAACTACGATATCCCGCTGGAGAAGGAAAGCTACGTACACCGCACAGGACGTACGGGGCGAGTAACCAGACCAAGCAGTGCTATTACCCTCGTTACCCCAAGGGATTCCGGGAGATTAGCCGATATCGAAGCGTATATTGGCTTTGCTATTCCGAAGATGACCGCTCCCTCTGAAGAGAAGGTTGATGAAAGCCGGGAAGCGTTCGAACGCAAGCTGAATATTCGGCCTAAGCTGAAAAAAGACAAGCGTGAGCAGCTGAACCAGCAGATCATGAAGCTTAATTTCAATGGCGGCAAGAAGAAAAAGCTTCGCGCCGTGGACTTCGTTGGAACGATTGCGAAGCTGGATGGGATCACCGCGGATGACATCGGGATCATTACCATTTTTGATTTTGTGACCGATGTGGAGATACTCAATGGCAAAGGTCCTATGGTGCTCGAGATGATGCAGAACACCACAGTGAAAGGCAAGCTGCTCAAGGTACGTAAGGGAAATAAATAAATGATTACACCAGGGCTGCCCCTTCGCAAGTTGGAAGCGGCAGCCCTTCTAAATAAATAATCCCCCGGTCGAATCGGGGTTTTTATGCAAAAAAGCAGAACCTGGTTGTTCTGCTCTCCTGTGATGCTTATTGGACTAATGCCCCTTAACGCGCGATTTGAAGCTTCGAATTACTGTTCAGACCGAGCGCCTGCGCGGTGGAAGCATGCATATCTTGAATAAGTTCCGGATTCTCCGACAGCGACAAGCCATAGGAAGGAATCATTTCCCTTATTTTCGGCTCCCACGCTTTAACATGCTGCGGGAAGCATTTTTCGACAACCTCCAGCATAACCGAAACAGCGGTGGAAGCCCCTGGAGAAGCGCCCAGCAAGGCTGCAATCGATCCGTCAGCGGCGCTAACCACTTCCGTACCGAATCGAAGCGTTCCTTTACCGCCGATATCCGTATCTTTGATCACCTGCACACGTTGATTACCACCAACATATCCCAATCTTCGATCTTGGCATTCGGGATAAACTCGCGCAGCTCTTCCATGCGCTTTTCTTTGGACAACATGACTTGCTGGACCAGGTATTTGGTCAATGACAGGTTCTTGGCACCTGCTGCCAGCATCGTCAGCACATTATTCGGTTTGATCGAACCGAATAAGTCAAACATGGAACCTAGTCTTCAGGAACTTTGGCGAGAAGCCAAAGGTCCGAAGAGCAGCGATTTCTGATGATCAATGAATCGGGTGTCCAGATGCGGAACCGACATCGGGGGCGCACCCACCTTCGCTTTGCCATATACTTTGGCATGGTGCTCCGCTACAACCTCAGGATTGTTACAGACCATGAACAGTCCGCTGATCGGGAAGCCTCCGGTATGTTTTCCCTCAGGGATACCGCATTTTGAAGCAGTGGCAGACTTCCGCCGCCGCCGCCGATGAAGACGAATTTGGCGGTATGGCGCTCGACTTGACCGTGATCATTCCGCACTTTCAATTCCCATGAGCCATCGCTCGTGCGTTTGATATCATCCACGCTATGCTTGTATTTGATATCGGTGTTCTGATTCTTTAAGTGCTCGAACAGCATGCGCGTTAAAGCGCCAAAGTTAACGTCCGTACCCGAGTCACTTTTCGTGGCCGCTATGGGCTCATTCGATGTACGGTCTTTCATGATCAGCGGAATCCATTCCATCAGCTGTTTCGGGTCATCGGAGTACTCCATCCCTTGAAACAGAGGGTGATTGGACATCGTTTCATAACGTTTTCTCAAATACGCGACATCTTCTGCCCCTTGCACTAAACTCATATGAGGCAATGGCATGATAAAATCTTGCGGATTACGAATCAGATTGGCATTCACCAGATAAGACCAAAACTGCATAGAAACTTGAAACTGCTCATTCACGTCTATCGCTTTGCTAATATCTACAGAACCGTCCGGTCGTTCAGCTGTGTAGTTAAGCTCGCACAGCGCAGCATGCCCCGTCCCCGCATTATTCCATTCGTTAGAGCTTTCTTCCCTGCGCTTGCCAGCTTCTCAAACACAGTGATTTTCCAGTCCGGCACCAATTCCTTCAGCAATGTTCCCAGAGTCGCACTCATAATTCCGGCACCAATTAAAATAACGTCTGTTTCGGTTTGTCGGTTGCTCATGTTTACCGTCCTTACACGTTAATATTTGAAGAAAAGATGTAGGCGCTCTCATTCAAGACAGTGTACATCCCTTCCCGGTCAAAAAAATATGATATTTCTATTATATGATAGTTATATGCTATTTAAAAGCCGTTAAATTATTTCAGGCCTTCTCCAAGTTCCCCTCCAAAACGAACGTTGCCAATGCTTTTATACAAAATGGGGGATCTCTGGGAAACACGGACCTTTTTCGCTTCCATTATGTCACATTTCGTCGTGTTATGTACGGAGAAGACAATTAGTGTTTTTTAAGTCCTCTTACTATGCCCATAAGAAACAGAACATCGGTTTACCCAAGGTTGGCAATAAAACTTGATTTCAAATATATTGATGGTAAATGCATCAGAGGACAGATTACGAAGAAATCCTATATAATAATCTGAAACTGGAGTCCTATATGTGTCTGTTACTGTTTTGTTTTGTACCCTCAGATCTCCATTCATAAGTTGGGGTGTAATAAGCTCTAAGCCAAGCATAATGATTAGCAGATCTGTTTAGTTGGTATCTAATGCTCATATTTGTATCTTTGACTGCATATAGTCCACGGGTCTCATCCGTCGGATAAAGTGTCAGATGTTCATTATTATTCAGCGTTATTCCCCGCCAAGCATATTGAGGCTTAGTAGTACCATCATCTGAGATCTGCATTGGAATAATTCCTTCTTCAATTATGTTATAAGGGTTATAGAGTTTTCGAATACACAATTATGTATAAGAGGAGGCGAATGATATGACGATAATGCCTGTTATAGTAATGGTCTTTGTATTTGTACCTACCATTGTACTCATGGTAAGCATGCCTTATTTAACAAGAGAGACGATTAGTTTTGGGGTCACCGTCAGCGCTGTACAATTCCACAGTGAGCCTTTGCGCCAGATGCGGAAGTCATATGCCAGGATTAGTGCTACCTTGCATACCATCCTATTCATTGTTTGTATCATCTGCCTAATATACGGTGATGAACATTCCAAGCAACAAAGTTGGATCATTGTCACTTATTCACTCGCCATGGTCGTAATCTCCTAATCATAAACATTAGCTATCATTTCAAAATGAAAAGGTTACTACCTATGCTGCCTATTGCTCCGGAACCATCGATCATGGCAGTGGACACTGGATTTCGGAAAAGAAACATTGGCTTGTCTAGTTATTGGTTCCTCATTCATGTTTTAATTATTATTGTTAGTATTGTAACTGTGCTACGCAACTACGATCTGATTCCTGATCAGATTCCGATCCATTACAACAGCAGTTGGAACGTAGACCGCTATGCAACTAAATCTTATAGTTCTGTGTTTATTCCTACGATAGTGCAAGTGTTCATAACACTTTTGTTCATATTTGAGAATTGGAGTATTCGCAGAGTGAAGCAGCAGGTTCAACCCACTGATCCTGACCGTTCCATCAGACAAGACGTAACTTTCCGCCGTACTTGGTCATGTTTTATGATCACAGCAAGCTTCTTAATAGTTATCCTGTTTTCCGTCGTGCAACTAAACATGATGTCTCTGCTTAACATCAATTTCGCTATCCCCATTATCCTAATCATAATAGCCTTTATCATCCTATACGCCTTCGCCTTATCGTTCTGGGCTGGTCAGGGCGGAAGCCGCTTGGAACGATCTGCCGATTACTCCAATGTCAGACCTGTCCATGATGATGATAAATGGCTATTAGGTATGATTTATTTCAATCGCAAAGATCCAAACCTAATCGTCGAGAAAAGGTTCGGAGTCGGCTGGGGATTAAATTTCGGTCACCCAGTAACCTGGCTGATTTGGCTCGGAATTATTGTACTGTTAGTTGTGGTGCGGTAACAAGGCTTGGAGGTTAATACTCACCGGAGTATTCAAGCTTTCAACATCACGTTTATATACCAGGAAGTTGCGGCTGTCAGCTTAAAATCTTGTAATACAATAAGACCCACTCCAAGCTGTGCCTGGAGAAAAACGCAAGGAGTAGCTGCAGCATCCATAGATGAGATAGCGAAATTTGGCTTCGCACCTCAGATGATCCAATTTAGGATGCGGCAATATGCCAAACCAAGTCAGCGCACCTCCGTAGAGCCGCCCGCGTTCGAGCGAGTAATCATAAAAACGCAACCACACCGGGCTGCGTTTCAAACTGCTCTTACGTTGTCACTTCGTTCCGAGACGCACATGAAAAGTTACCTCAGTCCCTTTGCCTAACACACTCTGGATACGGAGTCCTGCTCCGAAATGCCGTTTTAACCGCTGGTCCGTATTGATCAAGCCGACGCCCGACCGATTCTCTGCTTTTCTATCCAATATTTGCTGCAATTTAGCTTCACTCATGCCGACACCGTCGTCTTGAACCGTTATCTCTGCATGCGTGGTTCGGACAGCAATCCGAATATGTATTTTACCTCCGCGCGTGCGCTTCATAATGCCGTGTCTGATCGCATTTTCCACTAAAGGCTGGATCGAAAGGAACGGAACTTTTAATTCCTCGCAGTCATCCAGCTCCCATACAACCTGCAGCCTGTCTTCAAACCGAACACTTTCAATGTAGACGTAAGATCGAATTAGACTCAGCTCCTCTTCAATCGGAACAAGTCCATCCGTATTCTGGAACCTGAATTTATACCTCAAAAAATGGCTGAACTCATCAAGCAAGGTACGCATCTTATCCAGATTCACGTCGCTTAGAGCGGTTACAGCACTTAATGCATTGAATAAAAATGAGGCTGGATTTGAGCTTGCAGCCATGCCGCTTCGAGTCGTAGTTGTTCCCGGACCGTTTGTTTAATCGTGGTCAGCGCCTCGATCCGCGACCGGATCTCTATTGCTTCCACCGCTTGGTCACATAATCGTTCGCTCCCGCCAAAAATCCGCTTTGGATATCCTTCGGCTGGCTTCTTGCAGTAAGAAGCAGCACCGGGAGCTCCGTGAGTGTAAAACGCTCGCGAATCCTTCGAGTCAGCTCATAACCGGACATCTGCGGCATCATAATATCGGAGATGACCAGATCCCATTCCTGAGCATCCAGAACAGCCAACACTTCTTTACCGCTGGTTGCCATTGTTACATCATATTCGTCAGGTGGCAATATGGCTTCTAGCACTTGCAGGTTGACGGGATCGTCATCCACAATTAACAGACGCGGGCGATCACGACTATTCTCGATTACAACCGGTTGTTTTGCAGCTGGCGGCATTCGTTCCACGTCTTCCAAGCCTGCGGCTGTTTCCTGGATCGGCGTCCATCGTAATCCCACTGGCTCGAACGGGTTTGATCCGCTCTGCTCCTCCTCTGCGTTCATACCTGCCAGCTCTAACGAGAAGGTAAACGTCGAGCCCTCTCCCGGTGCAGAGGATACTTCTAAAGTACCTTGATGAAGCTCAATGAGCTGCTTGCTTATACTTAAACCTAACCCAAAGCCGCCTTCAATCATGGTCTCGCTAGCACTCGCTTGCTCATACGGAAGGAATAGACGCTTCAGCATGTCTTCATCCATTCCGATCCCCGTGTCAGCAATCACGATATAAGCTCTTCCGGAATCTGCAAATGCTTGAATCGTTATGTTCCCTTCATTCGTATATTTCACGGCATTGTGCAGCAAGTTGAACACGATCTGAATCACCCGGCTCTCATCCGCCATGGCGGAAGGAAAATCTTCCGGAATCTGATTCAAGATGGCTACCGACTTCACTTCTGCGTTAAGCTGCAGCATATCGATGACGCTTCACGATAGGCTGAATCGATATGGTTTTTTTCTGCAGCCGCGGATTGCCTTCCCGTAAACTCATCACATCAATCAGATCATTTAAGATTAGGGTCAGCTGACGCCCTACAGCCAGAATCGTTTCAAGCTCTTTGATGCTCCTGTTTTGCAGCGAAGGGCGTTCCCTTTTCAGAACGGATTGAGACATGTTTAACATGCTATGGAGCGGGTTCTTAAATTCATGTGAGGTGTTTGCCAAGAACTGATCCTTATGGTCATTCACTCTTTGCAAGGTTGCGGCAAGCTCCCTGGTATTTGCATGCATGTTGAAATAACCCTTGAACCAGATCGAGGCCAGGCATCCCATCGAGATCACCAAATCAACCGGATAGTGGATCATACTCAAGCCGCTTTCCCGCCAGAATAACGACCATAACAGATGATGAACCAGTACGAGCATGGAACACAGCAATAACAGATGGTGTTTGATATCCTGGATGACTCTTTTAAAGATGGCCATGATTGTAATCACGACAGCTACAGCGGCCAACAAGAAATAAATCGGGAAGAGCATAATCACCTGATGGGGAGCCAGAAACATCGTAATGCCCGCAGTCCCCAGATTGATGGCCGTGTAAACAGGATACATCCTGCTCCAATAAGGAAGCTCCCGATGATTCGTGCATTCCAACAACGCATAACATCCGATGATGAATGCCATATTGGAAAGCCGGAAATCCCAATCGCTTCCAATGTAAAATAATTGGTGAAACAGCTTCTCATCGTTGCTGAATACGTTGCTGATGGTTATACATAGAGCCAGTAAAGAAAAATAAAGCAGTCTCTTTTCCCGATTTCCCAGCAAAAACAAAATGAGTGCATAGACAGAGTGCATAAGAAATATGACGGCCCCCAGCGTCTGCATCGAAACGGAAAGTTTCATTGCCCTTGCAAGAGCTTCCTCGGAACCGAATGTAACGGACCTGACAATGCCGCTGTTTCGACTATCCACATAATTTGCGGCCTGAATCACGAGTTCAATGACGCCGTTGTCGTCTGCCGCAAAGCTTGTGGAATAAGGCAGGTTCTTCGCTGTATATTCTTCCTTCGCGTCCGCCACCTGCCCGGATTTGGCAAGCAATCGGCCGTTGACATATAACTCGGATGACGTACGCACGCTGGGTACGCGAATACTATAATTAGTAGCCTCTTCCGGATCTACAAGAATTCGCAGGCGATAGGATGCGAATCCATATGGAGTTGGCTTCTCGCCTTCACCAGGCAAAGCCTCATTCCATCCTCCGGGAACCGAGATCAGCCTCGGCTCCAGCTCGCCCGTTGCATGCTGCTGCTCCCTTGCAGCCATTGTGAAGGGTAAAACTCCCATTCCCCATCAAGCAACAGAATGCCGCCATCTTCAGCCTTCCAATCACGCAAATCCAATTGCCCGTTCTTAATGGGAACCTGTCGTTGATCAGGAAACCAATCCATCCACAATATGCGCATGCTCGACAGAACGATGATGAATAACCCTATCCATAACAGGATATGGCTCTTTCTTATTTGGTAGCTTGGCGGGTCCTTTACCAAGGAATATTCCTCTCCTAATCCATTCACTAATATAGGCGCTCACCCATAATCTACCACATCTAACATCGCGGTAGGAAGAAGGATTGAGATATCCTTGTGTCTATATTACGAAGCTATATAATATGCCCAGTCTGATGCAACACTCGGTTCCCCCGATTCTATGAAGCGTTATCGCCATTTTCTATCCACGAAAACATAAAGAATATGGAAGATTATTCCGATACTATAAGGTAGAAAGAAGAGCAATGGGAATACATAGGATAGGGGTGCGTTAATGATGAAGATTCATAGCTCGACCCAACAAGACTTAAACCTATACATAAACTCAAAGCAGAATGCGGAGAAGCCTTCCCTGGTCACAGACATGATGCCCATAATTCCGCATAACACCGACAGCGTGGAGATCAGCCCGGCTGCCAGACAGTTGGCGGCATCGGATATTGTGAATCATTCGGCTGTCTATTTTGGAACCACTCAAATCAATGATTCGCTGAATCGTCTTCTCACCGATCAACCCCGGAGGTGAAGGAAGCCGTTTACGGCATCATTCAGTCCAATTTCATTACAGACGTAACCGGAGAGGCAGAACGAGCGGCGTTATTGGAATTAGGACTCACTCAAGCCCAGTATATGGCAGATAACTACATGGAAGATGACGAAGCAGCGGAATTCATGAATACGATCCGTCAAATCGGAGCCATCTCCCAAACCAGAACCGTGGATCCTAAGACAAATGAGGTCCATTACGAAACACCGCCGCAAAGACCGGTTGGAGCCCCGGATGATTATATAGATCTAACCTATATGATGAAGAAATTCGAGCCGAGCACGCTGGACAAGCTGCAAGAAGCGATAGTGTACGGTAAAGATTGGAACAGCATCCTGCTGAACTTTGCCAAGAACGTATCGACTCGCAAGGATTGGGTGGAGGAATACCGGGAGGAAGCTGCACGGCAGTTCGGGGACATCGCGGGTGAGAACAGATTCGAGCATGCCTCAACCGCCAGCTTGCCCGAGTTCGTCCAGGATATCAACAACATCATTGCCCAGACCGGATTCGAAAATAGTAAGTATCTGATAGATAATATGGAGGCTTTTAAGTCCAAACTTAAGGTGACCGATCTGCAAGCAGACGCCTTAGGATAGGGTTCACCTTAAATAAGAGCGCTACCTGACAGGTGAGCGCTCTTAAATTCCCTTTATTTTCAGCCGCTGGATGCTTCTCAAGGGTCAATTGATAGCATTCCAATAGGCCGTATCTTCGAAGGACGATTTTTACATTTCCCGAAATCCTTGCCTTATGCCAAACCGATTTAATAGCGGCAGACAACTCAGGCTATCTCCTCTTTCGAATGTGAAAACTATATATATCCTATGTATTATAAACGAATTCTTCCTTCAGCATGCTGACCCTCCAAGGGCTGATTATCCGAGAATAAATCCGGATTGTCCCGGAGCATCTCAGTCAGGAGATCCGTCACCGCAGCTGCATCGCATACCCGAACAACGGCATCGCCAAACCGCCCCTTATGCATCGCGCCTTGACTTTCAAGGACCTCATCGACTTTCCAGAAATGCTCCGACCACGACAACCCGCAATGTCTGCGGGAAGGTACCGGAATTTCCGTGCCATCGGGTAAAACCGTGTACAGCTTCTCATGCCCATCCGTTAACCTGCCCGGTATGTCCACCCACTCTTCGATTCCATGAATAAAGGTGTTGCGCTTTAAATCGACCCCCACCAACAAAATGGTCGCCCTTCGGTCGAGCAGTTTCCCCAGGAGGAACCCCGGTCCCTCATCCAAATCGCTGCGTTTTGTACCACTTGGCTTTTCTCCCCGTCACTTTGTCTACAAAAAAGAATAGAGGGCACGCAAGGAAATCAGCAGGAATAGCTGAGCATACGTGAAATACGATAGGCAGGAAAGAATAAAGTTCTGTATCGAGCTTTGCCCGACATCGGTTGCGAGCGCCAGATTGATCTGCAGTACAAAAAGGTAATACATCAATCCCCAGGCCACCATCAGATAAACATATACATCATCTGCAAACTGGAACGGTGACACCACATCCGGTTTGAACAGTGCAATCATCCAGTAAACCAGATTGACACCGATGATGATATCCGACACGATAATGGACAGTAAAAACCAGAAATAACTCGCCGCATAGTACAGTACATGAAGCTTAATGCGCCAGCTTGACCGATCAAACAAATGATGGATATTCTCCATCACAACGGAAAAGTTTCCTTTGGCCCAGCGTTCCCGCTGCTTCAAGTACACACGGAGCTGCTCCGGCTCCTGCTGATAAGCTTCCGCCTGGGGAGCCAGCGCGATGAGCTGTCCCCGGGTCATAATCTCGAAGGATATGGCCGTATCCTCCGTAATTGCCTCCGTATCCCAGCCGCCGATCTCACGGATCAGATCTGTTTTCACAATAAAATTCGTCCCCGGAATGGTTCCCAGCTTGAACAGCTCCCACAGTCCGGTATGATAGATTCGCTGAGCTGTAACCAGCTCCAGATTAATGCATTTGGAGAGGAAATTCTGCCCACGGTTTCTGGCCTTGTTCCGCCCGAAAACCGCTCCATAGGTTTTGGGGTCTTCCATTGCTTTCTCGATCAAAAAGTACAGTGCGTTCCGCTCCGGCGCCGCGTCAGCGTCAAAAATACAAATCCATTCATGTTTGGCAAACGCCAGCGCATCATTAAGCGCCCCCGATTTACCGCCCGTTCCTGAACGCTCAAATACCATGAAATCCCGGTCCCGATACGCTGCCTTGCTGTTCAGAGCCTTCAGTCTTCCAGCGGTGCCATCGCTGCAGTTATCGGCAATGACAATGAGCTGCACCTTATCCTTCGGATAATTCAGCCGCAGTATATGCTCCGCCGTTGCCGCGATCACCAATTCTTCATTGTGCGCGGGGACCAGAACGGTGACCTTGGGGAAATGTGCCATCTGATCCACATCGGGAATGGTCCATTCCTTACGGCTCTGTCTGAAAATAAACCGGACCGCTCCCCCATTATCAGGATCGATTGAAACACCGCACCCCATATGCTGATAATACAAAACATTAATAATGCGTCAGCCACTGTTCTTCCTCCGGTCGTATCTTCGATTCACACGAACCCGAAGGCTCAGCGTTGCAATGAACAGCCCCAGAACCGCAAAGGCAAACATCAGGCTGACAATCTTGCATAACGGAACAAACCACGCAGTGTAAGACATCTATTACATCTCCTTCTCTGCCTGCTGCTTATTGAATAATGCGCAAAAATTCATATATATTCTCCGATCAAATCCGTCTCCGTGTTGCGTTCAAGTGCGGCAATGACGGCATCCGCATCTTCGTATTGACTGAATTGCTCCTTAGCAAAGACCAGGGCCCCTGTACGGATCACCAGATTCAGCTCCCCGCCTTTCCCGTCCTGAGACGGAATGTCTACCAGCGCGTGCCTAATCCGGTCTGTCAATGTCATT
Source organism: Phytophthora syringae (assembly GCA_012656105.1). Taxonomy (NCBI): domain Eukaryota; phylum Oomycota; class Peronosporomycetes; order Peronosporales; family Peronosporaceae; genus Phytophthora; species Phytophthora syringae. The sequence continues at coordinate 1,694,692 of JAAKBD010000004.1, forward strand.
AAATACTCCTGGTCTGTCATAGGGAGCAGCACAATAAATCTTCCCCGGTCCAGGGCGAATTTGTAATCCTCGTAACGAATATGCTTCCGTATCCCTTCCGATAAGGAGGCGAGAAGTTGGGCATAGCCTTGTGAACCCAGGGATTCCTGCACCATCGGCAGAAATTCAATTTTAAACATGACCAGGCAGAAGTTATACGTATCTGAATAACGATTAGCGAGATTAGACTGCTTGATCAGCGTTTCCCTAAAAGCTTCCTTATTGCCTAGCGCGGTGGCTAAATCCACTTCCGGATTCTTTCGGTGCAGCTCCTCAAGCCGCTCCATTAGCCGCTTATTGCGAACCAGCCCGATTTTGATGAATGCGGCAACGGCTACATTGGCTGGCAGCAGCCAGAGCCAGGAGATGGACAGCACATCGACCTTCGCATAAGTCGTAAGCCATACAAAATAAGCCACGATATATACAAAAATACAAACGACCGAGACCCCGGCAGGGGCCAGAAAGCCCAGCATCAGAGCCGCAAGGCAGCCAATGGCGAATCCCAGCTCCAGTAAGGTAAAGGATTGGTCTCTAAAGACATTGATATAGACCAGCAGCTCCTGCAGCACCGCTAAACCAGTCAGAAGGGCGTATCCCCAGACTGCGCGTTGAACCCATCTTTTATTTTCCATGTCCACCTCGATCAATAGCATATTCCCCTAATAAAGGAAGCAAGTTATCAAAAACATGCGTGTTCTTCTCGAACACATACCCCCAGGATAACGGGTATCTTTCCCTTTTAAGGTCTGCAGACGTTTGTTCAGCTTGACGGCAAAGGGCCTGTCCTCCATTTGAATAGCAAACATGATAGCGAGACCATAAACCGAGGAAGACTCGTATTTCACCACGGCCTTTCGGTCGGCGCGTCTATACTGTCCCGCGATCTTTCCCGTCTGCTTCAATTCCTGCTTGAGGAATTGAAGCAGCGACTCTTGGCTCCTTTGCGTTTCCCCGACATGCATAGCGACCAGCAGCTGATCAATTAAATTCACATTTTCATCATATGTATATTCCCCGTTTACCACATGATAAGCTTTGGGATAAAACACGCCGTCATCCGGCATCCCCTGCAGCAGGGAATGATAGCGGTTGTACGTTTTCATATCCAGTATGCCTTCTTCCAAGAGCCTACGCAGTGCTGAAAGATCCACATAAGCAAGACTCAGGGTGTCGGGCAGTTCCTCCGTGGAGAAATCGTAGAAATCCACCAGATACCCGTTCTTTTGTACTTAACAAGGTTTCCGCAAGATCGCTGGCAGTCGCCGTCCATTCGGAGTGGCCCTTCCATATCCGGGAACCTTCCACCAGAGCCCCAATAATCCGCAAATCGTCACCAAGTGCGTTTGTGCTGACTTCCGCCCCGCCTTCAGGATTTAGTTTCCATACAATATATTGACGATCTGCCGTAAAATAACGGGTTAATGCGTCATAACTCTTCTCAAATGCAACAAGGTCATGACTAGCCAGCGCCGCCTGCATCCAGAACCCAAGGGATTCGGAGAGAGCCTCTCGTCCCGCTGCCCATTCAGGATTGACCGATTCCGCTCCCTGTAAATAGGTAGCCATCGTGCCATTCGGGTTGATCATATTCATCGTAATAAACCGTTTCGTTACATTTTCCCCTTGGCTTGGATCAAACTTCCTTCGATCCCCAAGGCTGCGCCTAACCATAAGACAAGTCCTATCCACAAGACCTTACGTCCACTTCGCCACTTCAAACCGCCGACCTCCATCCCCTAAGGAGCAATACTTTTATGCAGAAAAAAATCCTCACCCGAGGGTTCCCCCTCGAATTGTATCATTCTATTCTGTACAAAAACTGTACAAGTTGAGGGCTTCCGGGATCGTAACGGCAAAAAAGAGCCATCCTTGTACGATGGCCCGAAACGTTTCACCTTTATTTTAAAGAGGTTAGGGATTTTCACTAATTTGCTCCATAATTGGCGAATGATAATATAGCAGATTAATAATACGTCGTGCCATTTCAGAAGGCGTGGCGTCATAGCCACTGCGAATCCATTCTAGAATAAATCCATAAATACCATATGACCTGTAATGGATGAAGTATTGTGCATTAATTTCAGAAGCCTGATCACCTACAAAGGACATTCGATTTTGAAAAATATCTTGTAACTCTCGAAGCAATGCTCGATTTATATCCGGAATTGGATCATCGCATACCAGTAAATCATAGTAGCTCCGATTCTCTTTAATATAATGAAAGACATCGGTCCCTGACGGGCTCATTTGGCGTAAGTCAAGCACCGGATTGTCGCGCAATGGTTTACAGAATTCATGAACAAAATCTTTCATTTCATGTTCGATCAATTCCTTCGCAAGTTCTTCTTTTCCAAGGAAATGTACATAAAAGGTCGTCCGGTTATAATTGGCTACCTCAACAATATCTTTTACACGGACGCGTGAATAGCCTCGTTCTAAAGCAAGTTCTTTAAATGTTTTGCGTAAACTATCCTTAGTTCGTTCTATACGACGATCCTCTTTTTTCCATATCCTCACCTCCAAAAAGACACTCTGCAAAAAGTGTTGAAAACCCATACAAAAAAATCTTTTAATGATTGAAGCAATAGGTCAAAGGTAATATAACATAGGTGACACATAAATATCATTTTATAAAGTGATCTACATCATAGATTTTAAGGGGGATCAACATGAAGATACAAGCTTTGGTAACGAGTGGCGAAATCAATTTTGAAAAACAAACACTTGTATTGGATGAGCCAAGAGCTGATGAGGTTCTTGTTAAAATTGTGGCATCAGGCATCTGTCATACAGATGCAACGGTTCTGGATCAAACATTACCTGTACCGTACCCAGCAGTATTAGGACACGAAGGTTCAGGTATTGTAGAGCAAGTAGGCAGTAATATTACTACTGTAAAGCCAGGCGACCATGTCGTTCTAGGGTTCTCCTATTGTGGGCACTGTGAAAACTGCTTAGAAGGCAATGCAGGCGGCTGCGAAAATATGATTCCGTTAAATTTTGCAGGTAAAAATAATCACGGTGTAACCCCTCTTCATACAGAAGACGGACAAGATGTTTCACAATTTTTTGGACAATCTTCATTTGCAACCTATGCTACCGTAGGCGAGAACAATATTGTGAAAGTGGATAAAGATGTAGATTTACGCTACCTAGGTCCATTTGGCTGTGGAATTATGACTGGAAGTGGTACCGTTTTCAATTCACTTACTCCAGAACCGGGTTCAAGCTTTGTCGTATTCGGAACAGGTGCAGTTGGTCTAAGTGGGATGATGGCTGCTAAAATTGCAGGCTGTCACCCTATTATCGCAGTAGATATCCATGACAGCCGTCTTGAACTGGCGAAAGAATTAGGGGCTACACATACCATTAATAGCAAAAACGAAGATGTTGTTGCGAAAATCAAAGAAATTACCAGTAAAGGCGCCGATTATTCACTAGAAACAACGGGTGTGCCAGAAGTAACATTGTCCTCCTTACGCTGCCTTCGGGTTAAAGGTGTCGCTGCAACTGTAGCCGTTGGCAAACGTGATCTAACCATTAATATATTCAATGATGTAGTAGCGAATGCATTAACATTAAAAGGTGTTATCGAAGGCGATGCCGTTCCTCAATTAATTATTCCAAAACTTGTACGATTCTTCAAGAATGGTCAATTTCCAATCGATAAAATGGTTGAATTTTATGAATTCGAGCAAATTAATGAAGCGTTTGAAGATTCGAAAAATGGTTCCGCGATTAAACCTATTCTAATTTTAGATAAAACCTACAAAGCATAATAAAGGGGGACTTAAGCGATGAACTTTGAACAACTAACGAAAAGCTATATAAATGGTGCGTGGGTAAGTGGACAAGGTTCAAGCTATACATTAACAAATCCGTATAATGATGATGTGCTTGCAACGTTTCCAATCGCTACAAAAGCGCAGCTTGAAGAAGCTTATGAAGCTGGGAATGCTTCCTACAAAGCATGGGCAGCCAATACTGCGCTTCGTGAGGAAGTGTTAAAGAAAACGATACAATATTTTATGGATCACGAAGAAGAAATCATTAAAGTACTAGCTGTAGAAGCTGGTTCAACTTATATTAAAGCAAAAGTAGAGCTTGATTTAACACTTGCTTGTTTAAAAGAAGCTTTAACTTATGTGGACTCTTTAGGTGGACGTGAAGTACCCATGACGATGCCTGGCAAAGTAAATAAAGTGTACCGCAAGCCGCTTGGCGTTATTTCTTCCATTTCTCCATTTAATTTCCCGTTATTCTTGTCGATGCGTACGATTGTCCCTGCATTAGCATTAGGAAATGCCGTTGTGCACAAAGGCGACATTCAAACTGCATTATCGGGTGGTACTATTATAGCAAAAGCCTTTGAAGAAGCAGGTATTCCAGCTGGCGTTTTCAATGTCATCTTAACGGAAATTCCTGAGATCGGTGATACTATGATCGAGCATCCCCACTCGAAATTTATTAGCTTCACAGGCTCTACGCCGGTTGGACGCCATATTGGCAGACTAGCTGGTGGCCTGTTAAAGCCAGTGGCATTGGAGCTTGGTGGTAACGCACCACTAGTGGTCTTAAAAGATGCAAATGTTGATGCAGCTATTAATGCTTCGATTTTTGGCAAATTCCTTCACCAAGGTCAAATTTGTATGATGATTAACCGCATTGTGCTGCACCAAGATATCTATGATGAATTTGTTGCTAAGTTTGTTGAACGTGCAAAGCAATTACCGATAGGTGATCCACTGGACCCTTCTACCATAATTGGACCTATAATTAACACACGTCAACTTGAAAAAGTACAAGGATTTATTGCCGAAGCAAAAACTACAGGTGTAGAAGTATTGCTGGATAGCAGACGTGAGGGAAATATTTTGACACCTGCCATATTCGGAAATGTGTTCCCTGACAGTCGTTTAGCACAAACTGAATATTTCTCACCGATTGTATCCATCATTAAAGCAGCATCAGATGAAGAGGCCATCGAAATTGCCAACAACACAGAATTTGGTTTGAGCTCAGCCATCTTTACAGCGGATTTGGAGAAAGGTGAGCAGCTGGCAGCTGATTTGGAGTTTGGTATGACCCACGTGAATGACCAAACCGTCAATGCGATTGAAAATACACCATTCGGTGGTGTAAAAGGCTCAGGTATGGGCCGTTTCGGTAACCCTTGGGTGATCGACGAATTCACAGAAACCAAATGGGTTTCTATTCAAATAGAAGAACGAAAATTCCCGTTTTAATCCATACTATCCCTTATGAATGGATAGGGAAAGTTTTATACTTCTAAAGCGATAAGGAGAACACCGTAGTGGCGTTCTCCTTTATTTTGGGAGGCGGGAACTGGATGAAGCGCAGCTCCGAGCCCTCGTCGGGATACCTGCTAACCTCATTTTAATTGCCTTCATTTTCTACGGGGTAGCTACATTACGGGGCCGTCCCCAAGACCTTGAGTAATTTGTTTTTCAAGTTGGACTCAATTGCCATCTTGATTCATCAATCAAGGGCTGCAGCTTCTGCTGGATCAATCTGCGCTCTTCCTGTTTCCATACATCTTCCAAAGATTCTTCCCATGCCTCTTCGTCAGCTAAATATCGGGCTAATTGCATCAGAGCATGATAGTCTTCTTCGTTGTTGCAATGAACGGCAGCATGGCTGACAAATCGATAAAGGATCGCATGTTCAAGCAAATAATCGACCAGGTCCGGATCACCCTCCTGCAATATCTTCTCGATGATCCGACCAATCCCGTCGTACAGCTCTTTGGAGATCGTCTCTTGCATCAAGGCGGAGGCAAGTTCTCCTTTCACCGCGCAAGTATAGGCCAAATAACCATGTTGAACGGTGCTTTCGCAGCCCTTGGTCAGCAACCAGCGCTTTATTTCAGGCGTGGTTGCTTCAAGCTGCACCACCGCCTCGATTTTGCCCCATCCCTGAACGGACTGAGCAAGTTTCCAGATCAGCGGGTTGGGTTCTCGAGTACCACGAAGCAAGGCAGAAATAACGTACTCGGTGAATTCCTCATGCATGCCAATCGCGTACAAACGTTCCTTGAACGGTTCACAATTCGTATGACCTAGAACCGTGACGGCGAATTTGACGACCTCTCGATGGGCGGCATGCTCGAGCAGCCATACGGCCTCTTGCTGCATAAGCGCTTCATCCAGATTCGCCTTCTCCAAGCGTTCGATGAACTCCCTCCGTAACTGGCGAACCGGTCAAATATAATGTCCTCGTACGTGGCCTTTCGCGTCTTGATCGTAGGATGATGAAGCTGCTTCGCGAATCTATTAAGCAATTTTCTTGAAAAGAACGGCGTAGGCACATCATCTAAGTGCCGATCGGCATAACTAAGCAGCCACCCGCGGATGATGGTCGCTATACACGTATTCGTCATCAGGCAAAGCATCATCCATCACGCGGTGGTGGATCTGAACTTGCTGCTCAATGAAAGGAACCAGCATTTCCTTATGATTCCACGGAAGAAAGTCTAATTTGATTGACTCCTTCCATACGACGGCCCGACCCACTTTGACAACGCATTTGAATCGGATAAGACCTCCAAACCTGACCTTCACCTTCTGCTTCACGCCATCGCCTACATCAAGTGTGCCGGATAAGGTTGAATACGGCTTCAACTTCAAATAGAACATCAGATTCTTCTGCTTGCGGTCCACGATTTTCCCGTCCAGTATGAGCTGCTCTTCTTTCAGCGCGTGATGAATTTCGATCACATGCCCTTTATAATCGATGCTCCATGTTTTTTGAAATTCTTTTTCGATATCCTTCATGACGTTGCGGAGGATATGTTGCTTAAAGTCTTCGATAAAACCCAATGCTTCTTCTCTCCTTCGATCCCTTTTCAGACATTATACAATGTATCGTTGAAGAGTTGAGGGTACGCTTTTTTACCAAAATAATCTCTTACCTCCAAGGATGGATGCGGAACACACCTCTGGCATCGTCATACTGGATCACATACGGTTCACAGCATCTATAGAGCTAAATTTAAAGGCACCCTCTTGGATGCCTTTCATTCTTTATTTTAAGTCATCTAACATGTTTAATAATATGGTTGCTGCCTCTGCTCTCGTAGTTTCGGCACGAGGGTTGAATTGGTTAGTACCCGTTCCTTGTATGATGCCATTATCCTTTAGGGCTGCCACTGCACCTTTAGCCCAGACAGGAATTTCCTTGTCATCTGTGAAAGAAGTTATCGCGTTCTCTTCGTTCGGTAACTTGAGTGTCTTCGCAATCATCATCGCCATCTCAGCGCGCGTTATATTTCGATTCGGACCGAAGGTACCGTCTTCACAGCCCTTAATAATGCCCAGTTGTAGTGCTTGTGAGACTGCTTTCTGTGCCCATGCTCCGATCTCAGCCTTATCTGTGAGTATCAGCTCCGATCCTGCTTCTTGCATCTTCAGCGCATTCATTAGCATGACTACAAATTCCGCGCGTGTCACGGCATGATCTGGCTTAAACTATCCATCGGGATATGTACACCTTCACGATCAAAGTCTTGCAAACCTCACATCTACGAAGACTGTTAGTTGCTCTGCTCACACCATATTGCGAATCTATGATTACCTTCTAACTCGTAAAAAATGTATGTGGAAGGTATTACAGTGGACAACATTTATGTGGTAAAATATAGAAAAATTATGAACGCCTACAAAAATTCACCTTTAGCTTCTCAACTATATAAAATTGAATTTTATTGTTGATCAGCCCGGCTGCGCCGCGGGGATTCTACCTTCGCAGCTCGAGGTACGAGAACCTTTCTCGGGAGGGACATACCAATGAGGAATACTGTGGAAGGTCAGCAAAAGCACGGGCAGCAAGATCATATTGAGATTCTGCCGCTGTTTTCCACCACGGACAAGAACGGACGGATGACTGCGCTCCAACCGGGACGCCCTGTCGGACGTGTGGCTCCGCTGCTGTCATGGTTGCTCGCTGCTGCTGTACTATGGGCGCTGGCAAGCTCCGTACCGTTCGGCGCCCTGCTCGGCCTTGCGCCGACACCGGAGATCAGCAAGTTCCTCGGTCATCCTGTAACGGTGGGTGCCGCCGTGGTACTGCTGCTCTCCGCGATCGGTGCGACCGGTGGACTGTACTCGCGAGCGGACGATCAATTCGGACAAATCAGGGTCGCCTAACCTGTACTCAATGCTATCAATCGCAGGTGGAATCTCTGCTGTTGCGGGAGTCCTTCTGCTCTGGACGTTTAAAAACAATCCATCGCGTCCCTTCGACCTTGAGGCCATAGTTACATCGCCAACAATCCCACCAGAACTCGGAGCAATCGTTGGAGCTGGCTTCGCCCTCTGGGCCGTCATCGTACTCCTGCGGTTGCCCGGCTCCATCGTCCACGCCCAGCGGCGGCAAGCGGACATCGAGCGCCTCCGCGTGGAGGGCTCGTCATTCGCCGGGACGTTGACCGCCATAAAATTCGATAACCACTGGCTCTTCAATTATCCGATGTTCACAGTTGAAGTAACTTATATTGCAGAAGGTTCCCCTCATGTCGTATTAGCACACATGCGCACCAGCGCTGACCGTGTTCCTCTCGTCGGCTCACGCATGCTTGTGCTGACCGACAATCGAGGAACCATCCAAGTAGAGCTGGACCCGTCCAATGAAGCAACTTTCGAGCTGGACGTTGGGAAGTACACCCCATCGGACGGTTAATTCCGCGCTCCTGATGCAGAGCGATATAGAGGAGGTCAATCGAGTATGGAGTTAGCACTTCGCTTCGGGAACCGCCGTGAAAATCGTCCCAAGGTTAAGACCAGCCATGCTGGAAAAGAAACTGGCAGACCAAGACTGTGCGAAGCGCAGCAGAATTCACAGAAAAGCTGATGTAAGTTTGCGTAACAAACACCAGCTAGAAGTTCAGGTTATGTTTGGTGAAAAGAATCCCAAATTTCTTTATAATGCGGACTATGAATGAAACCGATAATGTTTCCAAAGGGATCAACTACCGATGCGGTAATCCAATCTTGAAAGTACGGCTCCACCCCCAGTAGCTTCGTATACCATTCTTTTGCCGCTTTGAGATCCTCTGCCCAGAAACTAATGTTTGCCGTACCGCGTAATTGGGGTGTGTTTGTCATTTTAACAAGCTCCTTTTAGGTCAATTGGTGTATTACTCACTTGCAGGGCCCGATATCCCAAGATCAAGCACTGCAACGCAGGAACTTCTGGGATGGAGGCCCGTCCAGCCAGCACTGCTCCCCGACCTCCAACAGTCACACTACTTCAACAATTGATTGGAATGCTCCCGTCAATCCTTGCCAAAGGTACGGGGCATTTTCCTTTCTAAGCCTCCCCATCATTGCAAAGAAGAGATAAGGCTGCATCTACATCCCTCTTGTCACAACATTTTTGGCCGTCACTTATGATACGGTTCAGCTTAACGGGTCTATCGGAGAAAAATCCCCGCGACACATAGCTGCCAATCTTACTCGCTCCAAGGGCTATGATTCAAGCCTTCTTAACATGACAGAAGGCCACCGAAGTCATCGGCGGCCTGATTGTCAGTGATTCAACTCTCGTTGTCGTTTCCGTTAATCTAGAAAGCGAAGTAACCAAACATGACTCCAGCAAAACCCTCAAGAATACTCAATTCGCTCACTGTCCATTTGCCGTTTCCAAATATACATCCAACAACCGCTCTCTACTCTCAGTAGGTATCGCCATAGTCGCCATCGCCACATCAAGCCAAAAGTATCCATGTCCAAAAAGCCGTAATTACGATTTTAGGTTAGCCTGTCCCATATCAGCATGAAAAGAAAAGCTTTTTGCTGGCGTCAGGACCGTTCCTTTTCGCCTCCATCCCATTTTTCAGTTGATACCATTCTACAGCCTCATCAAATCGATCCCAAGGTGTCATAGAAAGATGTTTCTTAAGCCATTTGATTTTGCAACGAAGCGAAAGATTTGATGCCACTTATCCGGTTATCGATCACATCTTTATCGAAAACGATAGCGAAGAATTCCGTTTGTACGTTGATCCCTATATTTTGACAGTTAGCGTAATTGTGTTTCCCTTTCTGGCTCCAACCGGGCTGAGAATTATCTCCTACTGCAATCGTGCACCCCTTATTCAATTGATTCACACTAATAGCTCCCGCCCCCAACGATATGTTTATAGCCAACCAACTCACCTCCGATAAGAGCCTATCCCTATAATTACATTTCATCTAAGTCTCCTCGGTGTCCTGAGTGATTCGAATATTTTTATGACCGTAGATATATCTTCGTCATGCTGGTTTGTAATTATCGTCGCATCCACGGCATCGTTATCGTTAAGTACCCCAATGGTCCGTTTTAGCGAATTGATTCCAATGGGTTTACCAACTCCAAAGTTATCTTTACGGGCAGTTCTCCATCCCAATTGCTTATTGTCGCCCAAGTCAATCGCACAAGAGTTGATTAACGAATTCGTCTGGAGGGAGCCGAAATGAATGGCGCATTGCTGCTGGTTATTGGGAACTTCCGTTAAGATGATATTATGATAATCCTGAATGGTGAAGTCTACAATGTCCTCATCATGGAGAACACCTACCGCATTCGACAAAACCGTATGACTCAACTCGCCGGAGGAGTTTACGTTGGCGGCACCTCCTGATTACGTTGAACCAACATTTGACGACAAGGAGTCTTTTGAAGCGTGGTTATGCTCCCAGCCATGGATCAGCTATGATTTGGATTTACCCATCATCCGCCGCTTTTGGCGCGAGCATTTCCAGAGGCGCCCTCAAACGCATCCTACACACGTCGTGCGTCGAAGGCCCGAATTTCTCCCCGAAATATTTAGCCGTCACTTGTGATAAGGTTCACCGCGCTGTCTGTAACGGCGCAAGTTTTTGTTTAGCGCATGGACTTGTACACCTTAGACAGCCCTCAAGTTCTTGTACTTTATGGCAATCGGTACAAGTTGTTGTCCTTGGCTCGGGACAAGAACTTGTACCGATAAAACAAAAAGCCGCTAATTTAGCGACTTTAAATGGGACCTTGTTCTTTGTTCTTTAAGGTTTAATATGTGCGTTGGTAGCATACCATCTACCAGATTTCAGTTTTAGTTTTAAATTGACAGGTTCCTTTAATCCGAGACTATCATTTTCATACTGTTGTGTTACATAGACCTTCGATACAAAAAAGAAATGCAAGGGAAAAACAAATCCTATACGATGTAACTCTTTGTCATACGTGAAATTTTCTTTTCCAACTCCACGTTCGATTGGATTAATTTTTTGATATGTCGTTTGGTTCATATATTCGGGATAATCGGCTGCTCCACTCATAGCCTTTTCTAAAACAACTTTTGTGTCATTAGCAATCCATACTCCAAATAAAACATATGCAACAACAAATATGATTGTCAGCGAGATTGCTAACTTTTTTCTTCTCATGTCTACCCCTCCTAATTAAACATTAGGGTATTGATGTAAAGTACTCACTACTGAATCGATCATTCTCCAATAAAATGGAAGTTTTAAAATTAACATAGACTCTTCACTCAGAGTAATCACCTCTGCTACTTGGCTTTAAATCCAGATTCTAACATAACATAAATTAAAAAAGATAGAAGATCAGTAGAACAGTACAGTATATTTTTCGCCGTCACTTATGATACGGTTCAGCTTAACGGGTCTATCGGCGAAAATTCCACTTCGGCGCTTAACTCCCAACTTTTTGCTCAATCTCTGGGCCATGATCAAGCCTTCAGAATGATGCACACAAAGCCGCCGAAGTAATCGGCTGCCTAATTTACATCAGGCTTAGATCACCCTCGCAGTCATTATAAGCGTTCATTTATTTTGATCAACAATTCCTTTAAGGTTTGCTTCTCCTCTTCGGAAAGGACTTGAACGATTTCGTCCTCCACCTTTTGGAAGGAGTCATTAAAGTCTTCAATCAATTCAACGGCCTTTGGTAAAACATAAATATTTTTTTGCCGTTCATTATTGGCTGGGATTTTTCGCTCGATGAATCCTCTTTGCTCAAGACCTTGAAGCATACTTGTAATGCTAGCCCCGCGCAGATGAAACCGATCGGCAAGATCCCTCTGAATTAATTCAGTTTCTTGGTTCTCGTAGATATAACCAATTATTTTTCCTTGTTGAGCGTTTAACCCCAACTCTTTTATGCTCTCGTCTGCTTTTTTCTTTAACTTAAGGCCAATAATCTGAAACAAATCCAGATAAGGCGTATCCTTGCGAGGCTTCATGATCGTACCTCCTCAAATTGTTAGAAAGCTAACTGTAAGTAAATAAACTATACAGAGATCCAGCTTGCATGTCAAATAAACATTAGTTTGTTGACAGTTAGTTATCTAACAGTTATACTCCGAAGTGATTCACGTACAACTCCAAGGAGGAATAACAAAATGAAGAATGCAGCCCAAAGCTCTCCTTTAGAAAAAGTTACGGCGATTACAAATGCACGTATTTTCGACGGGGAAAAGGTTATCGATTCAAGAAATGTTGTCATCAAAGGGGAAACCATTATTGCGGTAGGTGGAGATCTTCCGGCAAACGCAACCATCATTGATGCGAAAAACGCGACATTATTGCCAGGCTTGATTGATGCGCATGTTCACACTTCCATTGGTGGACTAAGGGATGCCTTAAAATTCGGCGTTACGACAGAACTCGAAATGAACGGCGATTTTACGAAAAGAGGGCGGGCGATCCAGTTGAAAAATGTGAATGACGTCGCCGATGTCCGTTCTGCTTTACAGCGATCACCGCTCCAGGCGGTCATCCGGATGAACTGCTTCCGGATGGGGATGAAATCCCTGATTTCATATTAAAGGAATTGGAGAAGTTATCGAAAGAAGACCGGGAAGCTATGCTAGCCGCTTACGCTCACGATCACGAGGAAGTGCCCCAAGTAACGACTGTGGAGGAAGCGATCAAACATGTGCATACCCAAGTGGAGAATGGAGCCGATTATATTAAAATCATGATCGAAGAAGGGACGGTCATGGCTGCTCCTGGCCTGCCTGTTTTGAGCGATGAGATTCTAAAAGCAGCCGTGGAAGAAGCCCATAAGTTCGATAAAATCGTCATAGCTCACGTCTTGACTGCTGATTCCTCACAGAGCGCCATTGATATTGGGGTGGAAGGATTGGGTCACTTGTTTATCGACAGGCCCGAACACACGGCCAAATTGGTGAAATCCATAGCCGATTCAGGCGCGTTCGTGACACCATGTTTGGTATTGAACTCGTCCATTCTTGGGAATCCGGCATCGGAATTGGCGAATGATCCGCGTGTTTATTCCAAATTAAGTCCGGAATGGATCGATATTTTGAACTCTAGCTTCAATACTTTCCCGCAAGGCCATATGGAGAATAGCTTTAGAAACGTGATGGATCTTCACCGTGCCGGAGTGGATATTCTGGTCGGTACGGATGTCTCCCCGTTCCCGTTAAGAATCTCGGAGGCCTCGCGCATGGTGCCAGCGTTCATCATGAAATGCAATTGCTGGTTATGGCCGGGTTTACTCCGATAGAAGCACTTCGGTCCGCTACCTCAAAATACCCGTCGCTTTGGTCTTAACGATCGGGGCCAAATTGCCGTGGGGGCGCTCGCTGACCTTGTATTGGTAGCTGGTGATCCGACAACCAATATCTCGGATACCTTGTCTATCCAAGCCGTATGGTACAAAGGTGTGCAACAACTAGGTTAATCATTTTCTATGTAATATGGTATATTTGGCTAAAACACTATAAACAGGGCACTCTACTTCGAAGAGTGCCCTGTTACTTATGTATCTATATTATAGGTCCACATCAATGATAGAGTGTTTCCTGCTCTTCCCTCCTTCTCACCGTCCTCAGATATCGGCGCTGTTGCTGCTGCACCGTATCATACACTTTTTATGCCGAATCTTCCTAGTAGGTAATGCGGCAGGGCACATACTCACGAATCTATATATTTATGGAACCCAAATGCCCCTGCAGATCGCTTTTGTTCAGCTTCTGGGTGTGAGGCTCTCTCATCTTGATTAATGTCTGGGCATCAATATTCAATTTCTACCCTCCACTTTACCACTATTTATGATACGGTTCTCCGCGTTGTTTATAACGGCAAGTTATAGGGCCATCCTTCGCGGGATGGCCCTTTCTTAGATCTCGCTTTATTCAACTATCGTCTTCGTTACTTCAATAACTGTATTTTAGGAAAGAGGCTCACAGTGAAGCTCTCTCGTTTTGCTTCGAGCTTATACTTTCAAAACCAGTTTGCCGACAGTGTTTTTCTGCTCTAAAAGTGTAAGAGCTTCTGCCGCTTTTTCCAAAGGATACACGCCGTGAATCTCAGCATGGATTTCTTTTCTTGCCAGCATGCTTAACGCTTCCCGCGCCGCTTTCCCGGTTTCTGCAGGATTGCTTTCGGCGTATCCGCCTAATGTAAAACCAGCGGACTGTTTGTTGGAAAACCATATTTGGTTAAAGGAATGCGAGACATCCTCTTCACCGCTGGCGTTTCCGACAACAACCAACTGGCCGAGCGGGCAAAGCACCTCTAAGCTTTGTTTGCGCATGCTTCCCCCACCGGATCAAAGACAGCGTGAACGCCTTTCTGTCCGGTGGACTTCAGGGTCTTCTCAGCAAATTCGGACCGGGCAAATAATTCGTCATATCCGAAGGAAGCGGCAAGCTTGGCTTTCTCTGGGTTTCCAACGGTCCCCAATACTTTCTTGGCTCCCAAACGCTTTGCAACTTGTCCCAAAAAGCCGCCCAAACCATACGATCCGGCTTAATCCGTTCACGGCGGGATTTTAAAAAGTCTCCAAGTATTTAAACTTTGTGTTTTCCAAGGCCATTTAACCACACCTTACAAAAGAGTAATTATGAGATTCAAAGCTTTAACGATTACAACATCGTCACTGATGTGCAATTTCCTTTTCGCTAATCTGCCAGTTAGCTTAAATAAGTTCAAGCAATTTTTGATACATATATAATATTCGTGACCTAGTACCAAGCCCCTTTTCGAGGGGTCATTTTCTTTTCAGGAGGTAAATAGATTGAAAATCATCAAAACTAAGCGGGACCTTGTCATGCTGCACCGGGTTGGGGCGCTTCCGGCGGCACTCCTCGATCAGGTCGAGGATTATTTCAACCAACTAAGTGTTGAACTGGAAGATGAATTTGAAATCGATTTTTGCTTAGGCGCGCAGGGCTACATCGTCGTTCTCAAAGCGGGAGACAACGTTCGCGACCTCGGCAACTTCAGGCTAAGCCGCGAAGACGGCAGTAAAGAACCCAATTTTTCGCCGTCACTTGTGATACGGTTCCCCCGATTAATCTTTACCGCGCGGTACACCTGCTCCACCAGCACCAGCCGCATCAGCTGGTGCGGCAGGGTCATGCGCCCGAAGCTGAGCTTCGTCTGGGCGCGCTTTAATACGTCCTCGGAGAGGCCGTTAGAGCCCCCGATGACAAAAGCTACGCTGCTGGTGCCATACGTGCCCAGCTTGTCGATATGGGCTGCCAGCTCCTCGCTGGACCACAG